>OU343220.1:758129-924295 GCA_910596185.1 Chrysanthemum makinoi
CGCATTGAGGAATATGTTCAATACCAAGACAACCCTTGGAACGAGCCAGTAACTGCAATGAGTATCTCTGCTTTCTCGAGTAAAAACTTATCATCTCTCGATGATCGGATTAAGAAAGCGCGAGAGAATCTTGCATACCTTACGAAATAGACAGAACCCAAAAGGTTATTTAACCCATACCTTATATGCGACATTTGT
This sequence comes from Chrysanthemum makinoi, assembly GCA_910596185.1. Classification (NCBI taxonomy): domain Eukaryota; kingdom Viridiplantae; phylum Streptophyta; class Magnoliopsida; order Asterales; family Asteraceae; genus Chrysanthemum; species Chrysanthemum makinoi. The sequence continues at coordinate 758,328 of OU343220.1, forward strand.
AGAGGGCCACAAGAGAGTGGTGAGTGTGATGACACACGCCAAGAGAGCGTCTTCCTTTCCAGTCATGATATTTATGATGACCCTTCACTTCTTACATTCTATCAAAACGATGAATGTAATCCTTGGGGTAATCTGAAATGGAAGACTGAAGGACAGGAAGGATCTAAATACACCATCTGTGATGCTTTTGAAAAAGAACTCGGGAAATTTACCATAGAAGGGGCCACGCTCTTAAAAGGTCTTGAAGGATTCATCCAAGAGCAGCAAGCTGAATTAGAGAGTCAATTCGCTGAGCTCCACAAAAGAATCAGCGAATCTGGCCCAAACCGTCATGATCCTACTTGTGCCATTACTACTCAGTCAGGAATCACTACCAAAGATCCCCCACACCCTGACCAGAATCCCACCACCAGGGAGCCCGCATCAAGAAACGAAGAAACTCCTGAACCTCCTCACGATCCCCCTCCATAAACACCAGCACCTGCCCAGAAACCAACTCTCGCACGGGTCCCTTATCCCTCGCGTCTAAAGAATCAAAAGGCTGAAGAAGACAATGAGAGACTATTTTCTTACATAAAACGGGCTTCCATCAACATACCACTTCTTGATGTATTCTATCATATCCCTAAACATGGCAAATACTTCAAGAGAATAATATCTAATTGAAAGAAACTCGAAGGGTTGATATAATTAGGAGAAGAGTGCTCGGTATCATCGAAGGTATCCCCAAGAAGAAAAGATCCAGGCGAGTTTTACGTTCCCTACTCTATAGGGGCACTTTCTATGAGCCTTGGCGGATCTTGGGGCAAGCATTAACGATGCCTCATTCCTTGTTCCTCAAAGTCGGATATTCGCGCTGAAACCAACTAGAATGAGTATTCATTAGTTGATCGATCAATCAAATATCCCATTGGGGTTTGTGAAAATGTTCTTGTAAGGGTAGGAGAATTCAAGTTTCGGTCGATTTCGTGATTTTAGAAATAGATGAAGATAGCTCAGTACCAATAATCCTTGGAAGGCCCTTCTTGGCTACAGCTCGTGCCATCATCGATGTTCATGATGGAAAACTCACTTTACGAGTGGGGTCCGAGAGCTTGACCTTCGACATCAAGAATTATATGAGCCATTCCTCCTCCTATGATCACCCTATTTATTTTGTTGAGGAAGTTGATGAATTTGTTGATGACATAGATGGCTGCATTGACGAGTATCTATTAAACGAATTCATGAATGATGATAACAACACAATATACAACGACGAAGAAGTTGAGATGGTTGGAGTTGTTTCCTTTTATCCACGTAAGGAAGAAATTGAACCCATTAAGCTTCGAAAGCCAGAAAACAAGCTAAAACCATCAATCAAGGAACCCCCTGCCTTAGAACTGAAAGACCACCCGAGTCACCTGGAATATGCCTTCCTTCAAGGAGAGGACCAACTTCATGTCATCATAAGCTCTTCACTGACCACTGGTCAGAAAGAGAAGCTCTTGGAAGTTTTAAAAGAATACAAAGGGGTGATCACATGGAGTGTCGTTGACATTAAGGGTATTGATTCTACATTCTGTACTCATAAAATCCTCATGGAAGAAGATTACAAACCAAGCGTTCAACATAAAGGAGGTTAACCCTAATATCAAGGAGGTAGTAAGAAGGAGGTCGTCAAGATCCTTGGCGCGGTCTCATCTACCCCATATCAGATAGCCCATGGGTCGCCCATCCAAGCGGTTCCAAAAAGGGAGGAATGACGGTTGTTAAGAATGAAAAGGGTGATTTAGTACCACAGTGAACGGTTATGGGTTAGCGTGTTTGTATTGACTACAGAAAGTTAAATGATGCCACCCGGACGGATCATTTTCCTCTGCCATTCATTGACCAAATGCTCGAAAGATTAGCCGGGCATGAGTACTACTGTTTCCTTGATGGCTTCTCAGGATACTTCCAAATCCTCGTTTCCCCCGAAGATCAAGAAAAGACTACGTTTACATGCCTATACGGGACTTTTGCTTATAAGCAAATGCCTTTCGGGTTATGTAACACCCCCGCCACCTTTCAGCGATGTATGATGGCCATATTCCATGAACTAATTGAGGACAGCATGGAAGTCTTCATGGATAATTTCTCGGTCTTTCGGAACTCCTTCGACCTTTGTCTATCCAACCTTAAGAAGATGTTGAAACGGTGTGAAGAAACTAATTTGGTCCTGAATTGGAAAAAATGTCACTTAATGGTAAGAGAAGGAATTGTCTTGGGGCATAAAGTCTCCGAAAATGGAATCGAGGTCGATAGAGCAAAAATCAAAGGGATATCTAAACTACCCTATCCTACTACCGTTAAGGCCATTCGGAGCTTTCTAGGGCATGCGGGATTTTATAGAAGGTTTATTAAGGACTTCTCGAAAATTGCCCGCCCGATGATGCAGCTCCTTGTCAAGGATGCCCCTTTTGATTTTTCGGAAGAATGCAAAGAAGCATTCAATCGTCTAAAGAAATATCTCACTCAGGCTCCAATAATGGTCACCCCTGATTGGTCTCAACCCTTCGAAATCATGTGCGATGCTAGAGATTATCTTTGTAGGTGCGTGCTTGGCCAAAGAAAAGAAAAGCATTTTCAACCAATTTATTATGCTAGCAAAACCATGAATGTAGCGCAAGAAAATTACGACCCGCAGAAAGAGCTTCTAGCTGTGGTTTTTGCTTTCGACAAGTTCAGGCAATATCTCGTCCTTTCTAAGACATGCGTCTTCACTGATCATTCCGCCTTACGCTATTTGTTTTCCAAGCAAGATGCGAAACCCCGACTCATTAGGTGGATTCTATTTCTTCAAGAATTGACATTGAAATTGAGAGATAAAAAGAGGGCGAAAATCTTGCTGCGATCATCATCACGTTTGGAAAACCACGATCTTGAGAAGTTGGATCATACAGAGATTCGCGACTCTTTTCCCTATGAGAACTAATGGCCATTAAGGAAATTGAGCCATGATATGCGGATTACGCTAACTATCTGTCCAGTAGGGGTTTGCCAAATTACATGACCAAGAAAGATAAGAAAATTTTCACCGCTCAAACATTACTTCCGGATGAACCTTCCTATTTGCGTATGCCCCGATCAAATCATTGGTTGCGTGGCGGAAGAGAGATTGATCGAGTCTTGAAAGACCATGCGGGACCATCTGGGGACACCACGGTGTAAATGTCACGGCACGAAAGGTTTCGATGCGGGTTCTTGGCCTACTATTTTTCATGATGTTAAAGATTGGTTGGGCGTGTGATGCATGCCAGCGATCGGAAACATTTCGCGAAGGGATGAATCACCTCGAATTACATCAGTGCGAAATATTCGATGTTTGGGGTATTGACTTCATGGGACCTTTCCCATCATCCGGAGGAAATGAGTACATTCTCGTAGCTATCGACTATGTATCCAAATGGGTGGAGGCCCAAGCCCTTAGAACTAATGATGCGAGAGAAGTCATTCATTTTCTTAAAAAGCTCTTCGCACGAATCGGGATTCCCAAGGCATTGATGTCGTGATAGAAACCCAATTTTGCAATGCTCAAATGGAGAAGGTAATGAATAAGTATGGCGTTCCACATAGATTTTTTACTGCATATCATCCTCGAGGCGAATGGACAAGTGGAAAATACAAATAGGAATTAGCGATACTTGAAAAAAGCGGTCCACCAGAATAGGAAAGATTGGGCATTCAAACTGGATGAGGCACTCTGGGCATTCAGCGCTTACAAAAGCCTATCGGAACAACCCCTTTCCGCTTAGTATACGGGAAGGCGTGCCACCTCCCTATTGAACTTGAGCAAAAAGTATATTGGGCACTTAAGGCACGTAATATGGATTATGAGCGAGGGTCAAATAGGTTTTTATAGCTTCAAGAACTGGATGAACTAAGGCTGGAAGCTTATGAATCATCGATCACATATAAAGAAAGTGCAAAAAAATGGCATGATCAACGAATAAAGAATCCTAAAGAGTTTTCGGAAGGAGATAAGGTGCTCCTGTATAATTCAAGACTGAGACTATTTCCGGGAAAACTCAAATCGAGATGGTATGGACCTTTTATTAAAAAAACAAATGAGCAATGGTCTTTGTGGTGCTACTGGACCACGATGGAAGCGAATTTACTGTAAATGGACAACGTGTGAAACATTATCAGTTAGATAATAATGAAATGGTGAACGAGGAAGATATTGGTTTAGAAGAAGGTGACGGTGTGAGGTCACGTAGAGACGACTCTGAGTCTAGCTACAAGACTCATAAATAAAGAAAAGCGCTTCGTGAGAGGCAACCCATTCTTAATTGTTTGCTTGTTTGTGTCATATATCTTTTATTGATTGTCTATTCTCATGTTTAAATTTGTAAAAATGCTTTATTTTTTTTAACCTCGTCTTAATTACATATAAAGGTATTTTACATAAAGGATAAGTGTAGGGAGGATTACACACGTTTTCAAAAGAAGCGTAAACATGAGAATTTCAATTAATTAAAAGATATACATGTGTGTTTGTTCGAGTCAAATGCTTGTATCGAGTCATAATGGATGTTTTGCAAAAAAATTTTCTAGATTTTAAAGATGTAAATTTTCCAGAATTTTTTCCAGAAAATCGCAGACCAGTTTTTGTCGGGATAACGGCGGTCGGATCGCAACTTGACGGCGTCAGGAAGGAGTAAAACAACAATTACTTTTTCTCGTTTTCGAGAGCTACTTATAAATTTTGGAATTTTCCAGGTCTTAATTTTCCAAAAATTCTTTAAACATCCATTCCACAAGCATTATATCCTAGTTTAATAGAGTCCTATATATATTATTACCGCCGATTTTACGCGAAGGTTTCATTTGTTTTCTTCAAGTGTTCAGGTTTTATTTATCAAGAAGAAGATACATAAGGTTGGAAGGAGCTTTTCACGCGTATATTCTTCTTGGAAAGGATTTAACCAATACTTCACACACGGATCCTACCGAGCTAATCAGGGGAGTATTAGTTTCTTTCGTTTTTAATTACCTTCTATTATCATAACTTTGATACTTTCGGGGAACATTGGGGACGATGTTCAGTTTAAGTAGGGAGAGGGAAAATAAAACGGGAACTTTGAAACTATGCTTATCCTTGATTATTTGCTTTGTCCAATTGCATTTGTGTAATAAACCATGAGAAAATGTCGGTTAGGGTAATTTTGGAACCAAATTTTCAATTTTTCATGACATATAGGAGTGGGCCATTAGTCTTAACAAAAGCGTCTCATGGATAGGAAGTTATATGACTAGCACAAAAACCCTTTACCACATAAATTCCACCCAAAATGTTAGGATCACCCTTAGATTAGTAAGAATTAAAGCATTCATCTTTAATGCTTAGTGTGTGAACTGGTAGTATAATAGATTCTAGAACTTGTTTTGTGATGCATCCCGAGATCGCTAGTAAGACTACACTTGTGTAGTTAGGAATAACTAAATGATAAGAGGCATTAGGATAACCCTTGTTTGATACCCATAATATAATTACTTCTTCCACATCGGTTGAGTAATTCCCCACACCTTTGCGTTGTACTCATCTTTAGTACATGATACCCCTAGTTAACCCCTCGGAGTATCCTTTTCGCGGTTCTCATGATGTTTGGTTTTCGAATATCAATGAAGAGCATTGTTTACACCCCACCCCCAAATGTACACCAAATCGCCTTAGCCTACCTTGTATGCACTCACTTTTAGTGCATTATTGTTATCACCCTAAAAACCCTTAGTTCAATTATCTAGTTGCTTGCATAAGTTGCTAAGTCGAGTCATATCCTTTGTATATAGTTTTGGGACGATTGGGACTCATGGGACAAGTTAAAGTTTATGAAATGACGGGAAGGGAACGTTAAATTCAAAATTCCCATTATTTGCGTAATAATGTACTCCAGGTGTTTTGATCTTTTCAACTCGGGTCAAATTAGTGTTAGAGTAATAAAAACTCAAGTGTAGGGATGTGCCTATAAATCCCTATCATTTTGATGTTACCGTAGAGGATGGTAGAGTAAAAGTGTATGAAAAAAAAAATAAATAAATAAAACACACACACGGGCTACCATCCTACATCTATCCTTTAAATTTATGTTTTTTGTTATCTAGAGTTTAGAGTGTTGAGTCTTGGCTTAGCAAGCGCCATTCTTCAGTATGCTTGTAACGTAAAGATTTTTGACTTGCCACCACTAAATAGCCTATCCCACCAAACCCTTTGTTTCCTACCGTAAGCCTAACATTACAACCCTTTAAAAGACCTCTTTGATAGTCTTTCCTAGGTGCTTACGCCAAAGCGATGGAGGTTTGATCTATTCTCAAGCCTATGGTAATCTATGTACTAGGACCGGTTAATGAGTGTTTATCTTCCATTTCCAACTTGTTATATTTCCTATACACCCGAGAGATGTGAGTACCCAAACACCCCATGTGAGGTGGTAGTATGTAATTTCCGTGCTTGTTATGACTTTTGCGGGGCTTATATGTGTTGTGGATTGTTCTAAACCATTGCTTCATGACCCCTAACTTATAAATTAATTGGCCAAAAGCACATTTGCTTGAGGACAAGTAGATACCAAGTGTAGGGATATTTGATAAGGTTTTAAAATGTACCTTTTTGAGGGGTCGTTTAAGCCCTTATTTGATCACTTTTGTATCCGTTATTACTTAATATCCTTCCTTTTCACTTTTTAGGTCTCTTGAAGGCAAATTGCTGGAATGGCATTTATTTGGACGAGAAGGCGCGGATATGCGAAGAAAATTGCCAAAGTCAAGAATCGAGAGACTCAAGCTGCTGAAACACAAGGGGATGGCGTCAGGTGTTATCTGCGACGCCGTCGGAGCACATGTTGCGACGATACCGTAGCCAAATTGCTTATTTTCAAGTGACGGTGTCAGGCTTTAAAAGAGTAGGTCGTCACAACTCAAACGGCCTAGATTTGATCCAGACGGCGTCAGAGACTAAAGAGGACGACGTCACAAGCATAAGGTGACGCCATCGCAAGATTAACGTGGCCAAGATGAAACCCTAATGACGGCGACCCGACGGCGTCACAAATCATAAGGTGACGCCGTCGCGAATGTAATCTTATATATAGAATCCGAATTTTTTAGTTTTCAGAGTGTAGTCTTTTGGAGTAAAAACCTAAACCGAACCAAGGCCGTCTTGTACAGTATTTTAGGGTTCTAAACCCTATGTTACACCAAGATAAGTGTTTTACTTCATTAATTCAAATATGTCTTCAATTATTTGTGTGTATGCTTGCATGTTCTCCATGTCCGGCTAATTTACTTGTGTGTTTGCTTAGGGAATATGAAACTTAACTATTGAATATTGATTGGTTGTCTCTTATCTTAATTGTTAATGATCTAGTAATGCGATAGGTCATTCGTTGTGTAGTTAATGCTTGATTAATCTTTGTGAACCTTAGAATATAACACCTAGAGTAGTTGTAGGCTAAACCATCCAAAGAGTACCTTAGAGCTAGAGTTTATAAATCCTAGAGATTTTGTAGACGAGACCCTTTGGTAGTTTCAAAGAGGTAGGGATAAACGCATACCCTACGACCTTAGACACAGCGCGATTAAGAATAAGGCGTGACAATTCAACCATCAATAGGAGATAATTAAGGAGTAATAAAACCTAAGTAAACACATCTTTAAACCATCATACGAGCACACAATAATTAGACATAGACTACCCTCACCTTAGTTAATTAGATAATTATATAATAGAGTAATCGGTAGAAATACCAACCCCCAAATCCAAACCCCGAGATTCGTACTTTTCCATTTCCTAAAAAACATAAAAAGATAAAAACTAATCTTACTCAACCCCAACCTTAGCGTAGTAACTCCTCACTATCATTCCTATTCCCCTCGAGAACGATATCAATTCCCGTGGCTTACCCTAATACTACACTACAACGATTAGGTTCACTGCCTAGGGTGTTGAAAAACTTGCTCGACGAAAAGGAAGTTCCTTTGACCCCGAACGACGCGTGTAGCGTTATCAGTAATTAAACATAATTTTTCACTAATCTTGTATGCTAGACATGTCTTAAGTTTGTATTTATTTTACTTTGTGGTAGATTCACTTTGTTTGAATGACATATAACTTTTAGCTAGAGAAGGTTTAGTTACAAATTCACAGAATTAATATTTTGCTCTATAAAATTCGTTATTAAAATGTTTTTCAACTTGCCATGAAGGTTCATTTGTCATGATCCTCTTAAGTCATTTTTAACATGGCCTATCATATTGACTAATAAAAACAAGCGTTATTTCCAGATCTGATCTTGACTTTTGTAAAAAGTCACTGTACCAATTGACAATGAAAATGAATTTTTTTTCCTTTTGAGCGATCCTTACTGTTGTTATCTTCTTTTATTTTTTTTATTTTTTCAGATTTTTCTGAGCACTTATTTATTTTTATATTTTTTATTATGAGTCCTACCGTGATATTAACGATATTATATGTCATACTGTGATATTAACGATTTTACTTAAAAGGTTACTTTGATATTAGTAAAAAACCTAATATAATTGTTTTTTTTATTATGGTATTAAGAAAAGTAACTGTGGTATTAACAATTTTACTTAAAAAGTTACTTCGATATTAGAATCTAATTAGTACAGCTGGGTTTCACTTAGTACTGCTCGTATACTTTTTATGTTGCTACTTACTTGTTAGTACTGCCAATTATGTTCTTAACATTGATATTAAGAAAGCATGATAATTGTGGTGATATTAACAAAATCTATAATATCATTATACCTTTTAACCATGAAAATGATTTTTTTATGAATTTTTTTTCAGCTATTATTAAAATGTCATCTTCAGTTGTTGTTGTTGCAACAGTAGTAACAGATGTTGCAGCAGTACTAACTTCTGGCTTAGGAGCACTAACTTATGTATCAACAGTACTAACTTTTCCATCAACAATAGTAAAAAATTAACTTTGACATTAAGAAAACATGTAAAAAGTAACTGTGATATTCACAATTTTACTTAAAAACTTACTTTGTTATTAGAAAAAAACTTGATAGAACTTATGCACGCCATCTTCTATACGTTTTTTAGACCGTTTTGGACTTTAGGTTGTTTAGACCTTGATCCAGGATAACCAACAAGCATGAAGATAATAATAAGCAAAACGGAATAACATAAAGAATATTATTATTGTAAAATGTTCTTCATCATCATCTATAATAACTACAATACACTCCAACAGCCCTTATACTACACGATCAACTATAGTACGTGTTACACATCTTGTAACAGGGATCATTTACTTGACCTTGAGGCTAAGAACACAAACCAAACCCTAGGCGTTTTTCTACAAACCCTACGCCTAGAAACATACACACACTTTACTGGTTTTACATCTTGGCACACATAAACTAATGCCCCCTATGTCTCTTTATATAATAGAGACATTAGGGTTACAAAGGATAACTACAATAAAATCTTCCTAACATACAAAGGATCTTCTGTAATCTTCATCTTTTTTGTAGAATTCTCCTTTGTCTTTTAAGTTCTTCATCTTTCATATGTTTTGCCTTTATTAACTCAAATATAATCCCAACAATCTTCCTCTAGTTGATAATGACAAAACCAAATAAGCACGAACTTCCCCTGAAGCTAAAATATATGAAAGACATAAGCTTCCCCTTAATCCATGCTATATCACCAAGGCTCTACAAGTTTCAAAGCTTCAATAGTACTTCTTCCCCTTTTTGTCATAATCTACTAGGAGACTCTAAGTAGATACAACTTTGAATTTCACAACCACAAACCACTATCATAATTCCAATCCAGTATTCCAATGTCTTAAATTACCCACCATCACTATAAATGAATCCAAGACAATAGATACTTAAACCAGTAGTAATAATAATGACTTACAGTAGTAAAAACATTCCCCTTGAATGATGCATGTAATAATCAAACACTTTATAAGATGCTTCCCCTGAAATCCAAGCGTTAACCATTTTCTTGATTCTTCAAATCTGTAGGATCTATGTAATGATCACATATGAATAAAACTAAGTATTACCAACTTGATGCTGGAGTAGAATAACTAAAACTTGCGTCTTATATCTTGTACAATATATGTGACTTCGAACGTATACTCAAAATCGATGTATAAGGAGACCGCAATCTCTTGACAATAATCCTTATCTTCAATGAGACACTGAGCACAATAACGTAACTCCTAAAAGTGATAACAAAACCATCTTGCTAGATTTTGTGAAAATTCTTCAGCACAACATGAACGCACGAACAAGTTACCTCATGCTAAAAGGTATGATAAAACATAAACATGTGAAACTCCACTTCAACTTCAAATAGGTGATAAAAACTTTTTTTCGTAATCAATTATAGCAAATAATCCCAAATACGAGCCTTTTAAATCTGTTAAGAACATATAAAGATAAAAACAAAAAATATCCAAAACAGTGTCTGTCGTTTGAGATCTTCATCCAGTTCTATCCAATATCCAAAATCAGTTTTGTCCGATATCTAATAAGCTTAGCAGCACAAACATATATCTCGAACATGGCTAATAGTCCAAACAATGTAATGCAGCAATACTAAGTGTTGATAAACAGTTTTAACCACAGTTTCTCAACAGCTATTTATCAAATATGTATAAACTAATAATTGTACTTTGGATCATGAACACATATAACCTCATCGCGACCCATAATAGCTCTAAGAATCAAAACCATGTACTAGCTTCTGTCAAAGATCCAATCCAAATACTGTTCGTTACCACATGTATGCTGAGAACAGTACTAAACATCTTCGGACCAGCAGTCTTGACTGATCATCAGTACCAAAAATACACGAGCAGTAAAAATAACCATAAGCAATACTAAGTCCAAATTACCAGCAATACAAAGTACTCCTTCCTCCTATGAGCAATACTAACGTAACTAGAGTAGCAGTGCTAACATTGCAGCAGTACTAACTTGTTTGGACCAGCAGTACTTAATGAAAATGCGAGCAGTACTAACAATATGTGGGCAGTACTAACACAAGTAGCAGAGTAAACTGTGAACGAGAGCAGTATAAATTGAATATCAAATCCTCGTAGCAGTATAAACTTCAATGACACTAGCAGTACTTAACCTTTTCAATGACCATCCTAATCAGAATAATACTTCAACGTAGTAATGAATCTTGAACGAGTAGTACTTCTGATTCAATAACCGTCGACGAGCAGTAATCAATTTTCAACGCAGATCATGTAAGAATAAACTCCTTTGTAAAACAACAACAATATATAGCAGCAATTAGGGTTTCTAAAAACCATTCAAAATCAGAATGATCAACAACCTGCTAATGCGCTTAGGGTTTTTTTAACTCTCCCATGCTTGTGTTCTTCAACAATATGCTCCTTTAACTTCTTTATATAACAGCTCATGAAAAATCATACATATTAGAAAACCCTAAAACCACATGGGTATATATGTTATTAAAGCACAAACACTTATGTCGATCATACTTCAAAGCAGATATAACATTAAAGTGTCGCTAAAACACAAAAATCACCAAAAATCGATCATACCATAGAACAGAAGCACGAACCTTCTTCCCATCATGAACACGACTTTAAAACAACCTTGTAATCCCAGATATCACGAGCTCTCACACGTGAAACTTTTTAAAAACCATATGATTCGAAAAAGTATACCTTTCTCTGCAGCAGTTTTTGACAGACCATATCTCATGAATAAAAGCACCAATTGAAGATCCCTCTGGTGAAAATCTTCTTTGATATATAGAGAACCTCCAGCAAAAATGTTGTCCCAATTAAATGGTTAACGAATGATATATCGCTGTTTGAAAATAGCCTTGCAAAAAGGTTACGAAAATTTTTGTTGATTCGAATTTTTACCTTTTCTTCGAAAAACCTTGTAAATCCCTAGATCGAGAGCCCCCCCGGCTCTGATACCATCTGATAGATCGTTTGTAAGCTCAGATTGATTAGATCTTATCTAGGGATAACAATAAGCATAAAGATAATAATAACCACAACGAAATAATATAAAGAATATTATTATTATCAAAGGTTCTTCGTCATCATCACTAATAGCTACAATACAATCCAACAGCCCTAATACTAAACGATCAACTATAGTACGGGTTACACATCTTGTAACAGGAATCAATTACTTGACCTTGAGGCTAAGAACACAAACCCAACCCTAAGCATTTTTCTACAAACCTTACGCCTAAGAACACATACACACTTTACTGGTTTTACATCTTGGCACACATAAACTAACGCCCCCCTATGTCTCCTTATATAATAGAGACATTAGGGTTACAAAGGATAAATACAATAAAATCTTCCTAAAATATATAGGATCTTCTATAATCTTCATCTTTTTGTAGAATTCTCCTTTGTCTTTTAAGTCCTTTATCTTTCATATCTTTTGTCTTTATCAACTCAAATATAATTCTCAACAAAACTTATATCACTGTTTTTTTATTGCGATGTTAAGAAAAGTTATGATGATATTAGAAAATATTAACTTTGATATTAAGAAAGCATGATAATTATGGTGATATTGACAAAATCCATAATATCATTATACCTTTTAACCATGAAAATGATTTTTTTTCTGAATACTTTTTCAGTGATTCTTAATAAATTGTTGTCCTCTTTCTTTTTTTATTTTTTTCAGATTTTTTTTAATGTTACTGTGTTATTATCCGCACCATCCCCACTTAAAATCTAATAAGACCGGATCCTTTCCTATATATATATATATATATATATATATATATATATATATATATATAGATATATATATATATAGGGAAAGGATCCGGTGCAGATTAATGCCACTTGGCATCCCATAATGTCACGTCATTATTCCATGTCATCGAAATTAATGCCAACTAAGCAACTTATGCCACATAAGCAACCTTTTTCTAGCAATAAATTTCATATGTATTTATTTCAAAAAGTCACCAAGGATTCGAACCTAGGTCTAATACTCTTGAAGCAAGCACCTCAACCAATGGAGCCAATCTATAATTTGTGATCAAAATCTCAAAACAAAATTTATATCTTATAATGATACATGATCTACAACAAAGGTTAAATAAAAACCCATTCATTATACGGAGTATTTTTTCCCAAAACCCTAATATCACTCATTCATCTCATTATCACACACACGATATCTTCTTAATAATATTTTGTTTTTCTTTTTTGATTTGATTTGCAGGTTGTTTATCATAATGGTTTTTAATTTTTTTATGCAGGTTAATATGCAAATTAAACTATACCAATCAAGGTACGTATTCAATTATATAGAGTTTAATATTGTGAATTTTTATAGAAGCTGAATGTTTCTATTTTATTGAAAATCCTTCAAATTCCTTTGAGGTGAATTCACATGACAGTTTGTTAAATGGATAGTTTGTTAGTGAATTGGTTCTTAAACATTCAGCTTCTATAAAAATTCAGCTTCATATGAATTCAACTCAAAGGAATAGAAAAGATATAAGACGAACAACTCAAAGGAATAGAAAGCTGAATAGAAACATTCAGCTTCATGGGAATTTAACTCAAAGGAATAGAAGCATTCAGCTTCTATAAAAATTCCTTTGAGGTGCGTATATTCAGCTTTCATTTTACTCGGTTTTTAAATGGACAGTTTGTTAATGAATTGGTTCCAGTAGCCTCCCTTGGAGCCATGCTTATCATAGTCACATGGTGCCATTGGGACCTTTCCTCTGATGAGAAAGAGTTGGTGCCCTCTTTTGAATCAAAATTGGGACGAGGACAAACAAGGTTATTTGTTTTCACATCCCCATTTCTTAGATTGTTTACTTGCATTTAAATGTTTTATATCTACTTGGTTCATATTACCTACCTACGTTTGTAAGTTAGAACCTACTACTACTATAATTTTATATAGAAGTTTGATCATTACTGATACTCCAAGCCTAGGACTCATGTGTTTTGGATGTGCATTTGTTGTGTCTGAGTTTATGTCAATCATGTTTGATTTTCAACATATGTAACTTATTTGAAATTTGTTGACATGGTCTGTATTTCTTGATCATTGGATTAGGGTGGGGTTGTTTGGAAACAATAGAAACAGATATGCTGCTTGGATTAAACAATTTTAACAGTGATTTTGCATGTCCTTTTATTATAATTTTATCAGATTTTAGCCGACACAATTAATCTACCATGTCCAATAGCCAAGGGCTGCAAATACTGTAAAAGAGATGATGCATCTTCTTGCCTTATCCGTTTTGGTGTTGACAAATAAATTATGGTACCTTCAAGCATGCCTCAAACCTAATTTTACGGTTAAGTTTTCTGAAGCTAACTAGAAATATATGATTCATGTGCACCAGCTATATGTCGTGTCCTATGCACCAACTGGAAGTGTTCCTAACGGGATCCCATGACGTCTTTTTAGCCCAAGCCTGTGGTCTCCTGGTGCATACAAGAACCAGACTGTTATTAGGGTAAATGTTTCTTCGATATCATTGCTTATTCCTTCAATGAAAATTGATTTCGTTATATTCTTGTGATGTTTATGAAAATTGAGTTTGTTTATTTTACTGAAATTCAGAAAAGTTGTTGTAGCATGAGAATGATTACAGGTTCTGAGTCGAGTATGCTATCTGTTTGTGTAGGTCAATCGGTTTACCATCTTCATTTGCATGTTTTTTTACGGAGGACAACAAACGTTCTACGCCAATCGTCCCTATCTTCAGGAACGGGCCCCATCATCACACTTCACGGCCACTTCTAAACACCATTTTTGTATCACAGTCCTCCCAATGAATATATGATAAGAAAATACTAATTAGGTAAGTGTGACAACTCGTAATTTCAGGTCATTTTACAAACTTTAAAAGTTTCACTATTTCATCATTTATCGTAAACTACGTTTACGAGTATCAAATTCACATAACCGTATTGGTTTAGCTGTGAATTCATGAACATTTCATTAAAGACATTCCATATAGACTAAGTTTAGTCTACATTTCATTGGCATCATTATCATCATATTAGTTCATGCATGGATTTGCATTTTTACATCAACCGTATAATTTCATATTAAATAAACGCTATTGCGTAAACATTTATTTTGAATATTTGATCCAACAATTCCAAAAATATTCCTAATATATTTTTATACTCATTTTAAGACTATAAAAATTATATTATTAATTTACCCGATGTTTTCAATTTATTTCGTATATAAATTGTTAAATTTATATAATTACGACGGTTTTCTTAAATACTACACGATAATTATTATTTCACTCAAATTTTGTAAGAAATATATTTTTATAATTTTTATGACCTCAATATATTTTATCTTGACCCGTTAAAAGTTATTTTTAATTAACGCTACCCTAAATATTCAAATGTGTATACAATTTACCACATGTCTTCAAGTAACTTACACAAACTACAACATATTATACAAGTAAATGCTTCACCCTTTTATTTTGTTTAATGTTTCGACAAGGGGGGGGGGGATGACTCATTTAATTTGCTAAAATATCTTACACTTGATAATATCTCTTCAAGTGGTAGTCATTTAAACTTAAACTAACACATACAAGATAATATCAAAAGGTGAAAAATATATTTTGCTCCTCTCTTCTCTATTGAAACCGGCAATCACCAAGGACCAAGGAGATTTCATCCAAATTTTTCAAGACAAGGTTTTATTACACACTAGTATCACTTGTTGTTTAGGTTTTGCAATAAAAACCTCAAGTGATTAGGAAAAACCCTTTGTCCTTAAACCTCATCATACTACTTGTAAGCATTCATATTCATGTGTTTATTTCATATTCATTGTTATGATCATATCATTTTATTTTAGAAACATGCAAGTCTCATGAGGTTTATACCACTTTTTATTTGATTTTTAAGAGTTATATATATATTGACATCCTATAATTACTCCTTGTTATAAATCACACTTGGTGATGTCTAGGAACCCATGACACCCTAAGAAGGTGTATGGTAGGATTAGAATAGCTTCGGAGTTGTTTTGAATGGGTTAGAATAGGATTGGCGCGAGAAAAACTCATTTCGACAAGTTTGCAAAAGGGTCTGTCCATATTTTCGAATTCTGGAATTTTCGATAGTAATCAAAATATTTTGGGCTAGATATTTGGAAAATATACTTTAAAACGAAAACGTGGCCGCTTGAACGGGTTAAAATGGAGCTATAACGAAGAAGTTATGAATTTTTGAAGTTTGACGACGAAAACTATATATTCCAGAAAATTCAGCAAGCTGTCTTGACTTTTTACGAGTAAAAAATGAGTCTTAAGCGTTATTAAATGTGTCGACTTATCAAAAATATATTAGTATATGTTATCACGATTCCGTGGATATAAAGAACGTAGAAAACGGACTTATAACGACAAAGTTATTCACATTTTAAAAAGTTGCCGTAACTTTATTCTATTAGTAAAATTAATACCTTTTCTATTAAACACATATTACGGCAACTAGGGACCATGTTGAGGGTCGTTTTTAATAATGACGAAATACTTTTTATAAAGTGATGTCTTCTAGTAAAAGTAAGTTCGCCTGGCATATTTTCCAAAATGTCAAACCATTTGTCAAGCGGAATTGTAATGAATAAGATACGGTCACTTAAATTTTGCCGAAAATCATACTTTACCTATATTTTTCTCTATGATCGAGACCTCTAGGATGAAAACTTAAATGCTAAAACTTTGAGATAATGATACAAGCTTCCTAAAACCATTGAGTACGTTTCCTAATACTCGATGTGCACCATTTTACGACTAGCTTTTCGAGGCCATTTTAGTCACTTTCATGAAATTTCAACGACATTATTTTACGACGAAAAGATATAATTTCACAATAAATCACTAAATGATTATCGTAGGATATCATTTCAACGTAAATACTTGTAAAGTATTTTATAAGATGACGAGATGTCATAAACATATATTTCGACGATAAATTCTATTTTCAAAAGCGTACAAGTGGTATAGATTTCATATGAGTTTGCATGCACGACATTACATCATAACTTATCATAGAGCATATCATTCATTATAGGTCACGTTCAGAGGTTGCGCCTCATTTTAGTATTGCCTTTACATCATTATTATCATTGCAACTGGTGAGTTTTCATAGCCCCGAATTATTCAAGTTTTTACTTTATTTCAAACCTACGGGGGAGAATACATTGCACATTATTTTTATTACGATACCAAGTATATCAAATTCATTACATTGCTTAAGTTACCTCATTGCCAGTTAAATGTCCCCATTTCATGAACATGAACCGTTAATTTCATTGAAGCGAGGGTGAGTGGATAGATCTATCGAGGGTGACACCTCCATCCGGGTTGGCGGATTCCAACCGGACGGATGCATTTCATTTCTTAATCATTATTTGAGTTGTTTGGCAAACACTCTGTTGGGGCGAACATCAGTCAAGCTTCGGTGTCATGGACTTATAACAATTGTATCATTTTTGTGACATCATTGTCATACAAACTTATACTTGTGGTAGTCGTATTATGCATATACATAAACTCTATGAACTCACTCAACCTTTTTGTTGACACTTTTAGCAATGTATTTTCAGGTAACTAAGGCATTCACTTCATGGCATGCATGTGGACATACCATAGAGTCGCGGTGACGACGCGTCTCACATGGGATTTATACATTTCAAAAACATCGTTTGACTTGTACCAAACTTATTTTCCGCACATAGTAAATTTCATTTGGGACCTATCTTTGTAACTCTGAATGTTTTTAATATATCAAATGATGTTCTTTTCAAAGCGACACTTTAGGTCGTTCAATATAACTGTGATTGTGATGCTATGACAGTCAATCCCGAGGAATTCCATTCATTTGCAAAGCAGTAATTTGGGGGTGTGACAGAATGGCATCAGAGCTTCGGTTATAGAGAACTAGGTTGCATCATTGACCCTAGACTATAACTACATCATCATAGCATTTCATCATTTCATCATAAGTGCATAGTCACTATACTTGCGGTTTCATACGCATATTTTGCGAGTTATTTACTTTCATTTCAAATCGATTGTCACATAGATGCCTTCAAATACCCATCCCATCATACTCACATCACTTTGACATGGAGAATGCCTTGTCATTCCCTATTACAATTTTAACATTAGTTGACTCAACACCGATAACATCAGATGATGAGACTGAACCCTTTTAGGAGGACGAAGTTGCACCTACACCATCGCGATCACTATTGATTCACCATAGGATCAGGACAATTTTTATCATTCGGTTGGGACAGATTATACCATTTGGTAGAATTTATAGGTTTAGTCCTAATGAACCTATTTTCTTAACTCACCACAAGGATTTTCATTATCATCATTGTCATCATTTTCATCATCATTGTCATCTAGAGTACCATCCGTTCCATCACGTCTCATAGAAACTACTCATACACTGACTTGGACTTGGGAAGCGTGCATGATTTGACACACCATTATCATTTATCACTAAGACTATAGACACTACACCGTCTCATAGGTTTGAGGACTGTGAGATTTCTAGGGCTATTGCTGCTAGACTGCCTACTACTCCTACACTTGAAACACGATTTGACCATCAACAGGCAGGATAATAGGTACCTTTCAATCTTATGTAATCTTTATCCCTTATTATCTCCACAATAATCACAACCTTTGTTTATTTCATTCCATATTCAAATTGCCCAATTTTCAATCATTTCGCGACAATACATCACTATCTTACTAAGGGTTAGGCCAACTTTATTCTTAACCAATTAGGAGACTATTACCATTCTATGAGGTTGCCCCGTGTATCCTACAAACCATTCAACAAATTATATTTCAAGCTATTTTGCTACCATTTCATGAAAGTATTTCATTTAATTTTATTTCGAGCTATTTTACACCATCTTAGAAACATTGTTTCATAAAGTTTTAAAACAAGTTGTTTCATTACCACCCTATCGATTGGTCTTCAGTCATTTTATCAACAATTTAATATCATCATGCGAAACGATTTTTATGTTACTCTGAAAAATTATTGAGCCATTATCTTACAAAACAAAACGTTGAATACCATCTAAAACGTCGGAGGAACATAATATCATTTCAACAAAACCAAGCATCACATCATTTGTCCTCGATTATACATGGCTTGATCACCTATGTATAATTCAGGAAGAATTATGTCATGAAAGTAACAAGCATCATTTCAAATCTCTTAAAACAATTTTCACTTAAAAGCAAAGCTTTGTAATAAGATAAATTATGCATAAATATTTCTTTTGATAACACTCTATAGATGCTCAAGCCATTCATTCCTCACTCAACCGATAAGTTAGAATTTGATGAGTGACCTTTTTAGGAAAGGCTTCTTATACCATCTATGAGGAGGATTCCTCGATACAAGAAAACAATGAAAGCATGCTAGGATTTTGGAATTACCAACAAGGACTAGAAGTAGGTGGCGAGATCTTTCAAAACCTAACAAAAATCTCAAGACATCATGAGACATTCCGAACCACTATCTTGGACTAGAAGCTAAATTATATCATTTCAAAAGTACTAGCTAGACCGAGTTACAAGATTTAGTACGAAGCGTATACACACTAAGCAACATCATAGGGATAAACCAAGTCTTCTAAATGAGACTACATAACATTTCACTAAACATGGCCTCAACAATATGTGAACTTCCCTACAATGAGTTTCCCTTAAAGGAAAATTTGGTTAAATTTAGGTTATCGATATAAATTTCCTCTAAGGCATTGTGTTCTCTAGAAATTCCAAGTAACCTCACATTCATATTAAGAGATGCAACATGTTTGTACATATCGGACAATCAATGACTCTCCATCTACAAGTGAAATTAGAACAAACATTCCTTGATATAGTATAAGCTGATATCTACTTTCTGGCGAGCATGATAACAATCTAAGTGATGAAATATTTTATAAGCACTCAATATCGGAACAAATCTTGAAAATCAATCACTACACCACATCACTTAAATATTTAAGGTTTTGTGACTTTACAACATAGAGCATGGAAACACTTCGATAATCAAACAATAAACATTTTAGTCATGGAAACTAAACATCTTAGGCAAGTAAGATTCAAGTAATGACATTCGCTAGAACGAGAAACGCGAGGAATCACAATTGTTACCCATAATATATTCTTTTCAATAAGGTCCTTTTCGACAGACTTGACACTTTGAAATTTGGCATGAGACACGTGGTATCAATTCCAGTTGTACCCATTATAAGCAATTCGATTCACCCTAGACTTCTCATAATCATTTCAATCTTCCCATGGAATTTTGGTTAGGACATGAGTACCACCTATTATCCTCAGCTCAATGGTTAGAGCGAGAGAACAATTCCCACATTAGATGATATGCTCAAGCATGTGTGACTTTCTAGAAATGATTAGGCAAATCATTCGTCATCGACAAGTTGCTTTACAACAATAGCTAGCACCTGAACATATTGACTGCACTAATTGAGGCACTCTATGGTCGAGGTTTCAAACACTTATTCACGGGTTAAAACCAGGAAAGTTTAACTCACTAGTCCATAAGTCATTCATGAAACAACAAAGTGATTGAACAAATCAAAAATCAGTTACAAGTAACAACATATAGCTAGATAAGCTATGTCGATATACAACGCAAAATATTGGAAGTATGTGCCATAAGTCGCAAACCATTAGAAGTTCAAGTTGGCAAAGATATATGTTCAACGTTCCGTCTTGGAAAGCGGCTGCACGCGATTCGAGAAAACACCGGACGACCCGATGCGACCCAAATATCCTCACCTTTCACCGGTAACACCGTAGGACCTAACATGGACTGAACTCAGGGACTGAATTCCTTTTTGGTTGGGCGAATGTGACAACTCGTAATTTCAGGTCATTTTACAAACTTTAAAAGTTTCATTATTTCATCATTTATCGTAAACTACGTTTACGAGTATCAAACTCACGTAACCATATTGGTTTAGCTGTGAATTCATGAACATTTCATCAAAGACATTCCATATAGACTAAGTTTAGTCTACATTTCATTGGCATCATTATCATCATATTAGTTCATGGATGGATTTGCATTTTTACATCAACCGTATAATTTCATATTAAATAAACGCTATTGCGTAAACATTTATTTTGAATATTTGATCCAACAATTCCAAAAATATTCCTAATATATTTTTATACTCATTTTAAGACTATAAAAATTATATTATTAATTTACCCGATGTTTTCAATTTATTTCGTATATAAATTGTTAAATTTATATAATTACGACGGTTTTCTTAAATACTACACGATAATTATTATTTCACTCAAATTTTGTAAGAAATATATTTTTATAATTTTTATGACCTCAATATATTTTATCTTGACTCGTTAAAAGTTATTTTTAACTAACGCTACCCTAAATATTCAAATGTGTATACAATTTACCACATGTCTTCAAGTAACTTACACAAACTACAACATATTATACAAGTAAATGCTTCACCCTTTTATTTTGTTTAATGTGTCGACAAGGGGGGGGGGGATGACTCATTTAATTTGCTAAAATATCTTACACTTGATAATATCTCTTCAAGTGGTAGTCATTTACACTTAAACTAACACATACAAGATAATATCAAAAGGTGAAAAATATATTTTGCTCCTCTCTTCTCTATTGAAACCGGCAATCACCAAGGACCAAGGAGATTTCATCCAAATTTTTCAAGACAAGGTTTTATTACACACTAGTATCACTTATTGTTTAGGTTTGCAATAAAAACCTCAAGTGATTAGGAAAAACCCTTTGTCCTTAAACCTCATCATATTACTTGTAAGCATTCATATTCATGTGTTTATTTCATATTCATTGTTATGATCATATCATTTTATTTTAGAAACATGCAAGTCTCATGAGGTTTATACCACTTTTTATTTGATTTTTAAGAGTTATATATATATTGACATCCTATAATTACTCCTTGTTATAAATCACACTTGGTGATGTCTAGGAACCTATGACACCCTAAGAAGGTGTATGGTAGGATTAGAATAGCTTCGGAGTTGTTTTGAATGGGTTAGAATTGGATTGGCGCGAGAAAAACTCATTTCGACAAGTTTGCATAAGGGTCTGTCCATATTTTCGAATTCTGGAATTTTCGACAGTAAGCAAAATATTTTGGGCTAGATATTTGGAAAATATACTTTAAAACGAAAACGTGGCCGCTTTAACGGGTTAAAACGGAGCTATAACGAAGAAGTTATGAATTTTTGAAGTTTGACGACGAAAACTATATATTCCAGAAAATTCAGCAAGCTGTCTTGACATTTTACGAGTCAAAAATGAGTCTTAAGCGTTATTAAATGTGTCTACTTATCAAAAATATATTAGTATATGTTATCACGATTCCGTGGATATAAAGAACGTAGAAAACGGACATATAACGACAATGTTATTCACATTTTAAAAAGTTGCCGTAACTTTATTCTATTAGCAAAATTAATACCGTTTCTATTAAACACATATTACGGCAACTAGGGACCATGTTGAGGGTCGTTTTTAACAATGACGAAGTACTTTTTATAAAGTGATGTATTCTAGTAAAAGTAAGTTAAGCTGGCATATTTTCCAAAATGTCAAACCATTTGTCAAGCGGAATTGTAATGAATAAGATACGGTCACTTAAATTTTGCCGAAAATCATACTTTACCTATATTTTTCTCTATGATCGAGACCTCTAGGATGAAAACTTAAATGCTAAAACTTTGAGATAATGATACAAGCTTCCTAAAACCATTGAGTACGTTTCCTAATACTCGATGTGCACCATTTTACGACTAGCTTTTTGAGGCCATTTTAGTCACTTTCATGAAAATTTCAACGACATTATTTTACGACCAAAAGTTATAATTTCACAATAAATCACTAAATGATTATCGTAGGATATCATTTCAACGTAAATACTTGTAAAGTATTTTATAACATGACGAGATGTCATAAACATATATTTCGACGATAAATTCTATTTTCAAAAGCGTACAAGTGGTATAGATTTCATATGAGATTGCATGCACGACATTACATCATAACTTATCATAGAGCATATCATTCATTATAGGTCACGTTCAGAGGTTGCCTCATTTCAAGATTGCCTTTACATCATTATTATCATTGCAACGGTGAGTTTTCATAGCCCGATTTATTCAAGTTTTACTTTATTTCAAACCTACGGGGGAGAATACATTGCACATTATTTTTATTACGATACTAAGTATATCAAATTCATTGCATTGCTTAAGTTACCTCATTGCCAGTTAAATGTCCCCATTTCATGAACATGAACCGTTAATTTCATAGAAGCGAGGGTGAGTGGATAGATCTATCGAGGGTGACACCTCCATCCGGGTTGGCGGATTCCAACCGGACGGATGCATTTCATTTCTTAATCATTATTTTAGTTGTTTGGCAAACACTGTTGGGGGCGAACATCAGTCAAGCTTCGGTGTCATGGACTTATAGCAATTGTATCATTTTGTGACATCATTGTCATACAAACTTATACTTGTGGTAGTCGTATTATGCATATACATAAACTCTATGAACTCACTCAACCTTTGTGTTGACACTTTTAGCAATGTATTTTCAGGTAACTAAGGCATTCACTTCATGGCATGCATGTGGACATACCATAGAGTCGCGGTGATGACGCGTCTCACATGGGATTTATACATTTCAAAAACATCGTTTGACTTGTACCAAACTTATTTTCCGCACGTAGTAACTTTCATTTGGGACCTATCTTTGTAACTCTGAATGTTTTTAATATATCAAGCGATGTTCTTTTCAAACGACACTTTAGGTCGTTGAATATAACTGTGATTGTGATGCTATGACAGTCAATCCCCAGGAATTCCATTCCGCTACAAAACAGGTAATTTGGGGGTGTGACATTAAGATCGACCATGACTTCAAAAAATTCTCAACCATCCTGGCTTTTGACCCTGTTTGACCTTATAGGCTTTTAGTCTCTTTTTTGTTTCAATCCCATGGATTAGCTACACGTAGCATGGTATAGGCCGTATCATCAATAACTTCCTAAAAGCCACCCCATAGTAGCTTTTACTGTAGAAGTGTCTATAATTAACATCATTGAGGTTTTTTTTTTCTTTGTTGTCTCTTTTTAGTTGAACATTCAATTTTTTACCACCTAACTGGTATCTGTTCATCGTATTAGTAGCTGATTCGGCAGCAGCTGAGGAGTCGTAACTAACAAATCCTGCAAACATGAAAGATGAAGTAAGATTAGAAATTGATTGTAAATTTTTTGGGGGAGAGGGCAATTAGTAATTGATGATTTTGTCTAAATTGGAACTGTGGGTTTTGTATCGGAAGTGGAGACATACCAAAGCATTTGCTAACACCAGTTGCTTTGTCAATGAAAACCTTATCACTTACGACCCTTCAACTCACATTGAACGCTTTGCAAGCTCTTAAATTAGCCATCATGATACTGGACACTCAATGTGTGGGTTCATGCAACATTGAGTCTGAAGGTTAGTTATATTCTTTCAGCACCATGTACCTATATGTACATCTGATATCACACATCAGTAAACTCAAATTTATATAGTCTGTTGATTTATAAATCAAATTGGAAAACAAATTCCATTAATATTGGTTCCAACTCAGGTTCCCCTGTTGTTACATGCATTCTTGCAAAAAAGATACGAAAACAAATTGCTGACGCCAACCTTGTTGCCCACATATGTAAAAGGTGAAACTTTGAAGCATTATTCTATCAATGTTGCTATTGTTAAGCTAATGAAGTTGACATGCTTCTTATTAATAAGTTGCAATATATTTTGTAGGTTCGGACATAATTATACCAGTCTCCAGACGCTCTTGACTACAATGTCGCTCAAACCATTTTTGGATTGGAAACGGTCGTTGACTCAACACTACAGCGCTATACAAGGACTATCGACTCTTGGATCTCGTGTGGTAAATAAATACACTTTTCCTCTTTTTAACTTCAACTAATGTGCAATAATTATTATATTCGATATATGTCAACTATTTTGCTGGTTCAGCCAGCATTATTCTTCCAAATCTTGAGACTAATTTAGGAATTCTTGAACAAATACTTAATAAAATTTCTCAGAAGTTTTTATAACAAAAGGTAGATATGTGATGTTTTATTTGCTTTAGTAAGATCATAATTTTTTGGTGATTTCTGTTACCTTAAGCTGTTTTGTTTTAATAGAAGGTTACTGAAATTTGAAATACAATTAAAGATGGTTTTTATAAAATACTTGATCTGTAAAATAATAAATCTTAATTTTCACCACCTTCACAGGAACTTATCCCTGGGATTACCTCATCTTCAATAAACAACGTAAAGTAAGGAACTAGGATGGAGTTCAGAGTTTGTGGCCAAACTACCAAGTGCTTCCTTGAACGAGAATGGAATCAGCATACTTATCGCAAGCTCGGTAATCTACAAAAGTCATAGGCATTATATATACTTATGTCAAATAAAAATAAGAAAAAAAGTACAACCATCTCATTTGTTTCTTTTTCACTTATTGTGCTGCGCGTGTAAAACTTCTTCAACCTTCAAACGAATATCCAAGCCACTAATAGTTGCTTCCGCTTTTGCTTGCCTTGTAGCTCTTTCATCAGACTCTAATTTTTGTCTCATTAAACTAATGACCTCCATTGTTGAAGCCAGGGTTTTCTGCACAAACTCAAATTGTATAAAGCAATCCATCTATTACCATATAATAGAATCAGATAATTGGAAAAGTATGTTTCTGGTAGGTGATTTGTACATTAGTTTTTATATGTTACCGTAAAAGATGCAATCAAGTAATAGTTATATGGCCGAAAGTTGAGGTTGGTGACTTGGTGTTACACATTACAAAGATATGAAACTGGTATTTTATCTTCAATACAGTAATATGCAGGGTAATTGGCGAGCAAACTGTTGGAACAAAACCTCATCAAAACCCCTTCCTCCCAGACAACGGTCAAACGAATGAGCCAACACCTTCAACTGGCCTTTCTTAAAGCCTGCAATGCAGACCTACGTGCTAGCATGCCCAATGTCAACAAACGCCACATTCAGCGAGTGTGGGTTAGGTAAGAGGTCAGAATCGTAATCTTTTTGTACATATTAAAAAGGGTCAGGCCAGGCTGGCTTTGACCTGGAACACTTTTTATTGAAATTCTTAAAACTTCTTATAAACAATTAGCATGTCAAATATATTCACAAGAATCATAGTTTTCCAATAATATTTTTTTTGTTATCATACTTGACACCTTTCAATCCGTTTGACTTGTTTCCTCAGATATAGATATAACCAGCATCGACACACGGACAATTAAATGGATCAAGGTTATGAATTAGAGAGTTAAACATAATACCAGTGGATGTAACATCATCTGGTTAAAAAAGAAGTAGAAGTATATTATATGAAAGTATTTACCTTGCCTTGTTGACTTTTGGTAACTCGTAACTTCTGAGTTAGCGACCCATTACCGTTTCCAGCTAGAGTATTGCTACCAGCAGGTTCCAAATGCAACTGAAGAAACTGTGGATTGGAAAAAGCAACATATCATATGACATATTCATGTTAAAGGGATGCAAGCATTGTTTATATATATGATGCCCTATATTAGCATTGAAGTAAAAGTGACTCAAAAGCACAAATGAGTCGTTCAAAATGAGGTGACTGTTACCTTCAGCACTGCTGCCTGGAAAATAAAGTCCGTATAGACATCTGAAGACTTTTTTTCAAAGTTTGCTTGCGTGGAACACAGGTACCATTTTATGTTTCTGAATGTCCATTTTTAGTGATTATGCGATAATGGAAAATCAGAACCTGATAATCAATTCTAACAAAATTGGCTGGTGAAAATAGTGTTGGATGTGGTTCTGCTGTTTAGAATTGTAATTATTATATATTCAATTGTTTGAGTCACTGAGTGCATTACAGATTTTGACAACTTAGGAATCCATTAAGTAAAATGGCCAAAAAGACATTTTTGTGAAAAAAGTTGAGTTGATTGGAATAGAAATAAATTAAGTCTCTAGATCTAGGTAAAAAAGAAAGAAAGGCAAAATCAGTAATCTATTTACCCTGTGATAATAACTTCTGTTTCCGTTCGTATGAAACTAATTATCCAAATCAGATTATGTGACCTGACCCCCTACTTAATCGGATAGACGGAAGCAGAATTTGTTTAATTCAAATCTTAAACATTAAAAGCAGATTATTGCAACTTGAATTTGCAAATAATCCAATATTCCTTCCAAAGCGGAAATCAAGACACCTATTGAAACGATTGTTGAGGTACTCGATAAAGCATGCTGATCACATTCATTTTGGGTTACAGACCATGACCAACTTTGAGCCACTTCACAAGCTACAAGCTCATGATGGTTACATTATTAAATGTCTTCTTTCACCCGAGTTTTGTGAGCCTCAACGGTTAGATTTCAGATTCCTTTTTTTCTTTCGTCGGGTTTTTGTGGTTGGGTCGATTTAATTCGGATCCTTTTATTAACTGTAACAATTCGATTCAAGAAAGTCCATTATTTTGAAGATCTTATTTTTAGTGCTGAAAATTTAGGCTCTAACAAGAAGTGTCTGACTCTAGCTGAATGGTTCCTTGAATTGCAGGTTGATCTCGGTTAGATGCCAAGTAAGTTCACGTGTAGCTGTAATGTCTAATTATCACAGCTTCAGTGTTGCGCACACTTTAGTTGGGTAGTATTATCTTATAATGCACCAGTCTTCTGAACAATGAATGGGATATTTTCCTGGATTCTGCTTCGACCATAGATCCATGCCCAGATAAAATGCCTCAATACCACAACATCAATTCTCTTTTAGGCTCATCAGTAAGAGTGAGACTGCTGAGAATAATTCAATCATAGATGTAATTGATATCGTAACAAAAGTCAACCCTTATGTCCCTATTCAAAGAAACAATTGAATTTAAACTCAAAAAAGGTCTATTAAGCTAAATTGGAGACCAACTGTACAGCAAGAAAGTAACCAAATCAGGGGACTCAACATGGCAATGTGATCGCTGCAACCAAAAAATTGAGGAATGTGATTACATGTATCTTATTCAATGTCAAGTCTAAGATAACACTGGATTGATATAGGTGACTGCGTTTCAAGAAGTTGTAGAACAATTACTAGGTTACCCTGCAAAAGAACTCTACATTTTGAAAAGCCAAGTGCAGGATGATGAGTGTTTTGAAAATGTTGTCAAAAGCTGCTTTTCTATAGAGGTACTTCTAAAGCTGAAAATCGAAGAAGAAATATATGGTGGTGAACCAAGGGTGAAAATTACTGTCGTCAAGGTAGATGAGATGAATTACTATTCCAACACCAAATATCTGCTGAGATCCCGGAATCCTATTAGCATGTGAGGTAAAATAAATTTAAGTTGATTGTACATTATATATGTTATCTTGCTTATCTCGTTGCAATTTAATCTGTTATTAGAGCATAGATGTATGGCAGTAGGTCATTTGAATTCGATTCTCAAGTTTCAAACAAGATTTTTATTGATGACCTATATATGTTTAACTGGTTTTAAGGAATTATCTGTTAGACCTTTCACTATCACGTTAGTAAAGTTTAGGACCCAATATCATCTATCTACAGGTTATTTCTTATGGGGTGGATTTCGGCGGGGTCACGAGTGAACCTCTCAAGGTTCACGGGGATCTATCATTAACTAACAACATTAGGTCATCTTATGGTGTAATCAAGTCATTGTCCAAGTGAGTGATACTTCATAGTAATCTGCTGATCTTCAGGTTTCACATACTCTTCTTAGCTTGGTAGACCCTGAAACTGGTCATCCAATTTCTGGCAAAATGAAAAGACTAGCGGTATTTACAAGAATGCTTTGTAGTGGAACGCCAGGAAGTTTGTCGATGCAACTGGATTTAAATCAGCAGTCATTACATTTTCCTATGCAGAAAGAAAGATAATTTTCTGGTATATTGATCAACACTTCCCTTTTTCCTCAATCGTTATTCACCTATTCTTGATTATATTTTAGTAGTTCAAACATTTGATCTGAGGTTGGGTATTATTGGAAATTCTACTAAGTATGAATTATGCTGAGATTACTGTTGAAGATTCTGCTGAAGAGTTGTGGAATATGTTGAAGACTTAATTCTGCTGAAATAATGAAACCGTGTAGATGGTTTCTGCGGAGATAGATATTCCGTGTATTCTATAGTTAGTTAGGATATGCATGAGCTTTATTAGGAAGTTATAATGTATATCTTATTTAGTTTTATGTTTATACATTTCTTGGGAAACGGGTTAGGGTTCCTTGTCTATAAAAGGAACACAGTAGTATGAGTTATGTATGAGTTGAAAAACAAAGTTTTAGTATTATTAAAAGATCCATAGAGGATCAAAGTGTTGTTAGTTATTTGTGTTTGTTTTTGTGTTTAATTTCCGCTTGAATACAAGTTATAGAGACTGTCTTTTAGTGTGTTTGTGATTACATAAGCATAACTAACGATCTACGAGTGCTCAAAGATCTATCAAGGTCTTTAGGTTCAACAAGTGGTATCAAAGCCTCGGGAGAGTCTCCGTGATACTAAGAACAATCTTTTCTGCACACCCTTACAACCAAAACTACATTCAACATGCCTGGATCAGACGATGACATTGAGGTCACCAACAACAAAAACAACACATCTCTGCAACAACTTCGGTCTCTCAAACGGACAATGCAAAGTTACCATACCTAAAGAAGGAGGAATATGATTTGTGGGCCATGAAGATGCAGAATTGGATCTCCAACATTGATTGGAATCTATGGGAAATTGTGAAGAATGGGAACAGTTTAAAGAGGCATATCACAGATCCTGATGGTAAGGTTACCATCCTTCCTCCCAAATCTGCTAAAGAGATATTGGCTGTCCAGAGAGAGAATAAAGTCAGAACAATTCTCCTTCAGGCTATACCTAAGGATTACTTGGGTGACTTTCACTACATGCAGGATGCTAAGGACATTTTGCTGGCTGTCAAGGCTAGGTTTGTTTGGAATGAGGAGTCAAAGAGAATGAGGAAATCAATGTTGAAACAACAGTTTCAAGAATTCCAAATATCTGAAGAGGAAGGTATTCACAAGGGGTATGACAGGTTCCATAAGATATTGAGTCAATTTAATCAGCTAAAGGCAAAGCCAGATAATGATGACTGCAACTCAAAGTTCTTGAGATCTTTACCTTCATCTTGGTTGCAAGTAAGCATTGCTCTCAAAGCTAAAGGTGGGCTGGATATGCTCACTTTTGATGAACTATACAACAAACTTAAATCTCTTGAACCTGATGTGAGAAGTCCCTTTCGTTCAACCACTCCTAGTCACATAGCTTTTGTTGGGGCCTCCTCAAATAGGATGACTTATGCTCCAAGTCATGTTTCCTCAGCATCATCATACACTACAACTTCATCAAGTTCTCAACCTAAATCCAGTGGTGTATTGGAAGATGTGATTCACTCTTTTGTTGATGATTATGACACTCAGCAAAGAACTAGCCTTTGAGGAATTTGAACAGGTGGATCCATTTGACATGGAAGAGATGAATTTGATGTGGCAACTGGCTATGCTCTCAATGAACATCAAGAAGTTCAAGAGTAAGTCTGGGAGAAAGTTTGGCTTCCAAGGAAGAGATCCAGCTAGGTTTAACAAAGGCAAGGTCAAATGCTTTACTTGTGGTCAGATGGGTCACTTCTCTAGAGAATGCAAGGATAGGAAGGTTTGGTGATGAGGTGAGATATTCTTCCTATCGCCAGATTCAAAAGGAAGTTGGAACTTCAGGCGGACCTCCAGCTCTTGTCACTATGGATGACCATGTCGACAGGAAGATGCATGAGCATGAGAATGATGAAGGTCCTGGTTCTAAGAATATTGGATTGCTGGCAAGCTGTACTTCAGAGGATAGGCATGATCAAGTTGCCTTGATGGGCATCTCTCAGGTACATAATTGTATTTTTGGTTGTAAAGAAAGATATAATGAACTTAAAGAAGCCTATGATGAATTGAAACCTAAATATAACTCTCCCCCCCTTTGCTCTGGCAATTTGGGCGACCAATCCCTAAACCCTAATCGGTTTTTCCTAATCGACTCCCTATTAATTCATATAGCAATTCCGTCCAAAGCCTGATCATTCTTTGATCTTGTGTTGGTGTGCGTTGCTGTTTGATTTCCTAGGGTTTCGTCCTTTTGGTTTAATCATTTTTTGGTTCTTTTCTTAATCGCTAACTTAGGGTTTTGTGATCGCACCTACCGCAATCACTACATCAATTATTCGATCGTTTTTATATCTATGGGTTAGTACCGTGATTTAATGT
Source organism: Chrysanthemum makinoi (assembly GCA_910596185.1). NCBI lineage: Eukaryota > Viridiplantae > Streptophyta > Magnoliopsida > Asterales > Asteraceae > Chrysanthemum > Chrysanthemum makinoi. Next base: position 789,821 of record OU343220.1, read on the forward strand.
TATATAAACCCTAGTTTTTACTAGGGTTTTACTTGGTTTATTGAAGCGGGGCGTAAGCTTTTGTTATTCAGTTACATACTTGTGGTGGGTTTTAGTTTTTGATGTCTAACTTGGGAGAGCGACTACTCCGTGCAACGAGGGTAACATGAATGTTAATGGTGATGACATGCGATCACGTGCTACGATTTGAGGGTTTACATGAGGGTTTGGATGTTGCTTCTCATTGGATTCGATACGCATTGATCAACCCTAGGGTTGATGCAATTAACGATTCGGTGTTGTACAACAACTTGGCGATGGGAGTATCGGGTCGAACGAGAGTGTTGTTGATCATATAGAATGTGATGGGGCTGATAACGTGAATAAGGTTAAGGATAGGGTTGTTTTGGATGATTTGGAGCAAAGCCATGATACCCCTGCTTCTGATTCGGCCTCTAATGTTTCAAAACAGCCTAATATGGAGCAATTGATTGCTAATGCGCATCAAAAATTTGATGAAGCTATGAATAAAATTGACAGTGATATTGCTAAGATGGCTTCATCTTCTGATGTGAATAATTCGAGTGGTATTGGGCTTCAATCTATGTCGAATGGTACTAAAGTTTATTCAGCAAATACTCCTCTCAGTTTGATGTTTTGATGCAATCCTGGATGTATGGTACTAATCATAGTGTTACTTCTGATCCTAATGCATCCAAGGTTGTTACTACTAGTGGTAATGGAGTTAAGTCGGTTTCTTACGCGGGTGTTGCTTCTAATGAATCCCAGAAACACGTGTCTAATTTTCGGAGGTTAGAATGCAAAGAAGAAGGATGATGTTGACCTTTCATCCCAATGAAAGTGGAAGAGGTGAACATGAGGTTTGAGAATACTCTCTACGGATACTTCCTGTTGTTGACTATTATGTTCGCAATACGTGGGCTAAGTATGGTTTACAAAAGGTTATGATGAACGCTAAGGGATTCTTCTTCTTCTAGTTTAATTCGAAAAAAGGCGTTGATGATGTTCTTGATAATGGTCCTTGGTTGATTTGTAATGTTCCTATTATCCTCAAACCATGGACATTGAACACCAACTTGCTTAAAGAGGATTTGACTAACATTCCGGTGTGGGTTAAATTCCATGATGTTCCTTTAGCTATGTTTTCTGATGACGGGCTCAGTCTTCTTGCTACATTGATTGGTACGCCCAAAAGGTTAGATACTTTTACTAGTTAAATGTGCAAAGAATCTTGGGGCCGTAGTAGTTTTGCTAGGTGTATGATTGAAGTGAAGTCGGATAAGGTTCTTAGGGATAGCCTCACTGTCAAGATTCCTTTACTTGATGGTACGGGTTCGACTATTGAGAAGATCCGTGTTGAATATGAATGGAAACCGCCAAGATGTGAGAAATGTCGGGTATTTGGACATACTTTGGTGGATTGTCCTAAGGTTGTGATTCCGACTGCTCAACCTCATATGAACGTAAGTGATGATTTTCAGACTGTTAACAATAAGAAGAAGGGAAAGCAAGTTGGGCCGAATCCGGATCGAGGAGGTTCTACTAAATCTGTGGTGGGCAAGCATTTTGAATATCGACCCAAAAGCCTCCCCAACCCAAGAAAGTAAATGTCAGTAAGGTGATGGCTTCTGATGTGGCTGGTACGAGTGGAACCAGGATCACTACGTCTAATAAGTTTGATGCTCTTAATTTGGACGATACAGATGTGGATACTGGTCGTACAATGGAGGTTAATGAGGATGAGTTGATTAAGAATGGTTCTACATCACATGTACCGCTTGTGAGTGATTCAATGGGAACAATGGATGTTGGTTCTACTCCCATAGTTGAGAAAATTGGTAAGCTTGAAAAACTTCTTATTGATGGGAAAGCTACTCTTGTGGATGATGAAGGTCAACCTATTCCGTCTACCTCTTCTACTAAGAGAGTTAACCCTTTTTCTAAAGTGGGAGAGATTGAGGTGTCCGATTACTGAAGATGAGGTTGTTGCTAACCCATTTGATGAGTCTGCTAATATATTTGGTGGTGGCCAAGAGTTTGAGGATGAGTATGATGACTATGACTTCGATGACTATGCAAAACAGGTTCGTGATCTTCCAGGGAATTTGATGCCTTTAATGCCATGTATGGCACAAAGTTTCAAGGTCCTAGGAAGTAAATTTATTTCATTGTGTCATATGTTATCATTTGAGTAGTGGTTTGTTTTCTTGTTTAGAAAATAGGAAGTATCTTGTTATGTAAGCTTTTTGCCTATGTAACGGGCTGGGATATGGGATTTCGCACATATCCTTTGTTCTTAAACGTTTATTTGGTTAATATATTTACCAGGGTGCAGGATTACTCCCCTTTACCCAAAAAAATAATGAATGTTATGTAGAAGTTGAGGCTTATAAACAGGCTTTAAAAACATTAGAAAGACAAAAAGTTTGGTTTCAAAAGAATCAATTGGCTTATGATGAAAAGATCAGGGTGTTACAAAGTGATTTAGATTGTGCTAAAATTGATTTAAAACGTACTGAGAAAGAAAAAGCTGAGGTAGTTTCTGAAAATCAAGTACTAAAGAAGAAACTAGATAAGGAAGTAGCTAGACATAACGAATGGTTAATATCAGGTAACAATCTAGCTAGACATATCTATAGTAGTCAATCTGAGACCTCAAGGATAGGTTTAGGTTTTCAAAAGTATGTAGGATTAGAAGCTAGGCATGATGGGCGTAAAACTACACCGGGCAGGTTTAGCTAATTATGTCAAAGAAGGAATATTACATGTCAGCCCCTGTACCTATTAGAGGTGAACATATGCCCATTGACCTTTCCCTCACTGTTGACTTTGATGGATCACACCATCTTTATGGCAAAAAGTCAAAAGACTTGCAGCACTGATTCTTCATCTATGACTTTGTCTCTTGTTGTGATAGTGACAAGTCCTCTAACCAAAGGTCTACTTCTTCTACCCAGTTTGATTCAAATGAAAAGTCAGACCTTCCCAAGAACTTGCCCAAGCCTACACCCAAGACTGCTTACAAGCCTTTTAGAGTTCTTTGCTGAGGAATCAACTTCCAAGACAGCTTTCAAGACTTGTCTTTTAATTCTTTGCACAATAATGCTTTTAAGTTTGTTAAAAACAATTCTGTTAATGTTTGTGGATTGAATGCTTTTGCATGTTATAGAACATCTTTCACTTTGAATAAATCTTCTAAAAAGAAGACGTGTTTTGTTTGATGAAGTAAATTTCATTTGATTAAGGATTGTAATTTTCATGAGCAAAGAATGGGTGCAGGTGCTGGTCAAAAGAAACCTAGACCAATGTGGACAAATGTTAATGATATACCATCTTTTATTCCACAAGCAACTAAACCTTCTCCATTTCCTTGGAGAAGATCTGTTGCTAGACCTTATGTGAAACCAACAAGTTCATATTTTCAAATTGGTTATTGGCCTGGATGTGTTGACTCTATGAATAATGGGAAGGGATATTGGGATACTGCTGTGGAAGCCTCAAAGAGGTTGTTCTTGGATTCAAAAGGGACCTAAATTTTAATGGATACCTAAGAACAGTGGTGGATCTTATACATCTGCATGGCATTACTCTAATGATCCATTAAGGGGCTCAAGTCAGTAATGACTTGAGCCTCCATAGTGTACTAATATTTTGTATATATTTTGTTGTTGTTGTAGGATCATCCTCTTAAGCATAAGGAAGTTGGCATTGTTGATAGTGGTTGTTCAAGAAGCATGTCAGGAAACAGAGATATGATGCATAATTTCGTACCCATAGAAGGAGGAGGCAATGTAACGTTTAGTGGAAGTGATGGTAGAATCACTGGGAAAGGCACCATCAAAACACCTCTACTGGATTTTGAGAATGTGTACTATGTAAAGGAACTACAACACTTCAACTTTTTCTCAGTCTAACAAATTTGTGACACCAAGAACAAAGTATTCTTCTCTGAGGATGAATGTCTTGTGCTATCTAAAGACTTCAAACTACCCGAAGATACATCAACCCTCTCGAGAGTTCCTAGGAATCACAATCTATACACATTCAACTTGAATGATGTTCAACCAGAAGGTGACCTAACTTGTTTGGTGGCTAAAGCATCTCTGGATGAGTCTACAAATGGCATAGAAGGATGGCTCATGTGAACTTCAAGACCATCAACAAACTTTCTAAACTTGGTCAAGTTGAAGGGCTTCCTTCCAAAGTTTTCACCAATGAACATAATTGTGTTACCTGCAACAAAGGAAAGCAACACAGAGCCTCATACAAAGCTATTACTGCTGTGAGCATTATTTCAGAACCTCTTCAGCTGCTGCATATGGATCTCTTTGGTCCAACCCAAGTCAGAAGAATTGATCACAAGTATTTTTGTCTGGTAATCACTGATGACTATAGCAGGTTTTGTTGGGTATTCTTTCTGAGGACTAAAGATGAAACATCTCAAGTGTGGAAAGACTTCATTACCCTTGTTGAAAACCAGTTGAACAAAAAGGTTAAAGGAATTCAGTGTGATAATGGGACAGAGTTCAAGAATGTTGTATTAATAGAACTTTGTAAGTCTAAAGGCATGAAAAGGGACTATAACACTCCAATAACCCCACAACAAAATGGGGTAGCTGAAAGAAAGAATAGAACCTTAATAGATGCAGCAAGATCCATGCTTGCAGACTCTAAATTACCCACTATTTTTGGATCAAGCGCTTAGCACATAAGTGTTATGTACTGAACAGGGTATCCATTACTAGACGTCACTTCAAGACACCTTATGAACTTCTCACATGGAAAGTTCCTGCTATACATTACTTCAAACCGTTTGGGTGTCAAGTGACCATTTTGAACACAAGTGATCTATTGGGTAAATTTGATGAGAAAGTCGATGAGGGTATATTGTGGGTTATTCAGCTCATAGTAAGGCTTACAGGGTATATAATTTGAATGCTAGAAAGATTGAGGAGACACTTAACCTGAGGTATCTAGAAGATAAGCCCAATGTGCAAGGTCAAGGTCATGTTTAGTCTTTTGACCTGGATTACTTAAGCGATTACTTGGGTTATTCCGCAAATGTGGCTAATCAAAATGCAGTACACCGTGAGTCTCCCACCCGACAATGCCGGTACCATGGATGCTGACTTAGATAGTGAGTTTGAGGATGATGAACAACCTATTATTGTACCTTCCTTCTCCCTAACCATTTTGCAGGTGATACTTCTAAAGTTACTTTGAGAGTGAAAATGAGTCACACTATGCAGGATCTTGCTAGGCTCGTAAGCAAGAGTATCCAGCTAACCTAGATGCTGAGAGGCTTGGTGGAGAGATTGCTAGAGAAACAGTCAGTGGAAATCATGATTCTCCTGAAGGTTCTCCTGTTTCTATTGAAGGGTCTCCTATTTCTACTAGAGTGTCCACAGACTTTGGAGAACCTTATACACGCTTTCCAAGTCCTTCAGATCTTGGAAATCATCAACCCAAAGCTTGCATCTTCACCTCACCTTCCTATGACAGTGATTTTGAGCCAACTGTGACTAATCTTGACACATCTATTGAAGTTAACCCCACTACTACTAAAAGGATCAACATTGCTCATCCTCAATCCAATGTTATTGGTGATCCTCAAGTACTAGTTAGAACTAGACGGACTGTGACAAGTTCTAAATATGGTCAAGTTGCTTTTCTTTCTTATGTCTCAAACCAAAGAAAGGGACAATCATACAGACTTTAAGCATTGTTCTGCTTGCTTGTTTTCTTTCTCAAGTGAAACCAACCAGTGTTACTCAAGCTCTTGAAGATTCAAGTTGGCTTGAAGCAATGCAAGAGGAGATGCAACAATTCAAAAATCAGCAGTTTTGGATCTTGGTACTGTGACACCCCCAAATTACTCTTTTTGCGTGAATGGAATTCTCGGGATTGACTGTCATAGCATCAACATAGCACGGAATTAATTTAAAGTGTCGTTTGAAAATACATCGCTTGTTTTAATAAAAACATTCAGAGTTACAAAGATAGGTCCCAATTGAAATTTACTATGCGGAAAGTAAGCTTGGTACAAGTCAAACGATGTTTTTAAAGTGTATAATTCCCATGTGAGACGTCACACTCCCACTCTATGATATGTCCACATGCATGCCATGAAGTGAATGCCTTAGTTACCCGAAAATACATTGCTAAAAGTGTCAACACAAAGGTTGAGTGAGTTCATAGAGTTCATGAAAATGTTTAATACGACTACCACAAGTATAAATTATGTATGACAATGTCGTCACAAAAATGATACAATTGTTATAAGTCCATGACACAAGCTCGATGATGTTCGCCCCAAGTGAGTGTTTGCCAAACAACTCAAATAATGATAATGACATGAAATGCATCCGTCCGGTTGGAATCCGCCAACCCAGATGGAGGTGTCACCCTCGATAGATCTATCCACTCACTCACGCTTCTATGAAATTAACGGTTCATGTTCATGAAATGGGGACATTTAACTGGCAATGAGGTAACTTAAGCAATGTAATGAATTTGATATACTTGGTATCGTAATAAAAATGATGTGCAATGTATTCTCCCCGTAGGTTTGAAATAAGTAAAAACTTGAATAAATCGGGGCTATGAAAACTCACCTTAGAGTGTAGTGTAGTGACAGTAATGCAACATTGTCAAGAAGTATAGCGTAACAAGATAAAAAAGTATGGCAACAATACTGAGTCGGCGAACCTAATGAATATAAACTTGTCTCAAAATATAATATGCAAATAGTAATCGATGCGTATAAGTTTCAAAAGGTAATACGTCTTAGTTTTCGTGGAAGTTTCAGATCAACGTTTGTAAAATGTTTAGTTTGATAGTTCGTGGTGGTGGTATAAGGTCATAGACTGGGACAAACGACGCCAACATATAACACATATGTATCACACTTAATAATCGAAAATAATCCAATGGGCTCATCGCCGATACCTTAAGTCCAATATCTCAAGTCTATCATGAGAATAATAATCCAACATGTCCAAAAATATCCGATTATATAGTCCAAATAATATTAATTCAATATTAGTCTAATAAGCTTGTTCAATATAACTCCAATGTCTGATATCAAATATATATATTGTCCAATATATATAATCCGCATTCTAGTCCGATAGTCTAATAATTAATAATCCGTAATTTAGTTCAAAATGAGTCAACGTTCAATTTATATCTAATACAAGTTCAATATTCGTCTAATTTGTCCAAATGATGTCCAAATAATATTAATCGTCCAAATGTCCAAGTCTAATATCCGATGTCAAGTGTGTGTACTGTCCAATTCAAGTCTAGGTACCAAGCGTTTAGAAGCGCCCAAATAATTAAACGTTAATTCAAATGTTTAATGAGCGAATGTATAAGACTAAAGTTTTAACAAATTTATTAACACAAATACACACTAAGGCACAAGTTTAACACATAACACGTATACAAAATACAGTTATACCACAAGATTAAACGCCCCCTTGGTGTTTTTGTTGATACTAAAACTATATTTTATTTTATTTTTATTTTACAAATTGACGCAGAAAACTGCCTTCATTTGGCGTTTTTAGGCCGAGTTCCTACGCGGTAGATGGAAAACATCGTTCCGGACAACTTTCATGTTTTAACTTTTTGATAAAACGAATCAGAAGGGCCTCGAAATGGGTGTTTTAGTTTCTGTTACAGAAAGTTTGGCAGGGCAGAAATAACAAACAAACACCCCATGTTGCGCAGAAATAAACAAGTAAAACCAAACACCCTAAGTGCAGAAAATTTAGCATCAATCGCGCCCTTTTTGGGGCTGTATTGCAGCAATTTAAACGCCCCTGTTGGGGCTGCGTTACAGCAGACAACAAACAAACCAAGCACACCCCTTTTGGGGCTGTGACATGCCAGAACAAACACCCTTTTGGGTTCCTTTGCTGGTCGAGACAACAAGCCATACGTCACCTGTGGTGTGGTTGTACATCGAGTAGCAAGCCACAATAATCACAACGACAACCCTTCTTGTCGCGACTCGAACCAAACAAACGCCCTCTCGGTTTCTATATGAAAGCGCATCTAACCAAAATTAATCCTAAATGAGTATTACAAGTTAACAAACAACCATAATCAATCCGAGACTCATTACGGGTCTCACCCAACCCCAACGGGTATACACGCGACAAGACGCAGAAATCAAACAAATTCATATTAGCAATACATCAAGTGGATAATTTATACCAACACGAGACCAAGTCGGGTTTAACCCAAACCACATCGGGTTTCTTGACCGACGAGAGCAAACGGATCAAATGCAAACACCACTTTGACGAGTTTGACCACACGAATGACTTTTCAAAAACGTTATTAAACTCGTTTTTAACCTGGTTTTATATCCACGAAAACTTGTAAGGCGATTTGTATTCGAATAAAAATACAAGTATCAAACGAAAAGGTTGTTTGATGGTGATGAACATACCCACAAGAAGAAGAGAGAGACGGTGGTGAGGGAGGTGCGACTGTGGTTAACTTGAACCAAACAACACCCTTTTATTACCATCTAAACCCGATTTGAACCTTTAATTCCTCAATCTACTCTATCTCTTATCTCAAATATGGAAGGAGTGGTGGTTTGTGATGATGGTTGTGTGGCTGGTATAGTGGTACGTGAGAGGCGGTGGGAGAAGAGAGATAGAAGAGGAGGGAGAGATGATGAGAGAGTGATGAGAAGAAAATAAAACCCGATCATCTCTTTTATTTTTACTATACAAGAGATAAGGAGGAATATAGAGGCTGTGAGGTGGTAATACATATATAAGTTTTATTTATTTTATGCCCGTGTACTCCATGTATGTCGGTCCCAAGCTAGAATGTAGACACGGTGTCTTGATTTGGTAACTATAAAAATATAACTCCAAAGTATTTCTTTTATAATAGTTATTTAAAACAAAGTTATCGACTAAGAGAATTAATTATCGTGATGAACCATAACTATACATGTGTGGGTTGATGATAGCGTTTATTTAATAGGAAAATAAACGTTTTAATTGAAAAACCATGCATGATCCGATATGAAATGATGCTATTGATGATATGTAGACTAAATCTAGTCTATATGAAATGTCCTCGATGATTTTTTCCATGAATACGCAGGCTTAACCCTTCAAGGTTACGCCGTATTTGATACCTAGTAAACCTAGTTTACGAAAAATGATGAATAGTAAAATGACGAAATTACGAGGTCACATTCACCCATCCAAAAAGGAATTGATTCGAATTCAGTCCATGTTAGGTTCTACGGTGTTTTGTAAAGGTAAGGATATTTGAGTCGCATTGGTCGTCAATGTTTTCTCGAATCGCACCACGCCTTTCCAAAACGGGACTTTCAACATAACTCGTTGTCAACTTGAAATTTAATGGTTTTGCGACTTATGGAACATACTTCCAATATTTTGCGTCAGATATCGCGTAGCTTATCTAGCTATTTGTTGTTGCTTGTAACTGATTCTTGATTTGTACGATTACTTTATTTGTTTCATGAATGAGTTATGGACTAGTGAGTTGGACTTTCTTGATTTTGACCGATTGAATAAGTGATTGACACCTCAACCATAGAGTGCCTCAATTGGTGTAGTCAATATGTTCATGTAATAACTATTGTTGTAAAGCAACTTGTTCGATGAAGAATGATTTGCCTAATCATTTCTAGAAAATCACACATGCTTTGAGCATATCTTCTAATGTTTGAATTGTTCTCTCGCTCAACAATTGAACAGGATAACAAAGGTACGTGTCCTAGTAGGTTCCATGGAAATCTTGAAATGATTGTCAAAATTGTCAGAAGTCTAAGGTGAATTGGCTACCTTATATTAGGTAAAATTGAAATTTATACCACGTGTCTCGTGCCAAATTTTAAATTGTCAAGTCTCATTGAAAAGGGAATTATTGAAAGAATAGATTATGGGTAACAATGTGATTTCACGCTTCTAGTTCTAGCGAATGTCATTACTTGAGTCTTACTTGCCTAAGGTGCTTAGTCTCCATTACTACAATGTTTATTGTTTGATGATGACTCTCTTAATTTCTCTTATCGAAATATTGCCACGCTCTATGTTGTAAAGTCACAAAACCTTAAATGTTTAAGTGATGTGGTGTAGTGGTTGATTTTCAAGATTTGTCCCGATATTGAGTGCTTCTAAAATATTTCATCACTTAGATCGTTATCATGCTAGCCAGAAAATAGATGTTAGCTCATACCATGTCGAAGAATGTTTGTTCTAATTTCACTTATAGATGGAAAGTCATTGATTGTCCAATATGTTCAAACCTGTTGCATTTCTTGATATAAAAGTGATGTTATCCGTAATTTCTAGAGAACACAATGCCTTAGGGAAAGTTTATATCGATAACCTAAATTTAACCAAATTTTCCTTTAAAGGAAACTCATTGTAGGGAAGTTCACATATTGTTGAGGCCATGTTTAATGGAATTACCTGTATCTCGCCTAAAAGACTTGGTTGATCCCTATAGTGTTGCTTAGTGTGTATTCGCTTCGTACTAAATCTCGTAACTCGGTCTAGCTAGTACTTTTGAAATGATAGAGTTTGGATTCTAACTCGAATAGTGGTTCGAATGTCTCATGATGTCTTAAGATTTTTGTTGAGTTTGGAATCATCCTACTATACTACCTAGTTCTAGTCCCTTGGTAATTCCAGAAATATTTTCATTGTTTTTTGTATTGAGGAATCCTCCTCAGATGATATAGTAAGTCTTTCCTAAAAGGTCACCAAATTCCAACTTATCGGTTGTGTGAGGGATATATGGTGTAGGTATCTATAGAGTGTTAACAAAAGAAATGTTTATGAACAATTTATCTGATTACAAAGCTTTGCTTTTGAATGAAGATTGTTTTAGGAATATTTGAAATGATGTTTGTTACTTTTATGACATATTCTTCTGAATTATACATAGGTGATCAAGCCATGTATAATTGAGGACAAATGATGTGATGCTTGGTTTTGTTAAAATGGTATTATGTTTCTCCGAAGTTTTAGATGGCATTCAACGTTTTATTTTGTAAAATAATGGCTCAAACAATTTTTCAGAGTAACATGGAAATCGGTTTAGTGAATGATAGTAAATAGTTGATAAAATGACTGAAAACCAATTGATAGGGTGGTAATGAAACAACTTGTTTTAAAACTTTATGAAACAATGTTTCTAAGATGGTGTAAAATAGCTTGAAATAAAATTATGTGAAATAATTTTATAAAGTGGTAACAAAATAACTTGAAATAAGATTTGTTGAATGGTTCGTAGGATACATGGGATAACCTCATAGAATGGTAATAGTCTCATAATTAGTCAAGAATAAAGTTGCCCTAATCCCTAGTAAGATAGTGGTATATTGTTGTGAGATGATTGAAAATTGGGCAATTGGAATAGGGAATGAAATAAACGAAGGTTGTGATTATCGTGGAGATAATAAATGATAAAGATTACATTAGATTGAAAGGTACCTATTATATGTTCTGCTGATGGTCTAATCGTGTCTTAAGTGTAGGAGTAGTAGACGGTCTAGCAGCAATAGCCCTAGAACTCTCACATTCCTCAAACCTATAAGATGGTGTAGTGTCTATAGTCTTAGTGATAGATAGTAATGGTATGTTAAATCATGCACGCTCCCAAGCCGCAAGTCGATGTATGAGTAGTGTCTATGAGATGTGATGGCACGGATGGTACTCTAGATGACAATGATGATGAAAATGATGACAATGATGATAATGGAAATCCTTGTGATGAGTTAAGAAAATAGGCTCATTAGGACTAAGCCTATAAGTTCTACCAAATGGTATAATCATCCCAAGCAGAATGATAAAACTGCCCCGATCCTACGTTGAATCAATGGTAATCGGATGGTGTAGGTGTCACTTCGTCTTCCTGCAAGGGTTCACCACTATCCGATGTTATCGATGTTGAGTCAACTGATGTTAAAATTGTGATAGGGAATGACAGGGCATTCTCCATGTCAAAGTCTGATGTGAGTATGATGGGATGGGTATTTGAAGGCATCTATGTGACAATCGATTTTGAACTGAAAGTAAATAACTCAGAAATGTGCGCATTGAAACCGCATGTATAGTGACTATGCACTTATGATGAAATGATGAGATGCTATGATGATGTTGTTATAGTCTAGGGTCAATGATGCAACCTAGTTCTCTATAACCTGAAGCTCGATGCCAACTGTGACACCCCCAAATTACCTGCTTTGCAAATGAATGGAATTCCCGGGATTGACCGTCATAGCATCACAATCACAGTTATATTGAACGACCTAAAGTGTCGTTTGAAAATACATCGCTTGTTTTAATAAAACATTCGAGTTACAAAGATAGGTCCCAATTGAAAGTTACTATGTGCGGAAAGTAAGCTTGGTACAAGTCAACGATGTTTTAAAGTGTATAATTCCCATGTGAGACGCTGGCGCCATCCGCTGACTCTATGATATGTCCACATGCATGCCATGAAGTGAATGCCTTAGTTACCCGAAAATACATTGCTAAAAGTGTCAACACAAAGGTTGAGTGAGTTCATAGAGTTCAGGAAAATGTTTAATACGACTACCACAAGTATAAATTATGTATGACAATGTCGCCACAAAAATGATACAATTGCTATAAGTCCATGACACACCGGCTCGACCGATGTTCAGCCCCAACAGTGTTTGCCAAACAACTCAAATAATGATAATGACATGATGAATGCATCCGTCCGGTTGAATCCGCCAACCCGGATGGAGGTGTCACCCTCGATAGATCTATCCACTCACTCACGCTTCTATGAAATTAACGGTTTATGTTCATGAAATGGGACATTTAACCGCAATGAGGTAACTTAAGCAATGTAATGAATTTGATATACTTGGTATCGTAATAAAAATGATGTGCAATGTATTCTCCCCGTAGGTTTGAAATAAGTAAAAACTTGAATAAATCGGGGCTATGAAAACTCACCTTAGAGTGTAGTGACATAAGTAATGCAAAATTGTCAAGAAGTATACAGCAACGTAATATAAAAAGTATGGCGCTAACAATAATAGTCGGGCGAACCTAATGAATATAAACTTGTCTCAAAATATAATATGCAAATAGTAAATCGATTATAAGTTTCAAAAAGGTAATACGCCTTAGTTTTCGTGGAAGTTTCGTATCAACGTTTGTAAAATGTTTAGTTTGATAGTTCGTGTGGTGTTATAAGGTCATAGACTCGACAAACGTGACGCCAACATATAACACATATGTATCACACTTAATAATCAAAATAATCCAATGGGCCATCGCCATACCTTAAGTCCAATATCTCAAGTCTATCATGAGAATAATAATCCAACATGTCCAAAAATATCCGATTATATAGTCCAAATAATATTAATTCAATATTAGTCTAATAAGCTTGTTCAATATAACTCCAATGTTCGATATCAAATATATATATTGTCCAATATATATAATCCGTTACGAGTCCGATAGTCTAATAATTAATAATCCGTAATTTAGTTCAAAATGAGTCAACGTTCAATTTATATCTAATACAAGTCCAATATTCGTCTAATTTGTCCAAATGATGTCCAAAATAATAATCGTCCAAATGTCCAAGTCTAATATCCGATGTCAAGTGTGTGTAATCGTCCAATTCAAGTCTAGGTACCAACGCTAGCGTCCAAATAATTAAACTTCGTTAGTTCAAATGTTTAATGAGCGAATGTATAAGACTAAAGTTTTAACAAATTTATTAACACAAATACACACTAAGGCACAAGTTTAACACATAACACGTATACAAAATACACTTATACCACAAGATTAAACTTTGGTGTTTTTGTTGATACTAAAACTATATTTTATTTTATTTTTATTTTACAAATTGACGCAGAAAACTGCCTTCATTTGGCCTTTTTAGGCCGAGTTCCTACGCGGTAGATGGAAAACATCGTTCCGGACAACTTTCATGTTTTAACTTTTTGATAAAACGAATCAGAAGGGCCTCGAAATGGGTGTTTTAGTTTCTGTTACAGAAAGTTTGGCAGGGCAGAAATAACAAACAAACACCCCATGTTGCGCAGAAATAAACAAGTAAAACCAAACACCCTAAGTGCAGAAAATTTAGCATCAATCGCGCCCTTTTTGGGGCTGTATTGCAGCAATTTAAACGCCCCTGTTGGGCTCAAGTGCTACAGCAGACAACAAACAAACCAAGCACACCCCTTTTGGGGCTGTGACATGCCAGAACAAACACCCTTTTGGGTTCCTTTGCTGGTCGAGACAACAAGCCATACGTCACCTGTGGTGTGGTTGTACATCGAGAGTAGCAAGCCACAATAATCACAACGACAACCCTCTGGCTGTCGCGACTCAAACAAACAAACGCCCTCGGTTTCTATATGAAAGCGCATCTAACCAAAATTAATCCTAAATGAGTATTACAAGTTAACAAACAACCATAATCAATCCGAGACTCATTACAGGTCTCGACCCAACCCCAAACTGGTATACACGACAAGACGCAGAAATCAAACAAATTCATATTAGCAATACATCAAGTGGATAATTTATACCAACACGAGACCAAGTCGGGTTTAACCCGTAAACCACACGTGGGTTTCTTGACCCGACCTGAGAGCAAAACGGATCAAATGCAAACACCACTTTGACGAGTTTGACCACACGAATGACTTTTCAAAAACGTTATTAAACTCGTTTTTAACCTGGTTTTATATCCACGAAACTTGTAAGCATTTGTATTCGAATAAAAATACAAGTATCAAACGAAAGGCTGTTTGATGGTGATGAACATACCCACAAGGAGAGAGAGACGTGGTGAGGAGGTGCGACTGTGGTTAACTTGAACCAAACAACACCCTTTTATTACCATCTAAACCCGATTTGAACCTTTAATCCTCAATCTACTACTCTATCTCAAATATGGAAGGAGTGGTGGTTTGTGATGATGGTTGTGTGGCGGTATAGTGGTGCCGTGAGAGGCGTGGGAGAGAGAGATAGAAGAGAGGAGAGATGATGAGAGAGTGATGAGAAGAAAATAAAAACCTGATCATCTTTTATTTTACTATACAAGAGATAAGGAGGAATATAGAGAGGCGTTGTAGGTGGTAATACATATATAAGTTTTATTTATTTTATGCCCCGCGGTACCCATGTATGTCGTGTCCCGTTGAGCTAGAATGTAGACACGGTGTCTTGATTTGGTAACTATAAAATATAACTCCGAAAGTATTTCTTTTATAATAGTTATTTAAAAACAAAGTTATCGACTAAGAGAATTAATTATCGATGAACCATAACTAACTACACGGTTTGCGGTACAGCGATAGCGTTTATTTAATAGGAAAATAAACGTTTTAATTGAAAAATGCAAATCCATGCATGATCCGATATGAAATGATGCTATTGATGATATGTAGACTAAATCTAGTCTATATGAAATGTCCTCAATGATTTTCCATGAATACGCAGCTTAACCCTTCAGGTTACGCCAGATTTGATACTAAAACCTAGTTTACGAAAAATGATGAATAGTAAAATGACCTGAAATTACGAGTTGTCACAGGTACCACTACCTGATGAGAAGTATGCTATTGGGACAAAATGGATTTTGAAGAATAAAAGAGATGCAAGGGGTGTTGTGATTAAAAACAAAGCAAGATTAGTGGCTCAGGGGTTCAGGCAAGAGGAAGGAATTGATTATGATGAAGTGTTTGCACAGCTGTTAGAGTTGAGGCCATCTCAATATTCTTGGCCTATGCATCTTACATGGGGTTCATGGTATATCAAATGGATGTCAAAGGTACTTTTCTGTATGGTGAAATATAGAAGAGAGGTTTATGTCACTCAACCCAAAGGATTTGAAGACCCGGATCATCCAAATCATGTTTACAAGGTTGTAAAAGCTCTTCTGGACTACATCAGGCACCAAGAGCATGGTATGCTAGGCCTTCAACCTTTCTGCTGAAGCATGGTTATAGAAGAGGTGCCATCGACAAAACACTATTCCTAAAGAAGAATTCCACAGACATCATACTTGTGCAAGTTTATGTAGATGACATAATATTTGGCTCTACTAAAGAAGCTTAGTGGTGAGTTTTGAGGAGCTGATGAAAGGAGAGTTTCAGATGAGAGCTATGGGAGCTTACTTTCTATTTGGGTTCCTCCAAGCGCGAAACCCGATGGTATTTTTATCACGATAAATATGTGAGGGACATTTTGATGAAGTTTGGTATGGAGAATGTCGAATCGCCACTACCCTTCTCAAACCAAAGAACAACATTGAACCATATCCAGCTGTGAATGTTCACTTATACAGATCTATGATTGGTTCATTGATGTATTTAACAGCTTCTAAGCCTGACATTACATTTCTGTGTGAGTTTTGTTCTAGACATCAAGTCACCTCACTTGCTTCCCATCTGAATGCAATAAGAAGATCTTTAAGTACCTTAAAGGCCAACCCATTTAGGTCTTTGGTACCCAAAAGAGTCTCCCTTTAAGCCGAAGCCTACAAGGATATGATAGTGATTATGCTGGTGCAAATCGATAGGAGATCCACAACCGGAGGCCAATTCCCTTGAAGAAGATTGATTTCTTGGCAGGTGCAAGAACCAAACTATTGTTGCTACCTCATCTCTACGAAGCGTAGTATGTTGTCACGAAATTGTTGTGGTCAGGTACTATGGATACAAAATCAATTGTTGGATTATGGGTTTAACTTCATGAACACAACAATTTTTATTGATAATCAAAGTACCATATGCATAGTTAAAAATCCAGTTTTTCACAGCAGAACTAAGCATATTGAAATCAAGCACCACTTTATAAGAGATGCATATGTAAACATTTCTTAAAAGTGGTTAAGATTCACACTGATGATAATGTGGAAAATTTATTGACTAAAGCTTTTGATGGACCTAGGTTTCAACACCTAGTTGTCCATATTGGGATGCTTAACCCTTAACTGCAAAGTTTGAGGGGAGGCATATGCCTCAGGGGAGGATTTTAGTTGTATATTTTGTAAACTTTGTTGATATTTGATTATCTTTTTGTTTGCTAACACAAACCTGCTAATATTCTTTGAGTTTTGTTTGTTTGGTTTGGTGTGTTTGCTACTCTGTGTCTGTTTTGCAGAATACAAAGTTGGTTAATGGAATATGGTCATGTAAGCTTAAAGATTGTGTCTACTGTAGAAGTATCGAAGTGATCTAATTATTTCTTCTAAAGAGAAGTACTGAAGTTTAATTGTTCATTCATTCAAGAAACAGTTTACAGCTTACAGCTTACAATCAACTTCAAATGAAAAGATAAGACCTTTTCTATACAAGATCTACAAAACCTATACTAGTTCCTATCATCTATTACAAAAGCTGGTGGATATACATGACCAGTACGATGAAGAAGCTGAAGCTGAAGATGAAAATGGAAAGGATGGAATGATGAAAATGATGATGAAGATGCTCAAGAACCTAGTTTTATATCTTTGGCTCTTGGCATGGTAGATGGGTTTGTGATACGAAAAATCTTCGGTTCTTCCATCTACTCATTCCACCATAAAGCATCACTTCATCTTCTCCCTTCCCCCACTACCTCGCTCTTGCCCCCTACTTCCATGGCATGAAGCACTAGTTCCCCGGAGCAGAAGTGCAATCACTACAAGATTTGGCTCTAGAAATCTAGGTCATCGAATCACTAGAAGAATCACTTGGATCCACTACACTATCATCTTTAGAAGAAAGGAGAAAGGGGGACTTCAAAGGTCTAGGTTTATCTTGATGAGGATATCGAAATAATAGGCGAGAATCATCATGGGTCGATGATGATGATGATGATGATGATGGAGAGGAGGTTGGATCAATAACTTCTGGTTTGGTAGACATGGTCTTTGTTGATGATTGTGGAGTTTTTGGAGAAATTTGGGTTTGTGAAGATAATTGGGGGTAATTGATGTGTGTTAAGTGTGCATTGGGATTATCTTATAGGCGGATTCAAGGCTTTATGACAATTAATGCGAGTTGGGTGTCACAGTAACACTCAAGATATTTACTGAAGATACTAAATCTACTAAGTCACTTGAGTTGTTTCTGCTGATTGACCTTCTTCAACAGATTGACCAAAGTTTTTGCTAAAGTGTTAAGTTTGAATTTGGTTGAAGTTATTTTCCACGTCAGAGATGGTCAACAACTTGTTCCGATATATTTGACCATAAATTGGGTAACTTCTACTAATAACTTCTTCGCATATCTTCAAAATAACCTGGTTCCCTCTTCTTCACTTGATTTCAAACCATGTGCGTGAATCATAACTCATTATCACAATTTCGCACATAGCGCTTCAATTCAAGAAAGATCATAACAAAGTTTCTTTTCTGGGAAAAGCAAAGGGTCATGAATTATATGAACCAATGGTGGAGTTCTTGAAGCGATCCAAGATTCATTATGCTTTAACACACTCTCCGGATGTGATATATGAATCGTTGGTTACACAGTTTTGGGCATCTGCTAGGAAATGGAGTGACACAGAGATTGTTGCTATGGTTGATGGAACAAAGTATGTTGTGACGGAGGATTTGATAAGGAGACAGCTTTGTTTGGACGATGAAGATGGGGTTTATCACTCTAATTCCGTGGAGATACTTGCTGGGCTAAGAGCTTTTGGATACCAGAGTACGAGGACATATATATGGTTCAAGAATCAGCTTTGCCCAATGTGGAGGTTTTTGGTACACACATTGCTTCAGTATGCAATAAAGGAGGATGGGATCAATTTTCTACTAACTGGGATGTATTGTATGTCTTTTTATCGGGGTTAACTTATAACTTTTCTAGGTTTATTTTTGATAATGTGGTTGAAAATATTCAAAAGCATAAGTTTTTAATGTACCCTAGGTTTTTGAAAATGATTTTAGACATTACAACCCAAGTCCAAGTCTTTTGTCCCATAGGAGCTTTAACTGCTAAACTATTTGCTTCAATGGAAACTCATTATGAGGGGGAACATCATCCTTTGCTAGCAGCTATGTTGCCTCAAGGCAATGAGCCTGCTGATGAGGGTAATGTTGTTGGTACTCCACTCTCTACTAATGTTGCTGCTGATGGTAATCCATCAGTTTCCTTGGATGAGGGCCCTTCCACTACTGCTGAAGCATCACATGTTTCTCCTGACTAACCCACACCTGTACCTTTACCCACACCTAAACCTAGTCCACCACCTACTCATGTTACTTCTAATGAGTTTGAGCCTGAGGGTATTAGAATGCCCACATCTAGTTCTGTAAGAGAGCCATTTGTTGAAAGCTCTCCTATCTTAGAGCATGAACATTTTTCTCCTGAAAGGTCCAATGATGCTCCCATTACCACTGAGCAATCTGCTGGTGGAGCTGAGGACCCTATTACTCTCACATCTATATATGCTTTGCTCAACAGGACTGTGAAAGAAGTTGCTGATCTAAAAAAGGAGCTTGCTGAGACTAAATCTACACTTGGTGGTGAGATAGTGGGGTTGAAGAGAAAGGTTCAGGAGTTAGAGGACCAACTTGGGCATCATGGCAAAAGGAGGTTTGTGGTTTCTTCGATGAGCAAGCACGATACCGCTTTGGTTCACTTGAAATCTTGGCTGATGTGGGTCAAAAGACTCATGTTTCTTCTCCAATTGTTGCTGAATCTTCAAAGAAAAGGAACCTATTCTGTTTACAAGAAGGAGGAAGCATAGTATTTGAACAAAGATTCCATCGCTTTAAAGGAACCAAGTGTTGAAAATGCTACAACTGCTACAAGACCATTGATGATGCACATATGGTGGATGTTGGTTCTCAAGCATGGTCAAAGTACATCTGTACAAGAACCACCATGTCCCTACACCTAAGCAGATGATCATGAAGTATTTCTTGCTGGAAGAAGTTTTCACCTGGATCCTATTGCTGATGTCTTTTCTACACCTGTTGAAGATCTGTCTCAACATGTTTCTTCTTATGCTATCTTGGGTGTTTCTTCGGAAGTTCCTCTTGTTGATACTCCTTATGATTCTGCTAAAGAGTCTGCTGATAAAGGGAAAGGAGTAATGATTGATGAAGAGCTTGGTTCAGATCTTGTGAGTGTACAGGAAAGGCAAGAACAAGAAAGAATGCTAGCTGAGTATGCAGATATGAAGAAGAGTCATGCATTGGCTCAAAAGCTTGAAGCTCAGTTTACTACCAATTTGCCTCTTAAGAGACAAAGAGAAATTGATGAACTATCTACTCGTACACGATGAGCAATGGGATGCTTATACTCATCAAGCTGCATCCAATCCTACTCTTGCACAAAGTATTTTAGGAGCAAACTTTGATAGTGAGAATTTGGCTGCACAAATGATGGCTCTTGGACAACAAAGGAAGCAAGCTGCAGCTGCAAAGAAGAAAGCCATTGCTACTCAAAAGGCTCAAGCTAAGAGACAGAGACTACAAACTGCAGCTCAGAAGAGAGCCTATATGAGGAATGTGGTGTATAACCAAAGCATTTCTATTTATCAGTTTGGTTTAACAAAGAAGCAAGTTTGGGATTTAGATGATTCTGAGTTGAATAGCAAGTATCAGAAGATTATGAAACAGGTTACACCACCTTTTACCTTAAAGAGGATTTTTGGTAGTGCAGATGCTCCAAAGGCAAAGAGAACCAAGCAAGTTGAGATTGTGGATTCTTTTGATGATGTTACACCTAGATATGTTCTCCCTGTTGTTACTTCCAAGCATCTTTGAAGCTATACATTCAATGGAAAGGGTTCACTCGGCTGAACCTCATGTTGTTTCTTCTGAAGCATTACCTAGTGTTGCACCTGTTGATAAAGTAGGAGCAGAGTTGGGCAAGAAAGCTGAACTAGCAATGCTAAGCTAAGAGGGCCGAGAGGTGCTTGAGAGAATGTATGCATTGCTCTAAGGCTGTTACAATTACGTCTTTACTTCTACTTTCATTCCTCGGCTAAAGATGTTCCTGATGAATCTGAGAAGGTACCATCTTCTGTCTCTATGGAGATTTATATACCAGTGTGAGGAAGAAAAAAGGATGTCTAAAAGGAGACACATTACTCTAAGGAGATCTGTGAGATCAGATGGGACATACACTTCTAGGATTCACAAGTCACCGGATCATTCTTTGGATCTAAAGTACGCTGATCAACTTTCATTAAAAGAAGGATCTGCTGATGCTTTCATGAAGGGTCTCATGGTGTGTTGATGCTAGATTGATGATGGACAGCTGAACATCATCTTTATGTTGGATAATACGTCTATGCAGTTTAACTTCTAGAAGGACAAACTTCATACGGTGGATAGGCAAGATTTGATTACACTTCATTGTCTTGTCACAAAGCATTATGATAATCATTCACCACAGGGTTCTGGTTTATACTTGTTGGGTGATCTTCAAGTTTTGTTTGACTCTCAATCTCCAAATGGTAAGGGATATTCAATTTGGAAAGATTCACATAAGTGGCAGGTTGAGACTTGGAGATTTTATCCTATTCCCAGTGTGCATGTGGTGGAGACAAAAAGTGGGATGACTGTGTGTATGTTCTCTGATAAGATTTATCCTTTATCTATGAACTTGATGAGAAGTATGCTTAGAACGAAGTTGGAGGTTACTTCTGATCCAGTAGGGAATGATATGCTACATGCTGAACAATTGATTGGATTGATTAAAACTCAACTTCAGCAACATCAAGCATCTTCTTGAGTCTGGTCTCTTGTTTATCGTGTATTATTTGATTTGTTTCATTGTTAGTTAAAAAAAATCTTATGTATATTTTTGTTTATCTAACTTTGATTGCAGGTTTGTTGTATATCTTTGTTGATGGTTATCAACTCACCAGATGTACCTTGTGAATGTCAAAGAGCTGGCTAGTCCAAAGGGTACAACTATGGTAAAGACATATCAAATCTGTTGATAGCTGTAATGGTTTGCTCAAAATCATAGGGTTTGCAAGTCACCCATGCTTAATTGCTGAGGGTTGTAAGGTCATCAATTCACCATGGTTTATTCCTTTTTGGAATCTAAGAATTGGCTAGCCCACAAGTATATGGCTTGTGGTAAAGGCAGTGGAATACCATCTTTGGTACTCAATTCACCAAGGAGATTATTTCTACCTAAGAATTGACTAGTCCTAAGCAAACGGCTACAGGTAAAGACATCTCAAATCCGTTTATGGTTGCTGATTTGCTAATAAATCAGATGGTTATCAGTGTACCATAGTTTTCGAACTTAAACATTTGGCTACTCCAGTAGTAATGGCTATTGGTAAAGAGACATCAAATTCATTATTTTCAATGATTCACCTCTGACAGGAGTTAACACACCTGGATGTGATGAGAATAGTATGAAACTAATATGTTTTGATGTACATTTTGTCATTTGTTGCTGCAAAGACCTGGAGTTTTAAAGTTTTATCATCATAGAGATGTGCTTGTTGTGGTTCTTTGCTGATGATGTTCGTGTACAATCCTCTTGTTTTGCTGTGTTAAAGATCTATCAAGAAACTGGAACTTAACCTAGTCAAATTCCAGTTTAGGGGAGGATTGCTGGGAATTCTACTAAGTATGAATTATGCTGAGATTACTTTTGAAGATTCTGCTGAAGAGTTGTGGAATCTGCTGAAGGCTTAATTCTGCTGAAATAATGAAATCGTGTAGATGGTTTCTGCGGAGATAGATATTCCGTGTATTCTATAGTTAGTTAGGATATGCATGAGCTTTATTAGGAAGTTATAATTTATATCTTATTTAGTTTTATGTTTATATGTTTCTTGGGAAACGGGTTAGGGTTCCTTGTCTATAAAAGGAACACAATAGTATGAGTTATGTACGAGTTGAAAAACAAAGTTTTAGTATCATTAAAAGATCAATAGAGGATCAAAGTGTTCTTAGTTATTTGTGTTTGTTCTTGTGTTTAATTTCCGCTTGAATACAAGTTATAGAGACTGTATTTTAGTGTGTTTGTGATTACATAAGCATAACTAACGATCTTCGAGTGCTCAAAGATCTATCAAGGTCTTTAGGTTCAACATGTATACTTTTTTTGGGTGGTATACAAAGCTTATTGCATTTATATTTACTGATGAAGGGACCGAGGCAACCTAATAAACTATGAAGTTAAATATAATGTTGAATTGACACGTGGGGAGATATAAAAATACTAATTACATTTACTAATTGCATTAACTTAGTGGGGAGATATAAAAATAACTCATATCTTTTGGATTTTTATAAAAACATAATAAAAAGACAACAATGTTTTAATATTTTTCTCTTTATAAGAGGGAAAAATTCCAACCATCTATTCTCATATTAATGAAGCCCAAAAGAAATGTAGTTCATCAACCACAGTTTGAACTAATTCAAGATGTTAAAGTTTTGACGTCCACGGGCGTCCATGGCGGCAGTGTGGAGCTCGAGAGTTTGCTTTTTGATACTGAAACACCTCACCCTACATGAGGAGGTTTGGGTTGGCGTCCAAGATTGAACTTAATTTTTTGTTCAAGTTGGCTGCATCCGCGGTTATGGTTTACTTGATCAATAACGCCATGTCGCTATCTACAAGAATCTTTTCGAGCCAACTTGGAAACCTTGAACTCGTGGCAGCTTCACTTGGTAATAATAGGGTTCAAATTTTTGCATATGGTCTCATGGTGAGTTTCTATATGCCTAATTTAAATTATCAGTAACTAATTAATTTCATGGCAAATAATCTAATATACTTGTATATGTTACAACCATTATTTTATATATAAAGGACCTAAAACTCCTCAATTCATTATACTTAGTATCATTTTTTTACTTTTTTTTTTATTAAATAAAAAGTATAGTAGTTAGTAACATACAGTTGCTTAAAAAGCTTCTATTAGAGGGTTCGAAAACTGTCTATGTATCTCAAAAGGATTTATAAAAATTGGAACAAATTTTACTATTCAACATACCTCATGATCAGTTAACATATTTAAAGTACACTAAGAGTCTTAGATCAAATATAAGTATGAATCAAGGGGATGATTATAAATTTATACAAATATGAGTATATGTTATTAGCTTTATAATTATGTTGTTTATATATGTCAATTTACTATATATATAACTTGTGACAGGTTAGTGAATAGTTGATGTAGCTAATGTTTAATCTAACATAGTGTTCGGGAATGTGATTATAGCTCGGAATGGGCAGTGCAGTGGTGACGTTAAGCTATAAAGAATTCGGCGTACAAAAATAAAACATTCTTGGAGTATACCTTCAAAGATATGCAGTTGTTCTCACAATAACAGTTATCCCAATCACTATGATTTATGCCTTCTCAAGACCTATTTTACTTTTTCTAGGCCAATCACCATCAATGGTATCTGCCACCGCCTTATTTGTCTATAGGCTCATTACTCAAATATTTGCGTATGCTATCAACTTTCCAATAGAAAACTTTCTACAAGCTTAAAGTATTGTGGCACCAAGCATGTATATTTCAGCTGGAACCTTATTTATCACATGATCATGTCTTCGATCATGGCTTACACGTTAAACTTGGTCTTTCTTAGTGCATCTTTAACTCTAAGTTTTTCATGGTGGATCAGCCAGTTCACATACATTTTGTTGAGGGATAGATGTAAGGACACGTGGACCGGGTTTAACTCAACGGCATTCGGTCGGCTTTAGGAGTCTATAAAATTTTTAAGTAGGTCAGCCGTGATGTTGTGTCTAGAGACGTGGTACTTATGATGAAAGATGCAGTTGAGCCTCGGATAGCAATTTGTTAGAAATGAAGAGAACATATGCAACGAACAGTAATGGTGACAAGGATTTATCTTGCAGGTTCAGATAAGCATGTATCACATTCAGGTATAGCATATATTATATCATCATATTATCAATCATCGTAGTTTACATCATACAACTGTGGTGATGACGTCAAAATTTTGTTGCACTGTACCTCGCCTTCATTATGGAGTAGAAACGATGTTGTGGTTGTTGCTGCTGCATGAATACACTACATAATAAGACCAATGGAGGACATTGCAAAATTTTAACACACTATTGTTTCTCCTAAGATCACCCAATGGCGCAAAATATGTGGTATGGACATTGCAAATTGTTAACCCTCTTATAGTTGTGCTAATAAGGTTTTTAAATATTTGTGTATTTTCAAGATTCATAGCTTAAAATGTCTTTTTCTATTTCCAGATGAATTAGGGTAACAATCTCAAGTCCTTCTATACTTTTGGTGTCCAAAGATGTCTTCAGTATTTGACTCTTCACTCATGTTTCTTGGGAGTTTTTCTTCTGGAACTTCTTATTCGAAAACTTTTTGAGGTACTTAAACAAATTCTTGGACTGTTAAAGATGTGATATTTTTCACTTAAATTATTCATTTTTAGTTGTTAATGATGAAGATAACTGAAGTATGGGACAAATACAACTTCTTTGTTCGGGGAGAGTGTTAAAGCACATCATGCTATTATTGTTCATGGATGAAGCAACGAGTTTTGTTGACTCTCAAACGGACATTGTAATTCATAAGATCATACGAGAGGACTTTGCTGACTGTACTATTATTAGCATTGTTGACCGGATACCACTGTCATGGACTGTGATCAGGTTCTTATCATTGATGCATGTAAATTCTTGTCATCATCTTTTGGTTGAAAAGTAGGCAAGCCGGGTAGGTTTGTTAATGGGGCGAGTAATAAGGTTGATCTCGATAGAGCATTTTTTGGTAATTGATATTATAATATAATTTTACTAATTAAATAATATTGAATTGGTCAAATTCATATTAAAGTTAATTTGATTATTACCTACGGAGTATGTTTTAAAATGTAATTTTGCTACCTTTTTTCCCTATAGTAAAATATGTTATCGATTTGGTTGAAAAGGTCAAATATTTATTAACATAAAATAAAAAGTGTGGGTCACGTGGACTTAGAATTATAAGCCCTTTGTTTGAAGGGTGTGATTATAATCATTAGTTGATCACTATGGATTTTCAAAAAGACCCGAAACCGACACCCGAGGAAATGGTTGAGACATATGTTCAGAATGCTGCGAAAATACTTGGAAGGTTGTCTTAGATAAGTTTTTTCAAGTGTTTGTTTGTCTAATTGTGGTTATGTTTAATGTTTATTATATGATTATGGTTGTTTTACCTATTCGTCCCGTAAATAAGTGGAATTCTGAAACATATTAATGCGCTATGCTACCTTTTTTCCCTATAGTAAATTATTTGATGAACCTACGAGGTTATTGGAAATTTTGAAAGCCAATTGGTAAAATAATAGCAATTATTAAAAACTTAAAAACCACACAATAACTAAATAAACTTACAAAAGAAATGTAAACTCAAGAATATGTCAACTCATCTAAATTTGATAAAATTATAGCTTGAAGAACCTATATACAATAACTAAATAAACGTAATTAACAAAAACAAAATAATAATAATAAATGTTAATTGATGCGCGCCAAACAGTCAAGCTTTATCACACAAGCCCGCCACTTGTGAATGGCGGACCGTAACAAGCTTAAAACTGCTCAAGCACGAAATCAATGAAGATCAGAGGAGTATAGAGTCTCCCCGGGTCGTTATGTCCCAGCGAGCTGTGCAATGGATCACCTTACGTATAGTGATCGAGGAATTTGAACGGGAAAGAAGAATTTGGATATGATTATAACTACGGAAAAAGGACATAAACTACAAGGGCTAAAATGAAAATTAAAGAAAATTAAAAAGATAAAATATTAAATAAACGCTATCACTATATTTAAAGTGATGAACGTTTAAAACCTAAAACGTACGTTAAAATTAAAATCTACGCGACGTACAAAATAAAAAGTGAAACTAAATCAGTATTAGCCCTAAAAATATGAAAATGATGTTTTTACAAACCTAATGATATAAGAAAATTTTTAGAAAAAGAAAACTATTTTTAAAACTAATTATCTAATTAAAAACTATTTTTTAACTATTAATTAATTACCTAAATTACAAGAAAATAGGAAATTAAGCTAGAAAAATAAGATTAAGACTTAGAAAAATCTAAAATATCAAAAGAGAATTTTCAAAACTATTTTTGTATTTTTGTGACTATTTATCTATTTTCTAGGAATTTTAAACTATTAAAAACTAATTAAATCACTAAAAATTACCAAATGAACTATGCAAAATATGGAAAATTACTTTTTTCACTTTTTATATTTATCTAAGCCTAAGAAAAATGAAAACTTATTTTTTTGAACCTTTTTCTAATTTTTTGTATTAATTGCTATTTAAAAAATGCTAAAAACTAATAAAAATCAAGAAAAATAGCAAAACTACTCAGAAAAATCTGAAAATTTCAGGAAAATTCTAAAATTATATTAAGAAGCTAGGAAAATTGGAAAAACAGGTGGTTGTGTGGAGAAAAATGGATCTGCTATGATTTGAGCTTATGAATAAGCTCTTAAATAAGCTGAGTGAACCAAATAAGCAACCCACTGATTACAGAAGCACTGATATACTAATTTAACCAAATTGCAACTAAAAACAACAAGCTACAGCTACTGATTAACAAGATAAACAGATTTGGTGATTTTGATTTTAAGCTAAAAACAGAAAATTGGTGCCCACTTGCAGACCAAAAATAAGCACCCAATTAAGCTATAAACTAAAATCCAACTATCAAGTCTTAAACTAGACCTAGGTGACTACTGATAACCAAAAGAACAGACTTTGAAAAGCTTTTGAAAGCTCTGTGCAAGCTTGGCTAAATACTGAGAAAATCACTCAGTGTCAGCTGAGTCCTGTGCAGGGCAAATGGGTCCTGTTTTGAGCTTATACCCAAGCTTATCCAAAAAGCTTAAAGCAAAAACAGATATTAGAGCTTAAAGACAACCTATCAAACTACTTATAAACCAAAAATCAAACTTTGAAAAGCTTTATTAAGAACTGTGCACCAGCTGCAAGTTCTGCTCAAATCCAACTTTTACACAATTTTGACTTTTTAAAACAGACATGAACTTTGACTTTGATGAGGTTTTGATCCAGTTAACTGACTGATATTGATCTCTTATGATGTAATGAAGCTATTACAACCTTTGTTTATGACTTTTAAACACAAATCAAGAATCTGTTAGTCCACATTTTCAACAGTGATCAAGTAAGACAGATTTTGAGAAGCTTTTGACTTTTAGAGTGTAGCAGGCCTAAATTATGACTCAAATGAGTTCAATAATGCTAAGTAAGCTTAAACCAACAAGAAGCTATTACTGATTTAACCTGTGAGACACTTTTGACAGGAAAACAAACACCCCTTTATAAACTGTTTGACAATTTAAAACTAGGCTAATCACTGAACAAGCACAGATGATGATCAAATTAACTTAATTAGACCTAAGTACATCTAATATAACCATATTCAACAGATTAAAACTACAAACACTACTTATGCTAAAAAGAACTTTGAAAGGACTTACACATTGTCCAATAGCCACTATGGCTTGCTAATATTGAAACAAGGGATACTATCCTACCAAATCCAACCCACATGCTTCCATTTCACCCTATTTCCAGCTTTGAACCAACCAATTCCTTCTCAGTACCCATTTTGCTCCTTTCTTTGACTTTTGTTGACCAATTGCTAAAGTTTCATGAATTGTACAAACAAGCTTATACAAAGCTTTGACAAGCCTATTGGAGCTTGTTTAAGCTTAATACTACACTGCAACAGATTTGACTATGATTTTGATATTGAGAAAATGCAACAGTAAGCAAAAAAAAAATGGAAACTGAACTTGACATGAGATTGATACTTAATTTATAATTGAAATACACTGGAATGCCTTTTCTGAGTACAAATAAACCTTAAAACATAATTGAAAACTACTTAAGATATTACAAGCTTAAAAACGACATATAATTTAGAAAAACTAAGACTAACTATCTTCCTCCTTGCTTCTCTCCTCCTTTTATGCATAAAATCTGCTCTCCACGTGTCTCTGAGCAAATCCCAACACAAACCTGGGCCCTTGGATGTCTTTTGAGCAATATTGGCCATTGGATGATTTTGGCGCCAAAATTGAGTTGGATATCTGGGACAAGAAAGGGAGGTGTAATTAATGAGGTGGGATGGGTAGGTGAGGTGGGGGAGACAATATGGTGGTGTAGGGTTGTTTTAGGTGGCTGGAGGAGGGGGGAGACAGACAAGAGTGTCGGGGATTGCAGGTTTTAGGGGGGCGGGTTTGTTTAGTTTAAACAATGGGTTGGTCGGGTTTAAGGTTTGGACCGGGTAAAGGCTTTTTGGGCCAAGGTTGTTTGGTTGGGCTTGGGTAATAAATTAGGTCCGTTTGGTTTGTTGGATTATTAATACAAAGGGACCAATTGTGTAATTCTTCAAAACCAAAGGACCAAAACTGTAACTCTTCCAAACTGAGGGACCAAATATGTAACTTATGAAGAGTAGTCAAAAGGGTTTGTTTTGCCAATATTTAATAGTCCAAGGTCTAGTTTGACATTTTTGAGAATTTCCAAGGACTAAATTTGACCAATTTGGATTTTTAGGGACTAAATTGTAACTTTCTCAAAACTTTTAGATTTCTCACCAAAGGACTAAATATGACAATTTATGATTTTAAAAAGACCTTTGGTGACTTTTCTTTTGAAATTATGGCTCAGGGACTATTTTTGACAATTTATGAAACTTGGGGGACTGAAACTGCAATTTTTGCAAAATTGATATGTTTTTCATTTGATTTTGATATTTTTGAATTTGAAACACATAAAACACTGATTTGTGATATTTTGATCATTTAGATGTGTTTCTGAGTGTTTTCAGATGATTTTGCAGTTTATTTTGTACAAAAATGATGAGTATTTACACACTCATCAATCCCCCACACTGAGATATTGCTAGTCCCTAGCAATCTTTTTGAGAAAAACTTAATGGATTTGCGTCTCTTTACCAAAAGCCATTACTTCTGGAGTAGCCAAATGTTTCAGTTCAAGCAAGAACCATGGTACACCGATAACCATGTGATTTTGAGCAAACCACCAGCTTTCAACGGATTTGATTTTGTCTTTACCAGAAGCCGTTTGCTCTGGACTAGCCAACTCTTAGATAAATTATCAATATTATCTTTGGTGAGCTGATTACCAATTATGGTTTTTCCACTGCCTTTACCACAAGCCATAATCTTGCGGGCTAGCCAACTCTTCACTTTTTAGGATATGGTGAGTTGAGAACCATACAATTTTGGGCAAATTGCAAGCCATATAAACGGATTTGAGAAATCTTTACCAAGAGCCGTTTGCTCCTGGATTAGCCAATCCTTTTGTCTTACAGACATGGCGGACTGATAACCAAATGAGTAAGTGCAAAACACTTACTCCAAAAAAAAAAATTTTGGCCAAAAACGGGGGAATTAGGCGGATAATTACATGATAAAATTCGTGAGAATCCCCCCCACACTAGAGATGAATATTGCCCTCAATATTCAAAGTACCGGCGGTTATGCCGAAACAAAGAACGTGAAAGGGAAATACTACGGCCATTATTTAGAAAGAAGATTTTTTTTTTTTTTTTTTTTTTTTTTTTAACATGTGGGCAACCCCCCCACACTAGGGTGGTAGAAAATAGAAAGAAGTCAGAAATATGGGTGAAAACCCATATGGCATGCTACTGTTTTTGATTACCGAGTCGCTAGCTTGACTCGACCCCGAATTAATTTGTTCATGGGGAAGTAAAGTGGAAGAAACAATCTCCATCGGACTTTCATTCAAGATGTTTGGACAAACATTTGAAGCACGTGAAAGTTCCACACCGATGAGATATACATAGAACCGGCTCAAAAATGGTAAATGAAAATGCCGGGGTCAAAGATAGTGTCTTCATTCCTGAAGGAATGAAGATGAAGAGAAATCACAAGATATTTGAGGAAAGGAAGAAAGGTTTTGATAACAATCAAAATCCATTCTTCATCCTCAAATGTAGACGTATCAGGAGGAAGGGTGAAGGTAGTATCATCAATAAGCAAACTCATACGATAGAGTACACCTTCCTCCGAGCTAATATCATCCTCAAGATCAAAGTAGAAATGATCATGTTCCGGAGGAGATATGTCATGAGAGAGTTCACCGGAGAACTCTTTATGAAGAGAATCATTCACATGTAGTGAATTTGTGAACTCTTGTTCCATTGTGGGCTCATCACTATCCTCAATCTGAGCATCAAATAGTGGATTCTCAGAAATTGAAGTGAATTCAGAGTCGAATTCAAACAGAGGATTAGTGAAAGTAGCTTTGAATGTTTCGGGAACAAAGTGATCAACATTCTCGATTGGACTGTTGGGATAAGAAGTGAGTGAACGATCATTGTCAAGGAGACTTTCAGTCTCTCCCAGATCGGCTTCGAGATCAAAGAGTGGATTGATGTGAGTGAGTTCACCGGAGAACTCCTCAAGAAGGGGATCAGCATCAGATTGTGGAAGTGATGCCTCAACGTACTCAATGTCTCCATGGGAAGCACAATCATCGCTAAAATCGGAGAAAGTTTCCAAATGATCATTTGAACACTCAAGAGGGGAAGAAGAATCACACATATGCTCAGAAGTTCCCTGTGACTCTCTCGGGATTGGGACAAGGTTCTCAACACTAGACTTTATGAAGTCGTCCGATTCCTTTTCAGGAACAGTGTCAAGATGCTCGTCCCCCATGTTCAGAGAGTGAGTGGGAATATCGGGTGTGATAGCAGTTGTTTGAGATGGAATCTCAACTGCTGGGATATCAACTGACTGAGGAGGTTGAGAAATATTATTTCTAAAAGGATAAAAACCCTCCTCGTCATCATCATAAAGAGCTGCCTTAAGAAATTGGGAACGCCTTAGAGCTGCATGCTCTAGGGCTAATAATTCTTCCCTTGATTGGCGGGCTTCTCGCTCTTCGGCTAACAATTCTCCTATGGTCTTTTCACCACTCACTTGATTCTTAAAGTTACTCATCATTTCCTCAAGTGTTTTCATTGCGGTTTCAAGATCCTGGGAGATTTCATGAGACAACGGCTCAGGCGGAGTTTGAACCGTATGGTGCTGTGGAGGTTGGAAATTGTCAAAACCGGAAGTATAGTAATTTTGATTCCACGGTTGACATTGAAGAGGACCTCCACAATCTGTGCAAGAAAAATTCGGTACATTCTGAAACGATGTGTCATTAAAACTTTGATAGCACGGTTCTTGCTCAAATGAATACTGAGGAGGGTGGCTAAAATCGTTTTGAGGATAATTGGAAAAGTTCGGATAAGTGCATGAGTTTTCAGCTTCCGAAGCACAAAACGAACAAAATCCATCCGTAAGATCATTTCCACACCTCTCGCAAGAACATCGTTGACATCGAAAATCAACTAACGGATCCCCACAACCATAGCAATACGGCTGATTGAACGAAAATTTTGGGGTTGGGGTGGGTAGTCGGAGAAATTTTTCGGCTCATTGAAAAAATTTTGATCATAAGAACATGAATTCCTCGAACCGCAAAACAAACAACTTCCGTTATGAATGTCATTACCGCATCGTTCGCACGTACACCAACGGCACGGTAAACCGAAAAGCGGTTCTCCACAACCGACACAAGGAATCGATGATTCCATCAGAATAGAAGAAGTTAGAATCAAATGGATAGAGGGTAAAGGGATAAAGAATCAAAAAGGGTAAGAGGGTAAAGAGGATTATTTTTGGTATTTTTGAAAAACATGATGTAAAAACAAAGAATGAAAATCTTTTTGGGTTTTTGATTTTTAAAAGAAAATATAAACATACAGATGGTATAAACAAAGAGTGAATATCCAAATCACTAATCTGCTAGACGTAAGATAATCAGCACAGCTCCCCGGCAGCGGCGCCAAAAATTTGATGCGCGCCAAACAGTCAAGCTTTATCACACAAGCCCGCCACTTGTGAATGGCGGACCGTAACAAGCTTAAAACTGCTCAAGCACGAAATCAATGAAGATCAGAGGAGTATAGAGTCTCCCCGGGTCGTTATGTCCCAGCGAGCTGTGCAATGGATCACCTCACGTATAGTGATCGAGGAATTTGAACGGGAAAGAAGAATTTGGATATGATTATAACTACGGAAAAAGGACATAAACTACAAGGGCTAAAATGAAAATTAAAGGAAATAAAAAAGATAAAAAATATTAAATAAACGCTATCACTATATTTAAAGTGATGAACGTTTAAAACCTAAAACGTACGTTAAAATTAAAATCTACGCGACGTACAAAATAAAAAGTGAAACTAAATCAGTATTAGCCCTAAAAATATGAAAATGATGTTTTTACAAACCTAATGATATAAGAAAATTTTTAGAAAAAGAAAACTATTTTTAAAACTAATTATCTAATTAAAAACTATTTTTTAACTATTAATTAATTACCTAAATTACAAGAAAATAGGAAATTAAGCTAGAAAAATAAGATTAAGACTTAGAAAAATCTAAAATATCAAAAGAGAATTTTCAAAACTATTTTTGTATTTTTGTGACTATTTATCTATTTTCTAGGAATTTTAAACTATTAAAAACTAATTAAATCACTAAAAATTACCAAATGAACTATGCAAAATATGGAAAATTACTTTTTTCACTTTTTATATTTATCTAAGCCTAAGAAAAATGAAAAATTATTTTTTTTGAACCTTTTTCTAATTTTTTGTATTAATTGCTATTTAAAAAATGCTAAAAACTAATAAAAATCAAGAAAAATAGCAAAACTACTCAGAAAAATCTGAAAATTTCAGGAAAATTCTAAAATTATATTAAGAAGCTAGGAAAATTGGAAAAACAGGTGGTTGTGTGGAGAAAAATGGATCTGCTATGATTTGAGCTTATGAATAAGCTCTTAAATAAGCTGAGTGAACCAAATAAGCAACCCACTGATTACAGAAGCACTGATATACTAATTTAACCAAATTGCAACTAAAAACAACAAGCTACAGCTACTGATTAACAAGATAAACAGATTTGGTGATTTTGATTTTAAGCTAAAAACAGAAAATTGGTGCCCACTTGCAGACCAAAAATAAGCACCCAATTAAGCTATAAACTAAAATCCAACTATCAAGTCTTAAACTAGACCTAGGTGACTACTGATAACCAAAAGAACAGACTTTGAAAAGCTTTTGAAAGCTCTGTGCAAGCTTGGCTAAATACTGAGAAAATCACTCAGTGTCAGCTGAGTCCTGTGCAGGGCAAATGGGTCCTGTTTTGAGCTTATACCCAAGCTTATCCAAAAAGCTTAAAGCAAAAACAGATATTAGAGCTTAAAGACAACCTATCAAACTACTTATAAACCAAAAATCAAACTTTGAAAAGCTTTATTAAGAACTGTGCACCAGCTGCAAGTTCTGCTCAAATCCAACTTTTACACAATTTTGACTTTTTAAAAAGACATGAATTTGACTTTGATGAGGTTTTGATCCAGTTAACTGACTGATATTGATCTCTTATGATGTAATGAAGCTATTACAACCTTTGTTTATGACTTTTAAACACAAATCAAGAATCTGTTAGTCCACATTTTCAACAGTGATCAAGTAAGACAGATTTTGAGAAGCTTTTGACTTTTAGAGTGTAGCAGGCCTAAATTATGACTCAAATGAGTTCAATAATGCTAAGTAAGCTTAAACCAACAAGAAGCTATTACTGATTTAACCTGTGAGACACTTTTGACAGGAAAACAAACACCCCTTTATAAACTGTTTGACAATTTAAAACTAGGCTAATCACTGAACAAGCACAGATGATGATCAAATTAACTTAATTAGACCTAAGTACATCTAATATAACCATATTCAACAGATTAAAACTACAAACACTACTTATGCTAAAAAGAACTTTGAAAGGACTTACACATTGTCCAATAGCCACTATGGCTTGCTAATATTGAAACAAGGGATACTATCCTACCAAATCCAACCCACATGCTTCCATTTCACCCTATTTCCAGCTTTGAACCAACCAATTCCTTCTCAGTACCCATTTTGCTCCTTTCTTTGACTTTTGTTGACCAATTGCTAAAGTTTCATGAATTGTACAAACAAGCTTATACAAAGCTTTGACAAGCCTATTGGAGCTTGTTTAAGCTTAATACTACACTGCAACAGATTTGACTATGATTTTGATATTGAGAAAATGCAACAGTAAGCAAAAAAAAATGGAAACTGAACTTGACATGAGATTGATACTTAATTTATAATTGAAATACACTGGAATGCCTTTTCTGAGTACAAATAAACCTTAAAACATAATTGAAAACTACTTAAGATATTACAAGCTTAAAAACGACATATAATTTAGAAAAACTAAGACTAACTATCTTCCTCCTTGCTTCTCTCCTCCTTTTATGCATAAAATCTGCTCTCCACGTGTCTCTGAGCAAATCCCAACACAAACCTGGGCCCTTGGATGTCTTTTGAGCAATATTGGCCATTGGATGATTTTGGCGCCAAAATTGAGTTGGATATCTGGGACAAGAAAGGGAGGTGTAATTAATGAGGTGGGATGGGTAGGTGAGGTGGGGGAGACAATATGGTGGTGTAGGGTTGTTTTAGGTGGCTGGAGGAGGGGGGAGACAGACAAAAGTGTCGGGGATTGCAGGTTTTAGGGGGGCGGGTTTGTTTAGTTTAAACAATGGGTTGGTCGGGTTTAAGGTTTGGACCGGGTAAAGGCTTTTTGGGCCAAGGTTGTTTGGTTGGGCTTGGGTAATAAATTAGGTCCGTTTGGTTTGTTGGATTATTAATACAAAGGGACCAATTGTGTAATTCTTCAAAACCAAAGGACCAAAACTGTAACTCTTCCAAACTGAGGGACCAAATATGTAACTTATGAAGAGTAGTCAAAAGGGTTTGTTTTGCCAATATTTAATAGTCCAAGGTCTAGTTTGACATTTTTGAGAATTTCCAAGGACTAAATTTGACCAATTTGGATTTTTAGGGACTAAATTGTAATTTTCTCAAAACTTTTAGATTTCTCACCAAAGGACTAAATATGACAATTTATGATTTTAAAAAGACCTTTGGTGACTTTTCTTTTGAAATTATGGCTCAGGGACTATTTTTGACAATTTATGAAACTTGGGGGACTGAAACTGCAATTTTTGCAAAATTGATATGTTTTTCATTTGATTTTGATATTTTTGAATTTGAAACACATAAAACACTGATTTGTGATATTTTGATCATTTAGATGTGTTTCTGAGTGTTTTCAGATGATTTTGCAGTTTATTTTGTACAAAAATGATGAGTATTTACACACTCATCATTAATAATATTATCAAATGTAAATGATGATCATGATTAATATTGTTTAGAACAAAATGTTAGAAAGTAGTTACCTCCTTTTAGCCGTTTTATGGATTATGGTAACACCAATTATACTTCTTAACCGTTTAATTTAACTTTTAATAACTTTTTACTATATATTTGTTCTACTATATCCTAAAAATAAAAACCACAAATAAAAGGACTTTCTTAAAATTGTTGATTCCATCAACCTTGATGCTACCACACGGGAGACCACACGCTTGCGTCTCTTCCAATTCTCTCTACGGGACCAAGCTAGTAATTGGCTTTTGCGACTTCTCGCCGGATCCATCTCAAGTTGGGATGATCTCACCACTCGTTTGCTCACCCAATTTTTCCCACCGAGGAGAACTACCAAACTTAGGAATGAAATCTTGATGTTCGAACAACGTCAAGGCGAAACTCTCTACGAGGCCTGGACTTGATTCAAGGACTTGCACCATAAAGTCCCTCATCACGGCATCGATCTTTGGCTTCAAGTCTAAATCATTTACGACCATGTCAACCCCCCCCCAATCGACAAACAACTGATTTTTACTTCGGTGGAAGGCTAAGTAACCTCGATGTTGAAGCATGTTGGGAAGTCATCGAAGAATTAGCACAATATGAGGAAGAAGGATGGGAAGATCCGATAATCCCTGAAGAAAATGGTTTGAATTCCCAAGCACAATTGTTTAGAAGTATGGAGGCACAAGTGAATGAATTAATGGAAATGACCACACATGATTATGAGCATGTGGATGCGGGCAAGGAGTTTTTGCTTCCAAGAAAATCACGACAAGATGAATTCGAGGACATAATGTTGACATTTTTCAACAACCAAGAGAAGAAAATAAAACACCTCGAAGCTCACATGAGAAAAACACACGACACTTTCTTGGAGCTAGCTGACAACTTCATGATGAAACTCCGCAAAGAAATCGCAAGGAATGATGTACCTAAAAAGATCGAAAAGGCATATGCGATACCGGAGCTCATGAGTATGATTCCTGAGCCCGATTCAATTCTAATAAACAAGGTGACCCCCTCAAGGAATCACATATTTATATGAACTCGTGCCTCAACGCTCCTTGCATAAAAGAAACATTTCCTAGGAACGTGTTCATTGGAAGAGTGCAAGTTTTGTAAGTTATTGGATTTCACAAATACACAATCAATCACAAATATGGGTCGAATATGAGTAGAGTTTAGATAGAGAAAGTAGAAGATGGGAGCCTTTCTAGAGAGAGAAAGTAAACAAAAGAAAAAAAGGTTAGATTAAGTGAAAGGCCCAACCCTCTACCTTGGAAGATAGAGGGTATTTATAGTTACATATTACACGTCCTCCTTCAGACTGTAGATCAGGCATACAATGGGTAAAGACCCATCCTTCCTCCACGGTGTTACTCTAAACTAAACTATGTTAATAACTAACTAATAAACAAGTAAATAACGATACGTCTACGAGCTAACATATGCTAGACTATAATTGGGGTGACCGACACTTCCTAATGGAATTTCCAATTCCTAACAATCTCCCGCTAAGGGAGGTCACCCCATGAAATACATTTTGCATCCTAGCATTCTATCTTTGTCTTTAGTTCTGATCTCGTAGACTTCAATTCTTCAAGTTCCGCAATCTTTGTGCTTTAGTAGCGATTCTTCAAAGTCTGCATAGTTTGTACTTTCAGTGGAGGTCTTTGAACTGATCCACATCTTGATGATCTTCAAGTTTTCTTTGAGATCATCAGCCACAGTAAATCTCTGGATCACCCTTTATTGTGTTGCCATCATGTGATGTTGTAAATTTAGGACCGACATGCTCACACCTTTTGGATCATGACATCTTTCCATCAGAGTAGTGGAAGCTTTACTGGTTCATGATATTTGCAGCAACGTAGCAGAAGAATAGTATAAAAATATCAGAGCCAGGTTATGTAGATATGCATTTGTCATGCTCTTCTTCAATTAAGTGTCGATGCTGTGAGCATGCGGCCATGGATTAACTCCTCAATCAATGATCGCAGTCATTGATTGAGTGACTTATATTTTAACAAAATGAAGTCCGGTTGATTTCCAAAATTTTAGTCCAATTTATTTTCAAAATAATATTTTTATCATTTTCAAAACAATATTTTTTAAAATTGTTTATAAATGATATTATTCATAACATGTCCTGCACAATGATACGTTAGGTGGTAGAGAATAATAAGTTGCTTCTGTTGTTGCTGAGAGGATGAAAGAAAACCATCCGCTGATGCAGTAAGACCTCTGACGTTGCATCTATCGTGCCAACTATCCATAGAGATCTAATTAATCTCCGTTTCTTCATTTGTCGACCCAAGAAATAATTGCCCTTTCCTTTCGGCATTCAATCATCTTCATTTGTGGGATCCGGATCGGGAACATTCTTATAATCCATGATATCTGCATATGTTAGTAGACATGCAAATAGATATATGGTGGTCGACAACACCCAAACAACAATCGACTAATAAAAGTCAATCCAACATATCAATCAGTTCATACAAAGGCATGGGAATTATATGTTTATCAAACTCTAATCATCTAATCCTAATGGTCATATCCTAGGCACCTAGTCCTTCAACGTAGGTTAAGTTGTTTTACATTGAAGCATATAGGATAATTAGATAAGCCTGTTAGATGATATGAATTTGAAAACATTCTCCCCCTCAATCAATGACTCATTCTATCAAAAGTTTTAAATAAGCTGAAGTCATTGATTGGGTTTTGCAAATTTATGAAAAACTTGATTCTGATTGATTTTCAAGTAACTCATTTACCGCCATTTTGTTAAAACAAATATTTTTCTGAAGAATTTTAGAAGGAAAAATATTTGAGTAGGAACAGCAGTCCTTCGACATACTTTCATCATTTGTTTTAGGATAAGTGCATGAAATATTTGAAAATTGGTTTAGCGCAACACTTTCCTTTCTTGAAGAACGGGTTGCTATCGGAAATAATAGTAAGCCATGGTTTAAGCACGGGTTACAGTCTGAAGTAACTGCAAGACATAGTTTTAGACATGTTTTGAAAAAAATATTTACACCTCCTGCTCGAACTTCATCTCTGGTCCCGTGCCATTATTGAATGACATTTCTAAGACCCTAGATGTTATCGATACCAGAAGACAGGTCTTTAGAAAAACAATATTTTTGGTATTTTTCAAAATTTTTTATTTTTATGGGTTTTATATTTTTCTATTTTGATTTTGTTGGTTTTATGTTTTTGTATTATGCTTTTTGATAAATATTTATAGAGATAGAAGATGATATAGTTTAAGAAGGATGATGATACGAGTACCAAGATAAGGATATCGAGCAGCACGTCGTAGAAGATAGAATTCTTCATCGCTTAAACTTCCACCACCAAAGCTTCCAAGGCTCCAGAATAAAAGATAGAACATGAGCCTTTGAGAAAGAGAGACTTTAGCAGCTTCGCCCCAAACCAAAAATCCATTAGCTGAGCAGATTCAAAGCTTTCTTTCAAGCTTCCCTTAGCCAGGTGCATGACGAAGCACACCATTATCATCGATCTTACTGCTCCTTATAAGAATGATCTTTGTGATTCTTCGTTCGGGGTTATATCATCAACAAGAACAGCAACGTATCATCCCACTTTTAGATGATCTTCTCAAATTTCTTTTCCACTAAAGTCTGAAGCGATCCATCCCAAAAGGTTGTCAAAAGAACACTTCCCTCCAAGTAGATGAATTGATGCAGTCAGTCTCTTAGACTAGAGCTCACGAACCCGAATACACATATACCCGAAGACAGAGAAACTTATACCATCGAAGTAGCAGATTAAGTTCGATAGCCAAAGAATAACCCCGATGAATACTTTTTCTCTCCCCTGAAGAAAGTGTATGAAGCTCAAGAACCCGAATGCCCAAAGAGAGAATAACCGATAACATTGAAGTAGCATGCTGAATCACAGACTATCTTTGTGGAAGTCAACTCCAGAATAAGTGTTTATATCTCTGAATCCCTGATTAAGCCCTCAAGTGAAACAGCTGAGGATACCCAATGTACACAATCTCTCCCCCCTAATGATTGTGATAACATCAAAATCATCACACACTTGTGTACCTCTTTTATCTTTAGAAACTAACTCTTCCATCTCTTCCCCCACATCGTTGGAATTAGAACACTAAACGTCATGAGTCAAACCTTGAGTTTCTCTACAGTAATGACATTTGTCTTCCCGGGATATCTTCAATCACTTAGAAGTATTAAGTTCATCAAGTTTACTCGTGTTTAGTTGCGTGTCTCCTTCCCCCTTGCTGGTTTTGATACTTCAGAATCAGTAACTCTTTGTAAGCCCATACACTCGAAATCTTTTGAGAAGAATACCATTAGCACAAATATATCTGTGAGAATCAACTTGCTAAAGAATAGTGTAAGAAAGTCTAATTGGGGATTAAATTTGTCTTTTCACTCTCCCCCAATTAGTGCTCTCCCCTAAACCGACAATTTGTTTGATAAATGCCCAGATTAATAAGAAGTCTTTAAATAATCAAATGCAACTCTTCTTTAGTCTTCTAACATGCAGCACAAAATGTAGAACAGACTATAGACTCGACCTTCTTCAAGATTGTCCTTTTGGGTATCAGAAAGTTAACATCTTGAACTCACCAAATGCTTTCCCATTAACATACATATAGCAAATCCCTTTAACTCAAATCCCTCCTAATCAAACAACAACAGAAAGATGTTCATCAAGGAAATCAGCCCCACAACTGGAAGCACTTTGTCATTAATCATATCAGCCCGTGTGAAGATGTCAACCAACGACTCTTAGAAGAAAACTTCATGTGAAGATGACCCTATAAGAAGAAGCTCAGTTCTTACATGAGTTTGGAGCCGTTTGACCATTTATTCTCAGATATAACTCAACATGCAGCAGTTTCACACTTATTCTCCCCCTCAAGAATTGCATACGGAGTTGCCATTCTTTATTGAATAAGTGAACATCATCCAAATGTAGTATATTCACACTTCTCCCCCTCAAAGGTAGCATATGATGTCGCCATCGTCATTATAATTAAGCAAGTGGAAAAAGAAAACAATCAACAGTAGTTCGGTTCACTTGATAACTGAAGGCGCATGGAGAAAGCATGAAGCATTTTGATGAGAATGGTCTTAATTGAGAAGATTTCTCTTCTTCAGAAGATAAAGTGCACTGACGCGTACACTTTTCTTTCCTTTGAGGTACGAGGCTAGAACTGTTGTGTTCAAATGTCATTGCCGATTGAATATCAAGGTTGAGTTACTAGAACCCGTGAGTTATGAGATATCAATCCTTTTGTTATCCATACTTTAAGCCTGTTAGGAATTAGAATATTCCATAGTAAAGAGTCGGTCACCCCAAGTATTATCTAGCATAAGTTAGCTCGTAGACATATCGTTAGTTACGTTATTTACTATTTTATTAGTTAGTTATTAGTCTAGTTTAGCATAGTGCAACACCGTGGAGGAAGGACGGGTCTTTACCCACTGTATACCTGATCCACAGGCCGTCAGGAGGTCGTTTAGTTTGTAACCTATAAATACCCTCTACCTTGAAAGGTAGAGGGTTGGAAGTTCTAATGTAACCTTTTTACACTTTTGTTTATCTCTCTAGAATTCCCTCTCTACTCTCTTCATCTCTCTAACCATGGCATTCATACACTATCATCATCCTAGACCACTCGAATCATCAAACAACATAATATTCACGATCCTACAATTGGCATCAGAGCCCAGGTTGTGTTGTTTGTTTTGATTCGTGGTTCGACTCATGGTTTTATGAGGGTGTTCATGTGGGTTATGTATGCGGTTTGGTTTACAGTTTTTGATGTGTGTTGAAGAAAGTTGGTTAATGTTTGTTTATGGTCATTGAGCATGTATCAAAGTCATTGTTTTAAACTGTTTCAGCATGCTGTTTTTGTTTTAAACTGTCGTTGTTTTACTGGTTTTGTAATTTGCAAACTTTGTCATTTTTCAATGCGTGTTGTGACATATATTTCTTCTAAGAGAGTTTTCATCGTGATGTATTGAATGTCATTATGCAAGTTATTTTTAAAGTCATGGTCCAAACAACTTTATGTTCCAACTTGGTCGTCTGTCAAGCGAGTAGTTATTTTTATGGGTCACAATGAATGAGTTCTGTTCTGCTGCTGCTATGACTTTCTTACATGCGAGTTTCCATCGTGTCCAGATTCAGTGAATATGCTATGCGAGTTGGTCAGGTCAAATGCGAGTTGGTCAGGTCAAATGCGTGTTGGGTTTACTAAAATGCGAGTTACTTAACTCGCATATGGTATAAGTGAGCTTGCTTTTGAGCGAGTTGGGTTAAATAGTTTGCGAGTTGACTATTTAGTCAACTGTGAGTTGTGTGAACAAGAATGCTAAGCGTGTTGTCATATTGATGCAAAACAAGCGAGTTGTCTCATATTTATGAGTCAACAAGATGCGACTTGTTGACCGTGTTAATATAATGCCATGACTCACTGACTTCAGGTTTCAAAACCATCATAAGTACTTGCAACAATAACTGTTCAAGAATGAAAATGAAAATATTATGTGATAAACATCAGACCCTTAGTCTACTTACTACTGCCAACACGTAATCCAAAATCTAATCCCACCACCATCAACTACTACAACTACTTCTATTCCATATCTATCAAACCTCATGATACTAGTTTCTCAAGAAATTGATAAACAAGTAAAGATTTCAGAATCATTCCACTTTATTTGTAATCTTTTATAGATCTTTTAAGTGGAACGTGCATCCTCATCAATCTCTTTTGAAGCTAAGCTTCGTTTAATATCTGAATATTTGAATTAAGAAACAAAACCATGATTAAGGTTTCATCCTCAATCCTCTTGTTCGGTTAAATGGTGAACAAAATGAC
This sequence comes from Chrysanthemum makinoi, assembly GCA_910596185.1. NCBI lineage: Eukaryota > Viridiplantae > Streptophyta > Magnoliopsida > Asterales > Asteraceae > Chrysanthemum > Chrysanthemum makinoi. The sequence continues at coordinate 833,097 of OU343220.1, forward strand.
ATGCAAGATCTCAGATTTTTCTATAATGGGTTTAAGACAAATCAAAGACCATTTTCAGATCCTTACAACCCAAGAGACAATCATCTTTGATCTTTACTTTCATTAAAAAGGAAACAAGTCTCGACTCAAATTAATCAAGACCTCATTCGAATGAGTTACGTTTTGTAGTGATCTCAGATTCGTTTCTCATATCTTCAAGGGACATCAATGGCCAAATACTTAAGAGAAACAAACCTCTTCATTGATCTAATTGGTGTTAATATATGAATTACACAAATGATTTTAACAATATTGTTATACCATTTGTTTGGCTCGTCTATTACTCAATTACAACATATGAAAAGAAAAGAACCTACCTAAAAACATGATTGTTGGACCTGGCTGTCACCTCGAAACTATCACACCAACCCTGTGGCAGTGACGTTGTGCTCGAGCCTTCCCTGTGGCGAGCCCTATGATTGATTGTTTTCAGGCTCATTCTTGATGTTGCGTTAGTATGAAGGAGGCGTTTAATTTGTGAGAAAGATTAGGGTTTGGTCTTACTTTGGTTGTGTGGGTGCGTTTGAGAGAGAGATTAGGAGAGAGGCGGTTATGTAGAGTATTTTTAGGGTTTGAAGAAGTGATATGTGAAGTGTTTTATACCCCACCATTTTAGGGTTAACTGATTTAGACTTAGTAACGTTAAAATGGGCTTTGCATGGATCGGATATGTTGCAATCTTCTTATTGGGCCGTGAATCACTTTTGCATGAATGGAGTATGTTGTATTTTTGATTGGTTTGTGAAATACTCGAGAGTACGTGAGACTTGTTTTGCTTTTTTTAGATTGGAAGTGATTTTTTTTTAGAATCATTTTTTATTTTGGTTCACAATTCGTAAATGGGTTTGAACGAGATCTTTGTTTGGAGAGAATTGCTCAATGAACTAGTTATGATATATGATATATGATATATGGAACATGGGCCAATGATGAAACTGATTATGTTTGGGCCATACATCTCTGGAATGGACTTGGGCTTTGGAAGTGTTTAACTCATGGGTTTTGATTCCTTGGGCGTTCCAGCTTCTGCCTGTATTCGTTTTGAGATTTGCAAACGAGTATCATTTGGGATGATTGATGTGCAATCTTTATTTATACTATGTATAGTTGATATACACGTTTGATGGATCACTCATACATATGAGCTTGAATTGACACGGCTTGAATGAACATTTGATCATAAAATGACTACGGGGTTTATGTGTCTAATTAGTATTGCTTACGGTGAACCAATTGGTCAATATTGCTTTCAGAGTTCTTGTGTTGATTATATGGGCATTGGAGTATGAATCGCTGATGAACCGCTGCATGTTCCCCTAAAACAGATATTCACCGAAACCAAATTTGTCTTAACACCTTCAAGCTGACATTGTTTACGGTTTTGTCTTGATTTTGTAAAATCTCGCGAAAGAACCTATTTCTCGGTTTAAATCATAGACTTGTAAAATCCCGTGACAATGGAAACATTCTGGTAATTGTAAAGTGCATTTCCGGATCTATCTTACGGTTTACTCTTGGTTTTGTAAAATCCCGTGAAAGAAACTATTTCTCGGTTTAAACCATAGAGTTGTAAAATCCCGTAATGATGGAACCATCTTGGAGAAAGGAAAGTGTATTTCGAGATCTCTTTTGATGCTGGTGCTACGGTTTCTGTTTCAAAGAAGAGATAAAAGAGTGTACTTCATGAATTGGATGTGTGATTGGATATCGTCATGGCAGTTTGGTTATAACATGGTTTTACGGGGTTATGTGCTTTTAACCATGGTCGGGATGAAACCATTATCAGAGTTCACTTTAAACGTTAAAGGAGGCTAGAGTTGAGCTTTAAACAAGACGATGTGACAACGGGTGAATTCACTATTATTTATTTGAGGTTGAAGTGAAACATCACGGGAGAGTGTACATAGTATCTGAAGGTATCGGGGATAGATGGATGAAGATTCTTCAAGATCCTTGTTCGAGCTTATTATTAAAAACGAAGACTTGGAAATCTAGTTATTGTTGGGTGTCTTTTACCTTTTCTTTTACCACTTGGGGGAATTGGGCTCATACCACCACAAAATAACTATCACTTTAAGGAGTTACGTTGTAGTGCTCAGTGTCACATTCAATTGTGGATTTTCAAGAGGTAATGTACGTCTTATACTTGATGGTTGGTTGGTTGAAGAGTATAGAGTGCATAGAGAGTACTTAGAGATGCTAATGGAAATTGGCACCGCTCTTTGTTACATATGTGCAAGTATAAGTCACGAGTTCGGGTTAGTTTACTTCAAGGTCAAATTCATCATATTGGGTTTTTCCCATCAGCTGTCACGACAAATAGCCTACTGAATGATAATGGGGTTGATTACAAGTTTGCCAAGATTAGATGAAAAGAGAGAGATTTATGACGTATGAACACATCAGTTCATTCCTCGTACTTTAAAGAAAAGAAAAGTGTACGTTTCAGTGCGCTTTATCTTCAAAAGAAGAGAAATCTTCTTATGACGTATGAACACAACAGTTCATGCCTCGTACTCTAAAGAAAAGAAAAGTGTACGTGTCAGTGCGCTTTATCTTCTGAAGAAGAGAAATCTTCTAAATTATGACCATTCTCATCAACATGCTTCATACTTTTTCCATGCGCTTCAGTCATCAAGTGAACCGGGCTACTGTTGATTGTTTTCTGATTCCACTTTCTCAACTATAATGACGATGGCGACATCATGTGCTAATTTTGCGGGGGAGAAGTGTGAATAGACTACATTTGTTGAAGATATTCACTTGTTTAAATCAAGAATGGCAACTTCGTATGCAATTCTTGAGGGGGAGAAGAAGTGTGAATTTACTGCATGGTTGATTGATTTATGAGAATAAATGGTCAAACGGCTCCAAACTCATGTAAGAACCGAGCTTCTTCTTATCGGGTCATCTTCACATAGAGTTGTTCTTCTAAGAGCCATTGGTTGACATCTTCACTCGGATTGATGAGCTTATCGACAAAGTGCTTCCGGTTAATGCTTCACGTATACATCAACATGATGATTCTGAACAATCTCTCTGTTCTTGTTTGATGTGATTGGTAGTTTGGTGTTACCATCTTGTGTGTTCGTTGCGGCCTAATTGCTGATTTCCTTGATGAACATCTTTATGTTCTTGTTTGATTGGGAAGGATTTTAGCTAAAGGGATTTGAAAGATGTAAGTTAATGGGATGCTTTTTGGTGGGATGATTTTTGGTGTGAGTTGAAGATGTTAACACTCTATTCCCCATTCAGACAATTTTGAAGAAGGTCGAGTCTACAGTCTGTTCTACATTTCTTGCTATATGTTAGAAGACCAAAGACGAGTTGCATTTAATGATCTAAAGACTTCTTCTTAATCTGGGCATTTATCAAACAGATTGTCGGTTTAGGGGAGAGCACTAATTGGGGGAGAGTGAAATGTTGAATTTAATCCCCAATTAGACTTGCTCATATTCTTCAGCAAGTTGATTCCCACAAAGTGTTCAAGTGTTCTTCTCAACAGATTTCTAGTATTTGGGCTTACATAGAGTTGCTGATTCTGAAGTGTCAAAACCAGCAAGGGGGAAGGAGACACACATCTAAACACAAAGCGCGAGTAAACTTGATGAACTTAATACTTCTAAGTAATTGAAGATATCCCGGGAAGACAAATGTTATTATCGCAGAGAAACTCAAGGTTTGACTCATGGCGAGTAAACTTGATGAACTTAACTCTTATAAGTGATTGAAGATATCCCGGGAAAACAAATGTCATGACCGCAGAGAAACTCAAGGTTTTACTCATCAAGGCGTTTAGTGTTCTTATTCCAACTATGTGGGGGAAGAGATGGAAGAGTTAGTTTCTGGTGATAAAAGAGGTACACAAGTACGACATATTCAGGGGAGATAAATGTGTAACATGAGGGAGGTGTTATCAGTTATTCTCTCGTTGGGAATGTGTGTACTTCGGATTCTTGAGCTTCTTACACATTCATCAGGGACGAAAGATGTGAACATAGGGGAGGTGTTCTACATTACCCCTATGATGCGTATTCAGGAGAGTTCTTGGATATTGGTGTACTTCGGATTCTTGAGCTTCATACACATTCATCAGGGACGAAAGATGTGAACATAGGGAGGTGTTCTTCAATACCCTCATGATGTGTATTCGGGAGAGTTCGTGAGCATTATACAAAGAGACTTGCTGCATCAATTCAACTACTCAGGGGAAGTGGTCTCTTAACACCTTTTGGAATGGATTGCGTCAGACTTCAGTGGCTATGAAATTTGAGAAGATTATTTATGAGTGGGATGATACGTTGCTGTTCTTCTACTTGATGATATAACCCCGAATGGAGATTCTCGATTTTTGTTCTTAAAAGGAGCAACGGGATTTATGATAATGGTGTGCTTCTCTGTGCACCTGGCTAAGGAAAGCTTGAAATAGAGCTTCGAATCTGCTCATCAAGTGGAGTTTCGGTTTGGGGGGAAGCTGCCAAAGTCTCACTTTCAGATGGTTCAATTTCTTACAATTCAAGAGCCCTTGGAAGCTTTGGTGGTGAATGTTTAAGAGATGATGACTTCTATCTTCTACAACGGGGCTGTTCGATATCCTTATCTCGGTACTCGTATCATCATCTTCTTTTACTATATCATCTACTCTATCTTTGTATATATTTATCAGAAAAACAAAATACAAAAATATAAAACCAGCAAAAAGAAAATAGAAAAATAGAAAATTTCAAAAACCCATAAAAATTAGAAAATTTAAAAAAATACCAAAAATATTGTTTTTCAAAGACATGTCTTCTGGTATCGATAACATCTGCAGTCTTAGAAATGTCATTCAATAATGGCACGAGACCATAGATGAAGTTCGAGCAGGAGGTGTAAATATTCTTTTCCAAAACATGTCTCAAACTATGGCTTGCAGTTACTTCAGACTGTAACCCGTGCTTAAAACAATGGTTTGCTATTATTTCAGATAGCAACCCGCTCTTAAAAGGAAGGAAAGTGCTACGCTTAAACGATTTTCACAATTTTCGTGCAGTTATCCTAAAACAAAACAAGGAAAGCATGTCGTCAAAAAGACTACTGTTCCTACACAAATGTTTTTCCGTCTAAAATTCTTTAAAAAAATATTTGTTGTGTTTTCAAAATGGTGGTAAATGAGTTACTTAAAATCTTTCAGATTCATAGTTTTCATAAAAGTTGAAAACTCAATCAATGACTTCAGCGCTGTTAAACCTTTTAGAAAAATGAGTCATTGATTGAGGGGAGAATGTTTTCAAATCTATATCATCTAACGGGCTTTCTTAAATTATCCTAATATGCTTAATTAAAAATGTTGTTAAACTACGTTGAAGGACTAGGTGCCTAGGATAAGATTGTTAGGATTAGATTATTAGAGTTTAAGGAACACATTATTCCCATACCTTACATGATCTGATTGATATGTTGGATTGACTTTTATTAGTCGATTGATGTTTGGGTGTTGTCGACCACCATATATTTGTATGTGTGTTCACTAACGTATGCAGGTATATTGGTATATAAGAATGTTCCCTATCCGGATCCCACAATTTAAGATGATTGGATGCCGAAAGGAAAGGGTAACGATTTCTTGGGTCCACAAATGAAGAAACGGAGCTTAACTTGACTTCAATGGAGAGTTGGCATAAATGCAATGTAAGAGGTCACACTGCATCAGCAGATGGTTTTCTTCTAAGTGATTGAAGAAACAGAGCTTAATTTGACCTCAGTTGGCATTAAAATGCAACGTAAGAAGTCTCATTGCATCAGCAAACGGTTTTTCTTCCAAGCCCTACAGCATCAACAGAAGCAGCTCAACCACCTAACATGTCTTTGTGCAGGATAATTGTGATAATACCATTTTTCAACAAATTTGAATTGTTTTGAAAATGGGAAAAATATTGTTTTGAAAATAAACTGGACCAAATTTTGAAAATCACCGGACTTCATGTTTTCAAAACCTAAGTCACTCAATCAACGACTACGGTCATCGATTGAGGGGGAGAGTGATTTAAAACACTTGGGATCCAAAATCTCAAAGGGTTTGATATTTTTGATCGGGGGAGAATTTGTGATTTAATAATGAAATTTGATAAAAGGTGATCGTTTTGATTCAATTGTGCAGGCTGCTCTCTCATATGTGCTAAACGCTTTTGAATCTTGAAGCACATATTGAGGGTGAGCATTTTAAAGGAAAATAAACTATCGAGGTACAAAAGCTTTTATGTTTTAACATAAAGTACCTTGATTGAGTTTTAAAATGGTTTTCTTAATGGTTTTTGTGATCGTGGATGTGTTTCAAAAGAACTCTTTCCTCTATGTGATCAAATGGCTTTTTTCTATGAAAATAGTGATCAAAGAAAATATTTCAAAGTCGTCTTGCCTCCATGTGCTAAACGATTTCTAATACATAATGCACATGTTGAGGGGGAGGTTTTCTAAATGATCAAAACTATTAAGGTACAAAATGCTTAGATCTCGTATCACAAGTACCTTGATTGTTTTTCCAAATGATTTTTCAATTGGTTTCAAGAAGAAAAGAACAATACCAAAAGACCGACCATTTTACTTTATGTATGGAGTTATAAGGATGGTGAGGTTAGGTATTAGTTCCCACGATCTGCCAGAACCGGAGGGATCTACCTAGGGACAATCCACTAGATAGTGTAGAGTCCTTAGGTATATTGAAAAAAAAAGGGAGAAAAATGAGAATATGGGAAGAGTGCCGACTGAGACAGAGCTAGTACTGGAATAAACCCAACAAGGTTCTAGTAATGAAGTCTCAGTAAGCAAGAGAAGCCTAGGCGAAAGTCTTGATGGAATAACCACCATTACTAACAAACTCGAAAATCTTGGTCGGGACATGCTCAAGCTCAGAGAATGTGTTCATGCTATCCAAGTTTGTTGTGAAAGCTATGGAGGGGTACATCTCACCAATAATTGTCCTCACATTGACGAAGATAGCACATTTTAAGAAGCTAAATATGGAGAAAATTGACCGTTTTATAGGGATAATCAGAATAATAATGGCTATCGTGGAGGACCTCCTAGAAATTACAACCGTGGGCCTTATGGAGAAAGAAAGCCCAACATTGAAGAGACCACTAACCCATTCCTTGAAACCTCAGCCCAAAAGCAAAAATAACAAGATAAATGGCTAAAAGATTTACATGAAAACACAAATAGATGCCTCTCCAATCACGACACAACCCTAAAAACTAGAAGCTATGGTGGAGAAACTTAGTGCAGAGATAGAGAAGAATGACACTGAACCTGAGGGGGTCAAACCTATGGTGGTGTGTAATGCCATTTTTGCTGATAATGATTCAAAGGTAGTGAGTGAAGATTTCCATTCTCCAACCGAGAATTTGAATGCTGCGACTGTCGACAACAGTTTAAAGTTACGCCATAACTATTCTAATGAGTTACAGCGTAACCAGGAGTCAGAAGACGAGAAAAGGTCAGAAACTGGGTTACTTTCAATTAAAAATGTTTGCACAAATGGGTTCGTCATTCCATGTTCAGTGATAAATCATGATCTCTTTGGATTAGCAGATATTGGATCTAGCATAAACATCATGCCACTCCCAATATTTTTAAAACGTAGATTAATCCATCTTTGGAAAATGGACATGGTGATTGAGACGACTAACATGACCAAAGCAAACCCTTTTGGGATCACGGGGGGTGTTTTTTTCAAGGTCGCAAAGTTCGTTTTTGCATCTAAATTTGTGGTTATCGACATGGAGAAAACCCCGAGGGAACACTTAATTCTTGGTAGACCTTTCCTTGCCTCATCACATGCCCGAATCATGGTTTTGGAAAAGGAACTCTCATTGGGATATTATGATGAGAGAGTAATATTTAGAATGGACGACACTTTGTGCCAAAAACCAGATGAAATTATGACAAATGAAGTTTCCAAGGAGGTACAAGTTAATTGTTCCAATAATTTTCCTCCTTCATATTTTGGCCATTTGCAGGGAACCTAGTATAGTGATGATGACAACAACGAGGAAGAAGATGATAAACTTCATTGTTGTTCTCCTGAGATTTCTTTGATTGAGGGTTCAAAAGTGACATTGCCAATGTGTTCTCCATTTCTAAAACAATGCAATGGAGGAGGACAGTTTTTTATTAGAAGGATAAAAGAGGAAGCGAAAGTTTGGTGGTGCTGGGAAGACGAAAAACTAATCAAAGAGCATTTGTTTCGAGGACATGATACTATGACCGATTGGTTCGCTGAGGTTGATTGGACTCTTCATTTTTTTGAACCAGCTATAATGTCTGATGAATTCACTAAAGCATGGCCTACGTGCAATCCCAATCGGAATATTTGCAATGGAGGAGAATTCCCCGATCCTAACTAGCTTAAACGCAAGGAATGGGCATGTTTTGATGAAGAAAAGGGAATAAAGGTCGGATACAAGGGAATTTCATTCGAAAATTGGATTAAAGTGAAGTTTGGGGCTGTCAAGCTAAAATGGGAAGTGGAGTCTAAATTTCGCTACGAATGGACGAAAGCTAATTTTTTGCAAGAAAATTGATACTCCTTGACTCCGTATATTCCTCCATGTGTTTGGGACCAGCCATCCTCTAACAAAAAAGCAGCTAAGGAGGAAGATGGCCAAAGGCCACCATAAAGCAGTTTGGCTTTGAGTCTAACTTAAAGACTCGTTAATAAATAAAAGTGTTTTTTTGGGAGACAACCCGAATTATCCCTTTTATTTGTTTTATTTCCATTTCTGTTGGGTTTTGTGTTTTAACCATTTTTGCAGGAAATCGAAGAAAGTTGCTGCCACATGCTGAACGGGGACCTGATCTGTCTATAGTTACAGCGTAACTCAATCCTATGGTTACGCCGTAACATATCTCTTACAACAATTCTCTCCAGAGCATTACCAATTATGGTGTAATCCCATGCAATGGTTACGCCGTAGCTACACTCCTGTAGCATTTGTCAGGTTTTGCAATAATTACGGTGTAACTTCTTCTAGGAGTTATGACGTAACTATACTCTATATTAATTCTTACTTTTAAACACAATAATCTTCTATTAGTTTTTAATTGAACTTTGTGGGTATGTTCCCTGTAAGCCCTCACAAGACTACACTCATCCACTTGGGACACCAAGTGTTTAAAAGGCTTGTTGCATATGCTAAATGCAACCGTGATTGGTACGAAAGTGAGTTAGGTTTCTTTTCATTTTTATTTTTTTTATTTTTAGAATTATTCTTGTTGGTAGTGTGATTTCAGGGATTGAAGTTTGCTCGTGGATGCTTTAAGCGAAGGCACGATTCTTTTCATGGGCCTTCTTTCATTTTCGGAGCAAATTTCAAGGAAGTTCTCGCTCTAATTCTGCTTTTCTCTTCACCTTTATTTAACGTTTAGTACAAAAGAGATTTTGTACATTTCAAGTGGGGGGACGGGAGTAGAATTTTCTCTTGAACTTTGTTTTGCCCTCATTTTTCTAGTTTATTTCGAAAAATTATGCCTTTTTTAAAATTTTGACATGTTTTTCTTAACCTAACTAGATTAGACCTTAGCCGAGCACGTTATGTTGGATCAGTTCCAGATAGATCTCATGAGCCTTCAAGAAACAGATAGTAAACCTGTGTAATCACAAGCAAACTATAGAGAACCTCTAATAAACTTATGTCCACGCGGAATATGAACACAAGAGTTAAAGAAGACAATAAAAACTAAACTCTTGATCCTCTATGGATCTATATTAAATTACTAAGAATATGTTTTCAAAAGCGTACATAAACCCTAGCCGCAGGTTTCTTTTATACTAGTAAGAAACCCTAATACGACTGCTTACCAAATACGTAAAAGATATGCATTATCTCTTCCTAAAATAACTCATGCATATCGTAACTAATTACTAAGAATACGCATACTACTATCCGCAGAAAAATAATTATCATCAGTAACTGCACTATCAGCAGAAACTGTTCTATTAGTAGAAAGAAAACTAAACTATCAGAAGGAACCATACTGTTACAATAATTCCTAACAATCCTCCCCTGAACTTGAATTTGACTGGTTAACTTCAAGTTTCCAGATAGATCTTTACACAGCACGAGGATTGAATCTTTTCAGCAACTGAAGCAATAGAAATAACCAGTAGTAACTCCTAGAACCCCCAGAATTCAGCAATGAAGTCTATGAATCCATCAGCAGCTCCTAGGTCAGCAGCATCAGGATCCAGCAGCAACAATAACCTGAGTAGATTTGATAAGCCTTTAACAAGTAGCTACTCACTCTTGGGCTAACTAGTTCTTTGGTGGAATCATGGCATTACCCTGGTGAATTAATAACCAGTCCAACACTTAGAACGTGAATCAATGGTGTGTTGGAGAACCCTAATGGTTGTTGGGAAACAATCAAAGCCATCAACAGATTTGGTTTGTCTTTACCTGAAGCCGTTAACTCAGGACTAGCCATGGTACTCCACTGCCTTTACCACAAGCCATGAACTTGTGGGCTAGCCAACTCTTCATCTATTAGGACATGGTGAGTTGAGCACCATACAATTTATTGGCAAATTCTCAACCATCCAACGGATTTGAGAGCTCTTTACCTGAGCCGTTTGCTCATGGAGTAGCCAATGTTTGGTGTATAAGACCATGTTACATTGATAACCCTCTGATTTTTTAGTAAATCAACAACTATCAATGGATTTGAGAACGCCCCCCAGAGCCGTACCCCCATTGTGAGTTAACTCTTTGTCCTCCATGACATGGTGAGTTAAGAACCATAAATGGGATATCACAAACTGTACAACATGATCCTCAAATAAAAGTTAGCACACAAATAATAATAAATACAAGTTTTTGTTTTTTTTTTATTTTTATTTATAAAAACTAAAGAATATACAAGAAAAATACAAGATACCATTCTCAAGATGTAGCAGCTGCATTGGTAGCAAGAATTCTGTCCTTAATAAGCTTCACCAAGCGCTCTGCAGCTCCCAAGTCATTCTCAACTGGCTCAGTAGAAATCTCCAATTTTCGTTTCAACATCTGGGTCATTACTTTCATAGAGAGTGGATATTGAAGATCTGAAAACATATAGACATATAGACCAAACATAGTATGCAAAACACGAACATTAGATAATGGATAAAATACCCAACGCCAAATTTTCCACTCATCCTGACCATCCCAGATACTAAAAGCTGCACCACCCTCATGTAGAGAGTGAAACAAAACTTGTAGATCACCCAAGAGCATCAAACCAGCATCAGAAGCAGAATGAGACTGAAAATATTCAGTCACCTGACCATATAAATGAAACAAATCTTGTCTGTCCACCATATGAAGAATTTGATTCAGAAAATGGAAATGCTTGACTGATCCATCTTTTCTATACATAAAATTAATCACTCCCCCTAAAATGATTGGTGTTAATTCCCATCTATCAAATGGTGACCACATCACTGTCTCCTCATCAGAATCATCATCAGCAATCTTGATGAAAGAATGATCAGAAGCCTGTAGATCCAATACCCGAGAAATCCTTTTCTTAGCATGACTCTTATGTCTTCTTACAGGAGTAGAAAATGTAGATGAAGCACCAGACTGAGTAGGGTCAGGAGTAGCACCCACTTTTGTACCCTCAGAAGTAACAGGCTGTAATGTTGTGTCAGTAGGAATGGAAACATTATTAGCAGAAGAATGTGCAGATGCATAAGTAGAAATGGGTATGACTCCATCAGTGGAAACATGTTTGGCACCTCCAGCAGGAACAGGTTCAGGAACATCAGATGGAGTCCTTGATGAATCTTCAGGAGGAATACTCTGGGGTTCTTCAGTATGAGTAGGTGTTTTCGCTAGTTTCTCTAAAGGTGTGTTCACTTGTGGTGTATCCCTAACAGTGTTGTCTAGTGTATGTGGGATCTCCTCATGAAGCACTGTGGAATCTTTAGGAGTCACTTCAGGATGACAGAACCATCTTTAGTAGTAAGCAGAATATCATCAGAAGCATTAGTAGATTTCAACTTCTTAGCCTCAGGTCCTTCCAAAGTAGGTTGAGATCTTTTCATCCTTGCATAAGGATTGATGTCATCCCTATTCATCTTATAAAGAATTTTCTCATATTCAATCTTCAACTGGTCATCTTTCAGTTTCTTCACATATCCCATATTCCACCCAGTGTTGTAGACAGCAGAACTCATATTCCTCACAAACTCCCTCATGTGTTGCCTCTTCTCAGCTTGCGTTGGAGGCTTATCTCGCTTGGCTTTAGCCCTCCTTTCAGCATCTGCTCTTTTCCTCTGATTAGCAAGGGCAGTCATGTTAGTAACAAAGTTGTCAGAATCAAATGCATCACCCAAGATGGACTGGGCAAGTGATGTATTTGTTGTAACTTCACCAACAATCTGTTACCAAGTAGCATCAGTGAAATGTAGAGATGCCTCATCTAGCTCTTTCTTTCTTTGTGGTGTTATATCAGGAAATGTGTGAGATTGCCTTTGAAAATCTGCATCATATGCTGCTTAAATCTTTTTAGCTACCTTTCTGTCACCCTTTTCAAGTTCATGGAGCCTAAAAATCCTTTCCTGTTCTGCTTTAAATGCAGCAGGATCCATTTCCTCTTCAACCATTGGAGCCTTTCCTTTATCCACAGGTGGAACAGATATCGGTACTCCATCAGAAGTATCCTTGGGATCAAAAGGAATGGGAACTTGTGTTTCAGCAGCATCAAAAGGAATTTCAGCAGGAAGAGACTTATTCGTAGCAATGGTATTAGAAGGATTATGCACTGTATCAGAGGAAATGTGGACCTTCTCAGCAGCAATATTAGAAGAATCCATAGCACTATCAGCAACAACAGACTGAAACCTTTCAAATGCTGATAGTCCAAAAGTGTTCTTGGTTCTTTTCCTTTGAGTCCTTCTTCTTATAAAGACCTTAAACTCAGGAGGGACAACATGCTCAGACCCATGATTTTTCTTTGTTGCAGTATCATCCAAAGAAACAGAAGCCAAGACATGTAAGGCATCTAAATCAATATCCTCCTCATCCTCTGACTCAAAAATCAGAACCTTTCTCCTCCTCTTATTCGGCCTATTTTCTAATGCTTCCACCCTGCCAACCAATTTCACAATAGCTCCACCAAGAGATTGCTTAGTCTCCTTAAGCTTTGTCTCAAGATCATCAACCTTTTGCACATACCTGTTAAGCATACTAGACATTTTTATCAGCATATTAGAATCCTCAACTCCACCAACAGGTTTTCCTGAGGTTTTAGGAGCATCACTGGATATGGGAGGAGACATATAAAAACCATCACCAATAGTGGTGTCATCCTTAAAATTATGTCTAGGTGGACTAAAAGAATGGTCAAAATGTTGGTCAACATTGATCTCAGGCTCAACAGGAGTTTGTTCATGTGAGTCAGAGGCAATGACAGGCTCCTCGAGAGCAACAACTCTAGGTGATGGTGGGACAACAGGTGTAGGGGATGGGGGTTGTTGGTTATCAGTGGCAACTGATGGAGTTGCATCAGGAGCAATGGAGGCCCCTTGATCAGCTAAAACTGATGCAGAGGCATCAGCAACAACAGGGATAGGTGGCCTAGTTCTATCGGCAACCTTATCATTAGATGGCTCATTGCCACCAGCAGCTTCAGCTGCACCAGCACCTTCATTGCCAGAGGGAAACATAGAAGGTAAAAGGGGTCTAGTTCTCCAGCAAAATTAGTTCGCATTGTAGCAAACAATTTAGCAGTCAATTTTCTAACTACTTTTGGGGTTTTATCTGAGGGTTCAATGCCTAAAATTATTTGAAGAAATCCAGGATACATTATAAATTTATGCTTGGTATCCTTTATGTTTTTAAGCATTTCCTCAAAAATGTATCTTGAAAAATTATAAGTTCTACCATGGACTAAACAATTTATAGCAGTAGCTATGGAACTAGAGAACTGATCCCAACCCCCAGACTTGGGACTTAAACACTAAAGGAGGGTATGGACTAAAAATCTCCATTTAGGGCAAAATTTGTTTTTATACCAAATGAATTTCCCATCAGTGCGATACCCTAAGCTGGCCAAACCAGTGATTAATGACTCTATATTATTTTCAAAGACACCTCCTTCATCATTTAGTTGCAACTGAGTCCTTATAAGAGACTCAGTAATGGCACAATCCTGTCCATCTATAGTGGCCACAAGTTCCTTGGGTTGACCCTCAAGAGATCGCTCATAAGCGGTGGCCCAAAATTGCTTGACTTACGTGTCATAAACAATAGAGGGACAAAAGGTTAGTGAATACCTGAGTTTAGAGCTTAGAAGAAAATCAATCATTGGATCATATAAATCACTTCCTTTGGATTTGTCCAAGAATGCAATTTTATTGTGATCCCCTTTGAATGCAAGTGTCGTCATCGAATGATTTGAGAAGGTTGAAGATGGGTTTGATTTAAAATGAGAGGGAATTGAGCAATTAGGTTATGGGATAACTGCAATTGAGTTTCTTAACATAACTGTTTAAATTGGCAAAAAGCTCGCAAGGAATCTTTGACCAATTTTGACTTTAATTAAATCCCATATTAAATTCCTAATTTTGTGAAACTAGCAGCATTTAAAAGTGTAGGATCGAAATATTATTATGTTATGATGATTCAGGTGGTCTTGGATGATCAAAATACATGTTAGACATTTTAGAGAGAGAAAGTAGAGAGAGGGAGTTTCTTGGTAGAGACTTGCTTCACTAAAAATGTAAGGTTAGATTGAAAAGCTCCACCCCTTCCATGGATGGAAGGGGTATTTATAGTTACAAAGTAAAAGTCCTCCTAACGGACTGTGGATCAGGCATACAGTGGGTAAAGACCCGTCCTTCCTCCACGGTGTTGCTCTAAACTAAACTACGCTACAAACTAACTAATTAACTACTAAACAACGTAAATAACTACAAGTCTACGAGCTAACTTATTCTAGATAATATTTGGGGTGACCGACACTTCACACTGGAATTTCCAATTCCTAAAAATCTCCCCCTAAGAGAGGTCACCCCGTGTTTTACCTTTTGAATCCTAGCATTCTATATAATCTTCAGTCTTGATCTCGTAGACTTGAATTCTTCACTTCCGCAATCTTTGTGCTTTTGTAGCGATTCTTCAAAGTCCGCATTAATTTGTAATTTAAGTGGAGGTCTTTAAACTGATCCACATTTTTGATGATCTTCAAGCTTTATTTCAGATCATCAGCCACAGTAAATCTCTGGATCATCCTTTGTTGTGTTGCCATCATGTGAAGTTGTGACTTTCTGACCGGCATGCTCACACTTTAGGGATCATGACATCTCTCCATCAGAGTAGCGGAAGCTTTACTGGTTCATGATATTTGCAGCAGCGTAGCATAGCATATTATAAAATATCAAACCAGGTTATGTAATTGCACCATCATGATTTCTTCAATTAAGTGTGGATGCTGTGAGCATGCGGCTTTGGATTGACTCATCAATTCTTATAAACTGCAACCATCCAAATGTACCTGCATACAACAGTTAGCAATAAAACACACAAGTTCGTTGAAATCACTTTCCATTGTGATTGAGGTACACGGCCCACGGTTCCCCGTTGATCAGTACAATACTGCCTGTGATCAGGTATAATTCCGAAGAATCTCCTTGACAGGGTTTTTCACACGTCTCTAGCTATTCTCAACCGAGCGTCTCAAAGACAACACGGAGTGAGTGAACCAGCAAATTGAGATTCTTGATTGATTCAAAATGATTTGAAAACAATCGCGTATTGCATGAAGAAAGAGTTTTGCAATACGACGAAGGTTTTATAAGAAAAATCAATTTACAATCATAAATACCCTTTTAAATTTGAAAGATTAATACACAGTCGAGGTGCTAGAGAAGAGAGTTTTTTTAGCACAACGACCGGTTTTTCAAAGGTATCCGTCAATCCTTTTCCTGGACCAAGGTTGATTCAAGATTGAATCGCCCCATTGTTTCTATCCAGTTGTCACAAGCTTGATCTTTTGCAAGATCTCACATGTCACCCACCAAG
The DNA here is from genome assembly GCA_910596185.1 of Chrysanthemum makinoi. Classification (NCBI taxonomy): domain Eukaryota; kingdom Viridiplantae; phylum Streptophyta; class Magnoliopsida; order Asterales; family Asteraceae; genus Chrysanthemum; species Chrysanthemum makinoi. The sequence goes on from OU343220.1 coordinate 849,179, forward strand.
AGCTTGTGTGATGTTGGCTCTAGAAGGATTTCCATCTTCATCATGAATACTTTACATATCACTCAGATGTTCTGGCAATACCACAAGGATAATGCGTAGGACTCTTAATATATATTCTCACTTTCCACATTGTGTGAAACAGTGAGTCTTCATTAATTGTGTCCTAATGAGATATTGTGAATGATCTCTTAGCTCTAGACTCAATTGTGCACATTTGGTTCCTATGCCGGAGACTAGGGAGAGGGTCTCCTTCTTCAATATCAACAATCTCTAAGAGAAAGTCGATAGATTATGTAGGTTCCTCGTGAGAATGAAACAAGTCCCTTTTAAGAGAAACTTAAGTAGCTTGGGAAGTTTAGTGCAGTGCATCACTGGGTCCATGATGTCTTGTCTTTAATACCTGTGTTACCTTAGTAACCACTAGGAGCATATGAATTGAACCCGATTTCTGCCCTAAGGTTGAATTATTGGAGGGCTATTTCTTTTCACCCTTTTCTCATTCATTTATTTTTCATTCTTCAACCCCTTCAGTGCTTACCGAGACTTCATTACTAGAACCTTGTTGGGTTTATTCCAGTACTTGCTCTGTGTCAGTCCGCACTCTTCCCATTTCTCACTTTTCTCCTTTTTTCATCATACCTAAGAACTCTACACTATCTAGCGGATTGTCCCTGGGTAGATCCCTCCGGTTCTGGCGGATCATGGGAACTAATACCTAACCTCACCATCCTTATAACTCCATACATAAAGTAAAATGGTAGGTCTTTTGGTACAGTTCATTCTTCCATGAAACCAATTGAAAAATCATTTGGAAAAACAATCAAGGTACTTTTGATACGAGATCAAAGCATTTTGTACCTTAATAGTTTTGATCATTTAGAAAACCTCCCCCTCAACATGTGCATATGATTTAGAAATTGTTTAGCACATGGAGGCAAGAGGACTTTGAAATATTTTCTTTGATCACAATTTTCATTGAAAAAGCCATTTGATTTTCTTGGTAAATTCTCCCCCTCAATATGTGCATAGGATATCTGAAATCATTTTATCACATAGATGCAAGAGTTCATTTGAAGTACTTTTCGCGATTGCCAATATAAACCATTCGCTCCCCCTCAATATGTGCATCGATATACGAAAGAGTTTGGCACATATTAGAGAAAACCTGCACTTTGAATCAAAACGATCATTATTTATCAGATTTCATATTAAATCACAATTTCTCCCCCGATCAAAAATATCAAACCCTTTGAGATTTTGGATCCCAAGTGATTTAATAAGGTTTATAAAAACATGGGATAAAATGTTGCCGGTTTTAAAACTCATCTTGTTTTTGGATAAATCCTCCTCCTCAACATGTGCATTGTATATTTGAAGTAATTTGGCACATGGAGCAGGTGCCTTTAAAGGACTAAAACCAATTCCATTTAAAACCGATTTGAGATTTAAATCACGATCTCTCCCCTGATCAAAAATATCAAACCATTTGATATTTGTGATCCCATCTGATTTATATCATTTAGAAAAGTTTGGGGAAAGACGTGGCAAGATTTAATTTTGAAACATGACTGACAGAGGACCAATTATAGACATTAAATATTGTTAGTGTCAGGTATGATAGTTTTTAAGAGATCTTTTAAGTAAAACAAAATAATTTCACAATCAAACAAGAACAGAAAAAATTTCATTTTGAAAGACCTTGATTCAAAAGAATAATCATACCATGACATAACATTAAATCTTTAGATCACCACTTATTATTGTACAAAACGGAATTTTACGAAGAAATATTGTTTGAAAATAATTTATTTAAAATCACTCTCCCCCTCAATCGATGACCGTAGTCGACGATTGAGTGACTTATAGTTTTGATAAAATGAAGTCCGGTGATTTTCAAAATTTAGTCCAGTTTATTTTCAAAACCAATATTTTTCCATCTTTCAAAACAATATTATTTAAAAATTGTTTAAAAATAGTATCAAATTTCCTGCACAAAGATACGTTAGGTGGTTGAGAAGCTTATGTTGTTGCTGTAGGGCTTGGAAGAAAACCGTCTGCAGATGCAGTGAGACTTCTTACGTTGCATTTTAATGGCAACTGAGGTCAAATTAAGCTCCATTTCTTCAATCACTTAGAAGAAAACCATCTGCTAATGCAGTGAGACCCCTTACATTGTATTTTTCCATGCCAACACTCCATAGAAGTCCAATTAAGCACCGTTTCTTCATTTGTCAACCCAAGATATAGTTACCATTTCCTTTCGGCATCCAATCATCTTCAATTTTGGGATCCGGATCGGGAACATTCTTATATACCGATATACCTGCATATGTTAGTGGACACAAACATATATATGGTGGTCGACATCAGCCAAACATGTCGACTAATAATAGTCAATTCAACATATCAATCAGATCATATAAGGTATGGGAATAATGTGTTCCTCAAACTCTAATCATCTAATCATAGCAATCATATCCTAGGCACCTAGTCCTTCAACGTAGGTTAACATCATTTTTAATTAAGCATATTAGGATAATTAAGAAAGCCCGTTAGATGATGTAAATTTTGAAAAACATTCTCCCCCTCAATCAATGACTCTTTCCTAAAAAGTTTAAAAGCGCTGAAGTCATTGATTGAGTTTTCAATTTTTACAAAAACTCTGAAACTGATTGATTTTCAAGCAACTCATTTACCACCATTTTTGAAAAACAACAAATATTTTTCTAGAGAATTTTTAGACGGAAAAACATTTGTGTGGGAACAGCAGTCCTTCGACATACTTTCCTCATTTTGTTTTAGGATAAGTGCATGAAATATTTGAAAATTGTTTATGTGTAGCACTTTCCTTTCTTGAAGAGCGGGTTTCTATCTGAAATAATAGCAAACCATAGTTTTAAGCATGGGTTACAGTCTGAAGTAACTGTAAGCCATTAATTGAAGCCCGAGTTACAGTCAGAAATAATTGTAAGCCATAGTTTGAGACATGTTTAGAAAGAAATATTTACACCTCCTGCTCGAACTTCATCTATGGTCCCGTGCCATTATTGAATGACATTTTTAAGACCACAACTGTTATCGATACCAGAATGTTAGGAATTGGAAATTCTATTGTGAAGCATCGGTCACCCCAAGTATCATCTAGCTTAAGTTAGCTCGTAGACATTTTGTTTATTATGTTAGTTGTTAGTAAGTTACTAGCTTAGTTTTAGTCTAGTGCAACACCGTGGAGGAAGGACAGGTGTTTACCCATTGCATACCTGATCCACAGGCCGTCAGGAGGTCGTTTAGTTTGTAACCTATAAATACCCTCTACCTTGCAAGGTAGAGGGTTGGATGTTCTTTGTGGAATCTAACCTTCCAAGAGTTTCTCTTTCTAGAATATCCCACTTTCTCTCTCTAAATCATCTAAAGTGTACGTCCATATTGTGTTTGATTACGTGCTTGTGAAATCCAATATGTTACAAATGGTATCAAGAGCCATGGTTAGATCATCTCTTACATATATTTGGATTTCTAGTGGTTTTTAGATGGTTTTTGAGTTTGAAAAAGTTTAGTGGTTTTTGCATCATTTGGTTCATCTCTAGTGTTAAAGTTTAAATTTTGGGTGTACTTTTGTGTTTAGGATCATTGTATGTGCTTGGGTTTTGTTTTGGTAAGCTTGAATCACTGTGGTTGAGCTTGTTTTGGATTGAAAAGTGTGTTTTGGAAGTCTTTCATGTTAGTGACTTGGTTCTCGGTATAACTTTCTTGTTAGCGACTTGCTTCAGAAAAAAATTAGTGAGTTGTAGTGTTGCTTGGAGGCGATTTGGTCCTAGCGACTTGCCTTTAGAGACAAGCCGACAAACAGTACGATTTCGTTAGCGACTTGTTCTTCAATTTCGTAGCGACTTGTTCTTAAGTTTCGTAGCGACTTGGTGTTAGCGATTTGGACCAGTAGCGAGTTCCTATTTAGCGACTTGATTTCTTAGCGACTTGGTGCATAGCGACTTGCTGTCAAAATTTATAGTGATATGGAACTTAGCGACTTGTCTTAGCAACTTGGTTTTTAGCGACTTGATTCAAGGGTTCTTAGCGACTTGGTTAACTTTTGTTTGTAATACGGTTTTCTCTTGATTTAGTAAAATCCCATGAAAGAATCTATTTCCCGGTTTAATCATATAGTTATAAAATCCCGTGTTATCTGTCAACATGTCTACCAACTTGCCTACAATCATCTCTACTGTAGCCGAGGACGTTCATGCAGCAGATACTCATCCACCCACAATGTCTTACATCACTGATCCTTTTATCACCAAAGTGCTTGAACTTTATGATACCTCACAGAACAATGAAACTGGTTATATTTCTGAATGTCCTACCTTGATTGAATCAACAAATTATGATCAAAACTCTTCACCTTTTGATTCAAACTTCAACGAATCACATCTATCAATGATCCATGATACAAAGCAATCTGAGTGCAACATTGAGCCATTTCAATTACTTCATCAGCACCTCACACAACTGTTATCCACTCCTATGGGTCGAACATGCTGTGCTCTCTTCCGCCAAGACTTACCTACGTTGAAAAAGTCTGTGTTGCTGAACTTACAACAACTGAAGCTTCAAATTACCAATGAGAAGGTATTAATTGATGATTCTAATGCTGCACTTCAAGTTATCTACAACCAATTTCAACCGTTTATCAAAGGGGAATATTCTACTGACTTTGATCAACACATGACTGGAATTTCATTCAAGAAACACACTGGAATGAAAATTCATGAGTTCATCAACACATATATCCAACTCATGAACAATGTGGAAGCTACATTAAGAATGCTGCTCAAAGGAATGATTGTTTGATTGAGTTGAATGAGAGTCATGGAAAATTAAAGGAAAGTTGTGATATTTTAGGTAATGGCTCAGTTGAAAGAATGGATGATGCTGATGCTGACTACGGAATTTCAGAAACTAAAATGAATGATGTAATTGGTTGTACTGAACACAAAGGCTCAGAGTTCGAAAAACTTGAAACTGCTTACATGTCAGTAAATCCTGTTGTGCATGAGGTAAATACAGATGCCATACCAACAAATGAACAAGTGTCATGCATTGAGGTACCCTTAACTGACCCTATCTTTGTAAATGATATCGATAAATGTGTCTTGGTTGAGTATGAATCTAAAATCCTTAAAGCAAATGACATGGTAACAAAAGGGGTTTACGATGAACTTTCAAACAAACACTTAATTCTTGAAAAACATTGTATTTCCCTGGAATTTGCAATACAACAAAAGGAAGAAAGTTTTCATGCTACAAAATCTTGCATTAATCCGGAATTTCCAGAATTTTGAGAATTCTTTGAAATTAATCACTTAAAAACCCAGATTCAGGACAAAGATTCAACCATATGCAATCTGAAATGTCAACTCTCAGATCTGCATAAGAAATGCAAACATAGGATGAGCAATCCTAACCATGAGATGAGTAGTGAGCTTAAATCTAGGAATGATGAATTGGCTTTATATGTATCCAACTTATTAAGAGAAAATGAGTCCTTAAGAAAGAACTTATTAGAGAACGATTCCAAGTTGATAGATCAAACCAATTCCTTTTTGGCTGACATTGATGCCCTCAAATCCCAAATTCAGGATAAGAGCTTTAATATTGTTGCCTTAAAAAATGAGCTTAGGAAATCTATTTGAAATAGGGTGAACACTAAGTTTGCAAAACCATCAACCTTGGGAAAGTCAACTGTTCAGAACAACTCAAAACATACTGTAGTTAGGCGTAGAATGCTTTTAGAACTGAAAGATTTAAACCATCGAAGTCTAGGCTTGCCTCCCAAGTTGATGCGAATACTGTTTTGTCAAAACCAGTCACTTCACTACTTCGTTCCGATAGGATGAATAACAAACCCAAGGTTAATGTTCAATGTTCTAAGATCAGGAATACTAGAAGTTCATCTACTTCTCATAAGAAGTTTCAAATGGCAGATCAATCCCCTAAGAAACCCAATAATTACAAAAGGACCAATTTTCAAAAGAAGAAAGTGCCTAAACCCAAATCTACTAGCAGCTGTTTCAAATGGATTCCCACTGGCAGATTATTTAAGTTTACAGGATCCAAACAAACTTACATACCTAGACCTTGCCTTAAATGGACGCCCACAGGAAAACTCTTTAAGAATAGTGAATCTAAAGGAATCTCTACTGATGATACGCCTAGATCAAACTGTGAAACATCCAATAGTGAGATTACTCATGTCACTAACTCTTCCATTTGCAATTCTACATGTGCTTCTAGTACAATATGTTCTCAGTCTTTTTCAGGTACAATGCTCAGTTCAATCAGGAACCTCATGACTTGGTTTCCATCAGAAATGAATATTGCTCACTCAGGAGCTATAGCATGCCAGAATTGATGTACCTTGTACTTTGACTCCTATTCGAATTGAATCAGGGCTCGCTGTTTTAAATCTCTTTAAAAAAAGAAAATAAATAAAATTAATCATTTCTTTTACATATCTTTCTTTCAAATCAATTTTCAAATTACTTTACAATTCATTTCCCACTATCTAATAAAAGATATATCTCTTGTCATCGATAACATCTACGGTTCTAGAAATGTCATTCAACCATGACACGGGATCATAGATGAAGTTCGAACAAATGATATACTCATGTTTTACAACGGGTGGGTTAAATTCAATCAATGTTCATTGGTGACATTGATTGAGGGGGGGGGGGAATTTTTTCAAGTTATCTCGTCTTCCTTTGCACCGTTGTTGGATAAGTATTGTGATCATTGTTGGATAAGTATGGTTTTTTCTGTGTTAACTGCTTATCTGTTTCATGGTGTCCACTGTGTTAGTCTGATTATCTTACTATGCTATATGTGTTAGGTTGCTATCTGATAAGTTCATGGACTGAAAGTATCTATATTACATAATATGATAAGTTAGCGACTTGGCATGCTTACTTGAGTATTAGCAACTTGCTATGCAATGGTAGCGACTTGGTATTCTTGCTTAATCTCTCCTCTATACCCCTAGCGACAGGGACTAATAGTGTCAACTTGGTATTCTTGCTTAATCTCTCCTCTATACCCCTAGCGACTTGACGCAGTTTTTCACTACTTTCAAAATATCAAAAAGATTTTCTCTCTACTCTCTCTCTCTCTTGCATTTTATTCATCCTAGCGACTTGGTATGTGTTGTATTAATTTTTTACTTCCAAACGTATAACGTAAATGCTAGACTAACACAGCTTTTTACACAGATCCCACCGTGTATTTGATCTGTATCACTTGATTCTCACGTAGGTTTGCTAATGAATATGCTCTAATGGAATCAGTGTTCATGTGTTTGATGGATGTTTAGGAGTTATTGGGATGTATTAATGGTTATTGCGTTGCGTCTTTAGAGTGTCGCTGAAAGTGTTAAGTTTGTTGAGTTTGATGTTATTTTTCGATTGCAAGTGTGTTTGATGATTATTTGTAACCGGTCTATATAGCTTGTTAAATGTGCTCATGTAATGGTGTTGAATGATTGGTTGGTTGGTGTTGTTTGTCAGTTGCGTAGAATATGTTCTTGATGGCGACTTAGAGGTGTTCTTCGTAGCGAGTTTGCTTGAGTGTTCTAGGTAGCAATTTACCAATATTATTGGTGGCGATTTAGTTTGCTTATTCTTACTTAGCGACTTACCTATGTAACTCATAGTGACTTATCAGCATTAAAAGGTGGTAGCGACTTGTACTTACAAGTCTGCATGGTGTTACTCGTATAGTGACTTGGTTCTATCATTTTTGATAGCGACTTATGTTTTATAAGTTTAGCGACTTGCTGGCGAATTGTTCTTGTGGCGACTTGGTATGTTGAATTATTTCAAGGCGATTTGCTATTGCAATTTCATGATTAGTGACTTGATTCAGGTTTACCTGTAGCGACTTTCTTTAACAACATACTCTTAGCAAAGTGCTATAACATCTTTGTTTGAGCAAATTTGTACCTGGTTCCTCTTGTAGTAACTTCGTATGAAAACTTGTCTCAAATTACCTACTATATCATCCACATAATAGTATCTTGTCTCATGAAATTGTTAATAGCAACTGTGCATTTAAATAATTTGATACTAAAACAACTTGTTTCTCGTAAACTATGCCAAATGGAACCTGTACCTAGAAAAACTCTTTAATGCCACTCAATCTTTTTCAATATGCTTATGGGGTCTCTGTCTAAACTACTAAGTTATTGTGTTTACAACATAAGGGTGCATTCAATGTTGCTTATCTAACCATCTATAATCTAACATGCTCTCAATCATTGCTGTTGTTTGTGTGTATCGTTAGATCTTCAATGGCAAACACAACTTCAGCCGAGAACATTGCATCTTCTGCTCCACACAAAGTGCTTACAGACAACGAAATCCTTCCTAATGATAAATGGGTAGAGATAGGAAAAAGTAACTGTTATGTGGACATGCAAAAGCTGCAACAAAATCCAATCCTCAAAGTGTCAATTGATATCCTCAAAAACACTAACTTCTTCAGTGCCCTAACCAAGCAATGCACAATTCCCACCATTTACATCCAAAAATTCTAGAACACCATTAAATATGACAATATCACAACTCATTACAGTTGCAAGCTGGATGATAAGGAATTTGTAATCAACTCGGACATTCTCTGCAAGGCTCTTGGAATCAAACCCTGTAACCCACCATACTGAACCGAACCTCCACCTAGTGCGGAAGAGCTAATAGTCTTTCTGATTGGTTTAGGTTATCAAGTCAGCATATTAAGGGCTTCTGACATCATCATAGGACACATGTATCAACCACGAGAGCAATGACTACGGTTCTCAATTTATGCTTGTCAGGCAAAACATCCGGGTTTGATAAAGTAAGGATTCCCGTCTTGCAAATTTTTTGGGGTATAGTCAATGGGGTGAATGTTAATGTAACGGAACACATTTGGGAAGAATTCTCGTTGTCAATAAACACATTTATCTCTGATAGAACGAACTTTCAGAATAAAGCTCAGGGTAGAAAGAAAGTTAACAAACTTGTGATCCCTAGTATCAGACTCACGAAACTTGTCATCCAGTACTTGCAACAAACTCACAACTTCAATCCTAGGAGTGAATCAGCCTTACATAATGCAAAGGATGACTTTGTTCTGGGTAACCTTAAATATGTTGCTAAAGGTATGGATAAGGAGATCTATGGTCTGGCAATTCCTGATAGTCTTCTCAATGACGATATTAAGAAGGCGGTTACTTTAAACTATACAAGAAAAGGGCTTCCAGATCCGGTGTTAATGATGATGTCTCTCCCACTCTACCACAATCCAAATCTGTAGGATATTGGATTTCACAAACACTCTAAACCATGATCAAAGTAGGCGTATAAGAATGTTAGAGAGAGATAGTTCTAGTGAGAGAAAGGAAGAGAGTTGGGAACTATAGTGAGAGAAAGAAAATATTATTATGAGCTCCAACTCTCTACCTTGGAAGGTAGAGAGTATATATATAGTCTTACAATAAGCATACACACAGCGGGCTGTGGATCGGGCATACATGGGTAAAGACCCGTCCGTCCTCCACGGTGTTACTAAACTAAATACTACTTAACGTAAAAGTACTATGACTCGAGCTTTCTAACGATTACATATACTTGAGGTGACCGACTCTTTAATACCCGGAATTTATAATTCCTAACAATCTCCCTAAGGGAGGTCACCTCAAACATATACTAAAATGACATTGAATACAATCGGATATTACATTAACAATTGATCTTGCATTCTTGATGTAGTACTTTGCTCGTAGTCATTGATTCCACTCATTGCATGTTTGGTTAATCCAGTGGAGGTCTTTCTTGATCCGCGTGATAATAATGTTGAGCCCGCTTTTGAGATCATCGGCTAATAGAAAATCTCTGATACATCCATTGTGGTGTTGGTATTATGTGATGTTGTGACTTTGGACCGACATGCTCACATTCTGGATCATGATATCTTCTCATCAGAGTAGCGGAAGCATTCGTTGATTCATGATATTGGCGGCGTAGCGAAGCATGGAGTTAGAATATCCGAGTCATTGATGCACCAATCATGATATCTTTTGATATGAATGTGTTGTGTGAGCATGCGGCTATGAATTGACCGCTTCATTACGATCGGTACCAAGCGTCGGGGTGTACTGCATAAGGCAGTTAGCAATAAAGCGCCGAAAGTGTCTTTGATCACTTCGATGAATTGAGTACACGGCCCACGGTTCCCGTTGATCATACAAATCTTACTGTGATCGGTATAATTCGAAGAATTTCCTTGTGAGGGTTTATTGGTGCTCTAGCTGTTCTCAAACCGGGCGTCTCAAAGACAACAGGTGAGTGAACCGGCAATTTCGTCGATTGATGAAAAGAGATTTGAAAAACAATTGTGTATTGCTCAATAGAAATTTTTTTTGCAATACAACGAAGGTTTTAATGAAAATCAATTATCAATAATAAAACACCTTTTGATTTGAAAAATTTGTACACGCGTCGATGCTAATGAAAAGAGTTTTAAAGCACAAGACCGGGTTTTCAAAGGTATCCGTCAATCCATAACTTGAACTAGGATTGATTCAAAGATTGAAGATCGCCCCATTGTTTACGTTCGGTTGTCACATGGTTGATCTGTATAATAGATCTCACATGCCACCTACGAGGAGCTTGTTAGATGTTGGCTCCAGAAGGCTTTCCATCTTCACAGTGAATATGTAAACACATCACTTTCAGATGTTACGGCAATACCACAAGGATATTGCGTAGGACTCAAGATATAATTTCTCTTTCCACATTGTGTGAAGCAGTCTTCATTGAAAGTGTCCTAATGAGATTTATTGATGATCTCGTGGCACTAGACTCAATTTGTGTACATTTGGATCCTATATGAGAGGAGAGGGTCCCTCCTTCAATATCAACAATCTCTAAGAGAAAGTCGATAGATAATGTCGGTTCCCGTGAGAATGAAACAAGTCCTTTTAAGAGGAACTTGAGTGGTTTGAAAAGTTGAAGTGCGGTCGCGTCGGGTCCATGGCGTCTTGTCTTCAATACCGATGTTACCATCATAGCATATGAATTGAACCGGTTTACGCCTAAGGTTGAATAAATGGAGGGCTATTTGTTTTCACCCTTTTCTCATTCAATTCTTTTAAATTCTTCAACCCCTTGATTATTACCGAGACTTCATAGCTAGAACCTTGTTGGGTTTATTCGAGTACTAGCTCGAGTCTCGGTCCGCTCTTCCCATATCTCATTTTTTTTCCTTTTATCATCATACCTAAGAACTCTACACTAACTAGTGGATAGTTCCTGGGTAGATCCCTCCGGTTCTAGCGGATCATGGGAACACATACCTAACCTTATCGTCCTTATATCACCATACATAATGTAAAGTTGGTCGGTCTTTTTGGTATTGTTCATCTGCCATAGGAACCAATTGAAAACCATTTGAAAATCAATCGAGATACTTATGATATTTTATCAAAGCATTTTGTACCTGAATTGTTTTGATATTTTTTAGAATAAGTGCTCCCCTCAACATGAATCAAATGTTTGAAATCGTTTTGCACAGGGCAAGAGGAAGAATTAACTTCTTTGATTACCATTTTCTAAAAGATATCAACATCACTTCCCTAATCAAGACAAGTAGATAAAGCATTTTTGGGAAGGATGAGGTTTTCATGATTTTGCTCCCCCTCAATATGTGCCTCAAGATTTGAAAAGAGGTTTGCACATACTAGAGGAACTGCACATAGAGATAAGTGATCACGTTTCAAATCATAGGTTTAAGATAGATGCTCCCCCTCAACATGTGCATGGAAAATTTGAAATCATTTGTCACATGTGGGAAGGAGAGCTTGTACATCCTTATAAAACCATTTACCGAATTATCGGTTTAAATCAATTTAAATCACACATTCTCCCCCGATCACAATTATCAAATCATTTGAGATTTGTGATCTCTTATAAATTTAAATTGATTTTGAAAGCTTTTAAGGAGAATTGTGACTTGATTATGAAAGCGTTTTAGCGATAATGATGGATTTTAAGACTTTAAACTCCATTGATAAAACATGCTGAATATCTTTTGAAAACAATTGAATGCCAAATAACCTTTTAATTTAATTGAAATCATTCTCTCCCTCAATCAATGACATAGGTTGTTGATTGAGAGATTGATATTTTGACAAATAAGTCAGATGATTATCAAAAATAGAGGCTGAGTTATTTTTCAAGATTAGTTTTGCGAGATAAATGTTTAAAGAATCCGAGCATGGAATTTTGAAAACATGATAAAGTATGGCTCTGTTCTTTCTTTGAAAAAGCGGTTCTTGCTGAAATGACAATAAACCATTGTTTCTCTTTCTCCCAAAAATAATTTTTTTTATTTATTTTTTTTTATAAGAGTTCGAACAACATCTAAAGTCCGTGTCATTCTTTGAATGACAGCACAAAGAAGTAGATATTGTGACAGAGAAAAGCATGACAAAATGACAATATTTTTGAAGATTTTTGAATTTTTGATTTTTATGGATTTTGAAGGTTTTATAATTTTGTATTTTGATTTTTGAATAGATATATACAAGAGATAGATGAAGATAGAATTTTACTCCTCGTCTTCTCACGAAGGCGTTTGAGTGTTCACGGTTGAAGACTTTTCAAGCCAAGGCGTGGAAGAATAAACTCAAAACGTTCTCTTGGAAGAGCTTTGGTGAAGAAGTCGCTAAGCGATATTAGACCTCACAAAATAGAGTTCCACCACACCTTTTTCCACTTGTTCCCGATGAAATGATGTGAATGTCGATATGCTTTGCTCTTGAGTGTTGAGCGTTGTTGCATGAGAGCAATAGCACTTTATTATCCTGATGAGAGGATTTTGTTGAATTCAAAGCCATAGTCGAGATAATTGAGATCTCATCCATAAGACTTGAGCACAACAAGATGACATGGCTATGTATTCAGCCTCTGTAGAGAAATAGAAGTACTCGTTTGCTTCTTTGAAGACCAGCTCACAAGCTTATCACCCAAAGCGAGCACCTCGGATGTACTGACGGTATCTTGACACCTGCATGATCGGCATCACGCATAGGACATTGTTAGTAACATACCGGTGTCCTTGGTACAAGACCCATATTGATGGTTCCTTGGAATCCGAAGACCCGTTTAACGCTTCAAGGTGCTTTTAGTAGGCTTAGCCTGGTATCTAGCACACATGCAAACAGCGAACAAGATATGCGGTCTACTAGGCGTGAGGTACATGGGGATCCAATCATACTACGATATTTTGTTTGGTCAATCATGATCCCTGAGTGGTCCTCATCTAGTTTGGTTCGATCAATCATGGAGGTGTCAACAGGGTCACTTGAATCAAATCCAAATTTCTTTAAGATCTCAATTGCATATTTAGATTGATTTATGAAAATGCCTCCGGGACTTTGCGAAATTTGTAATCCCAAGAAAAATGACATTTGTCCCATCATTGACATTTGAAATTTTGAACTCATTTCATTAGAAAAGCGATCACATTCCATTGGGTCAGTCGAGGCAAAATAATATCATCAACATAAATTTGAACATGAATTAAATGTTTGCACGACTTCGGTGAACAATGTTGGATCAACCGCTCCTTTGCTAAATCCGGTTGATAGAAGAAACTTTGACAGTGTATCATACCATGCCCTTGGAGCTTGCTTTAAACCGTAGAGGGCCTTCTTCAAACGATAAGCGTGAGTAGGATGCTCTTGATTTACAAATCCTTGGTTGGTGGCGTGAGACTTCTTTAAGGTCTCGGATTCGAAATGCCGTCTTCACATCCATCGATAGACTACCATGTTCTTACTAGCGGCATTAGCGGAAAGATTACGATTGCCTCGATTGAGCAAGCGGAGCAAAAGATTCTTCAAAGTCAATACCCTCCTCTTGACGGTATCCTTTAGCAACTAATCGAACCTTGTTCTTCAACATCACCATGCTCATCAAGTTTTACTTTGAAGATCCACTTTAGAGCAATGATCATAGCACATCTGGGCGGTACTAACTCCCATACATCTAGTCGTCGAACTCATGAATTTCATCTTGCATAGCATTGAACGACTATCTTCATTCATGGCGGTTTTAACATCTTTGGTTCGATCTTAGAGTCACGAGTTGAAGAAGCACCATAAGGCATCGGTTGCAAGTTGTTTCGTGTGGATACTGGGCCGAGGATTTCCAATGATGTTGTCTAATGGATGATCGTGAGTCCATTTTCTTAGGTGTTCATGTGGTAGTTGTTGAGGGTGAAGTAGCGAGTTGATGTCTCACGAAGAAGATGGTTACGATGAAGATTGAGGAGCAAATATGTTTTCAAATGGAGCATCTTCAGGAGTAGCAAAGGGATTAACTTCATCATTGATGCGAGAAACAGTTCCATGATGTACATTTGAAGAATGATGATTTGTTGATGCGAGAAAAGTCGGCGGCGAGTGCTTGACTTAAAGATATTGAGGCTGAGGATTGACTTCATTCCTTTGGAATATGAGCACCTATGTTGTGAGATCAACACCTCATTAGTTACTTTCGGATCATAAAGTTCATCAAACATAGGATCAAACAATTTCTTTAAATCATCTTCGGATGGAGGTACATATGGAGTTTCTTGAGAAGAGTTTGGAACAAGGGATGAACCAATTGAATGTTTGAAGTGCGGGTCAAGGCGAATTGTTGAGCAGTTTGACGTCGACTCATCAAGCGTAACGTGAATTGTTTCCATGATGTTTCGGGTTCTTTTGTTGTAGATTCGGTATCCCTTTTGTTTGAATTAGAAATTCCTTAGTAAAGAATATCAAGTCTTTAAATATTATTTGGCATAAGTTAGCTCATAGACGGATGCGTTATTTACTAGTCATTTGAATTAGTATTTAGTTTTAGTGTACCGCAGTGGAGGAAGAGACGGGTCTTGCCATTGTGTCAGTCCATGGCCGAGCCGTCGAGGAAGTGCGTTTAGTTTGTATCCTATAAGCGGCCTCTACCTTGCAAGGTAGAGGTTGGATGTTCTTTGCTAATCTAAACATCACATGAGTTTCTCTCTCAGAATATCCCACTTTCTCTCTCTAAATCATCTATATGCCTAAAGTGTTAATGTTATGGCGTTATTATGTAAAATCCAATATCCTACAATTGGTATCAAGAGCCATGGTTAGATCATATCTTGCACATCTTTGGATTTCTAGTGGTTTTTAGGTGGTTTTGAGTTTGAAAAAGTTTAGTGGTTTGTGCATCATTTGGTTGATTTCTTATGTTAAAGCTTGGATTTTGTTAGTACTTTTATGTTTAGAATCATCCAAGTGTTTAGGTTTTCATTTGGTAAGCTTGAATCATCTTGGTTGGGTTGTTTTTGGATTGAAAAGTGATTTTATGTGGTTTTTTCTTGCTAGCGACTTGATATAGGATCTCTTTCTTAAGTAGCGACTTGCTGCACAATTTTGTAGCGAGTTACGATTTTGAACTAGCGACTTAGACTATGCGATTAACGATAAAGTAGTGGACTCTCCACTACTGGTGCTACGCTTGGTAGTAGTGCGTAGCGGTTGCTGTTAGCGACTTGAAGTTTTAGCTACCGGTTGTAATTCTTCAAATTTTGCTAGCGACTTGAGGCTTAGCGAGTTACTACTTAGCGACTTGCATTTGTCTAGCGACTTGGGACTTTAGCGACTTGGGGTGTAGCGAATTAGGTGTTAGCGACTTGGTGCATTATCTTCTAGCGTCTTGGGTGATTGTTTCTGGTTTGTCTCTTGATTTAGTAAAATCCGTGAAAGAATCTATTTCCGGTTTAATCATAGGGATTATAAAATCACGTTTAACTTGTCATCATGTCTACAAACGCTTCTACAATCATCTCCACGGTATTCGCGAGTCGTTCATGCAGAAAGATACTCGTCAAAATAAATTCCTACCATCAACCGATCTTTAATCACCAAAGTACTTGAACTCTATGATACCTCACAGAACAATGGCTGGTTGCATTTAGAATGTCCAACATTGGTTGATTCATCAAAGGGTGATCTTAACTCCTCACAACTGAGTCAAAACCTCAACAAACCACATCTAATGAACAATGATGCTAAGCAAATGAAATACAACATTGAGCCCTATCAACTACTTCATCAACATATCAAACTACTCTTATCTACTACTATGGATCGAACAAGCGATGCTATCCCGTCGAGGATTTTCCCACTTTGACTAAGCTGTGTTGTTACTCAACTTAGAACAATGAGGTGTCAAATCACCAATGAACGGTTCTCAGCGATAAATCTAATCTGTTTCTTCAAGTATCTTCAATCAATTTCAGACGCTTATCAAAGGGAATATTCCTAGATTTTGATGATGACTTGACGGAAACTCATTCAAAACACACTAGAATGGAAATCCATGAGTTCAGAAACACCTTTATTCTACTTATGGGTAATATGGAAATATACATAAAGGAAATTGCTAATGAGAATGAGAAGCTGAATGAAATGAAGGGTGTCAAAGTGATGCTATGGGATGATTTTAATAGGTCATGCAATGAATCGTAAACAATGAATGTCTTGAATCGCGGTTGAGTTGAGAAATTAAAAAGGATGGAGACAACTATCGTCCCAATGACTCAGTGTATAGAAAGGTTTCATGTGATGAGGTACAATTTAACTAATCATAGTAATTCATATGTTAGAAACACGATTCTAACTCCGATCTTTATCTTTGAATCGATGGGTGGTTGGTGAATCTAAAAGCTGTTAAAAGTCATGATATGATTGAAAAGGGTATATGATGAACTTTCAAATAAACACTCAATTCTTGAAAAACAATGTATTTCTTTGGAAATCGAAAACAAAAGATGAACGCTTTATGCAAATACATGCATCAATCAGGAATTTCGAGCAATTTCGATAATTTTTTGAAATTAATCATTAAAACAGTTAGGGACAAAAGACTCAACCATATGCAATCCTGAAATCCTACTCTCGAGATGCTGAGATGTATGAATGTCATGAAATGAGTGATACACTTGAATCTAGAAATCTGAACATGCTCTTAGTGTGTCCAACTTTGTTAAGAAATGAATCATTAGAAAGAACTTAGAGAGACAATTCCAAGTTGATCAATCAATCTAACAACTTATTGAAGGACATTGATGACCTCAAAGCCAAATTCAATAAGTGCTTCAACATTGTTGCTTTAAAATGAGCTTAGGAAATCTCACGGAAATAGGATGAACACTAAGTTTGCAAAACCATCAAATTTGAAGTCAATGCAGTCAGAACCACTCTAAACGCAGTAGTTAAGCGACTAATGCCTTTAGAGGCTGAAAGAGTTAAATCATCAAAATCTAGGCTTGCCTCCCAAATTGATGAGAATATTGTTTTGTCAAAACCAGTCACTTCATTGCTTCATTATGATATGATGAATATCAAACTCCAGGGAAATGTTCAAAGTTCAAAGTTTAGAAATACTAGAAGTACAACTAGTCCTCATAAGAAACATCATTTGGCTGATCAATCCCCTAAGAAACCATCGAAACACAAAACGAACAATAGCCAAAAGGGAATGCGCACATACAAATCCTAAAGTAGCTGCTTCAAATGGATTCCCTGGCAGATTATTTAAGTTCTCTGAATCCAACGGACTTACATTCCTAAATCTTGCCTTAAGTGATGACCACAGGAAAACTCTTCAAGTATATTGAGCCTAAAAAGATCTCTAATATTGATACGTCTGCATTAACCAATGTTACATCAAATAGTGAAATTATTTATGTCACTAACCCATCCTGCCCAATTCTACATGTGCTTAGTACAATGTGCTCTCAGTCGTTCGAGTACAATGCTCAACTCAATCAGGAACTTCATGACTTGGTTCCTATCAGAAATGAATATAGCTCATTCAGACTATAGCTTGCCAGAATTGATGTACATACGTAGTTTGACTCTATTCATTTTGAATCGGGACTCACTCCTTTATATCGTGTAAAATCAAGTTTTCTCAAAAATCTTCTTTGTAATTTTATTTAACTAATAAAGAATACATTCTTTGTTATCGATAACATCTACGGTCCTAGAAATGTCATTCAATAATGGCACGGGTTCATAGATGAAGTTCAAACAAATGATATATTCTTGTTTTATAACGGGTGAGGTAAATTCAATCAATGGTCTTTGGTGACATTGATTGAGGGGAAAATTTTCAAGTTATCTTGATTGTATCTGCGCCAGTGTTAGTTATGTTTTTGTGTTCAAAGGCGAGGTGTTATTGTTTATCCATTATGTTAGTGTGCTTATCTTATTATGCTATCTCTTTTTTGCAATCGATATGTTCATATAACTAATGAGTGCATAATACATAATGTGAAATGAGAGCAACTTTCTTTGTAAAGTCTTAGCAACTTGGTTAGGTAAATCTGAGGTTAGAGACTTGCTTTGAAGTCTTAGCGACTTACTATGATTCTAGGATAGCGAGTTAGTTGCTAATCTCTCACATAACCACGAGGACTGAATGTGACAAATAGGAATTCTTGAGAATTTCTCCTCTCTTTACCCCTAGCGACTTAGCATCTTTTATATATATAATTCTTAAATATATTTTTATTTTTTTCTATTCTCTCTTTTTTTTTCTTTCCCTCTCCTCTAAATCACTCATCTTAGCGACTTAACTGTGGTATGATTCTAATCTCTCATAAATTGTTTTCACATATGCGTTTGTGTTAAGTTTCTAACTCGTTCTTTTAACTAGATCCCTACGAGCTTGTAAATCGTGACATTTGATTGCCACCTAGGTTGAATCATCATGTAATCGTGAATTGTTGTAATAATGATGTTGCAAGTGTATTAATTGTTTGGTATAACTGATCTTGAGTGTTTGATAATGTGTTTCCATGATTGGTGGTTTGGGTCGATCATTTGTTGAGATAATAATTGTTCTTGATAGCGTTTTAGCTTATCTGTTCACCATAGCGAGTTAGAGATGTTAAGTCTCCAAGATAGTGACTAAGGTGTGTTAGTGGGTTGTTTAACTGTTGCGATAAATTGTTCTTGATGGCGACTTAACTCTATTCTTGGTAGCGAGTTAGTTTATATGTTCATCATAGCGAGTTAGTACTCAACTTAGCGACTAAGCTGCTGTGGCGAATTAGTGAATTACTTTCTAGCGACTTGGGTAGCGTCTTAGTTGTATCAATATTATCAGCAACTTGTCTTTACAAGTTAGCGAATTAGCAACGTTAGCGACTTAGTAAACAAATGCAGCAACTTGGTTATATTACGTTCATGGCGACTTGTCTTTACAAGTTAGCGAATTAGCAAATATAGCGACTTAGAAATTATCGTGCGGCAGATTGAATGCTGGTGATGGCGACTTGTCATTACAAGTTAGCGACATAGTTCACTTTCATGTAGCGAATTAGTCCGATTGGCAGCTTGACCATGTGTGACTTGAGACTGGTTTGGTGGGTTTTTCTTCTCAAAGCCTAGGGTTATTAAAAGCTTTAAAGGCTATTTGCTAGGATAATCTCATGCTTACAATCTTGTTTGGTTTTTCAGCAACAACTTGTATTGTCAACTTACTCTTTGTAACCAATATAACATTTTGTTTAGGCAAGTTGTTCTTGAACTCCCTTGTGGCTATTCAATGTTACATCTTGTCTCATTCAATCTGCTTTATATCACTTCTACTTGTATCTTGGCTCACGACATTATTTCTTTGCAAGTGTGCGTTTTAACCTTTTAATTCCTAAACAAATCGTCTCCATGAGCGCATCAAATGGTGTCTTTATCCTTTATGTCTTACTTTTGTCTATCATTCTATCTCTATATGCCTATGGGAACCCTGTCTGTGCTTCTAAGTGTTGTATGTTCATAACATAAGGGTGTACTCAATGTAGTCTCACTAATCATTTAATTATCTAACTTCGTTCCCGATCATTCTTGTTGATTGTATGTATACTCAGATCATCAATGGCAAGCTCAATCCGATAAAAACGTTATCCCGGCATCAACCAAAGTTCTCTCAGACGATGAAATCCTTCCAGTCAATGTGGTGATATTGGAAAAATGCTATTATGTGGACCTACAAAAGCTACAACAAAACCCTATACTCAAAGTATCCATGGATATCCTCAAGAACACAAACTTCTTCGGTGCCATTACCAAGCAATGCTCCATTCCCACCATTTACATTCAAAAATTCTGGAACACCATTCAATGGAACAAAATCACAGCTCAATACTCTTGCAAAGCGGATGATAGGGAGTTCACGATGATTGATTCATTCTTAGCAAGGCTCTTGGAATCACCCGTGTAACCCCAACCTCCGTTCGAATCTCCACCGGCGGCGATCGAATTGATAACTGGTGGTTTGGGTTATCGAGCAGACATCTTAAGGGCTTCGGACATCATCACTTTGGACACATGTATCAACCCGGAGAGCTATTACAACTATTCTCAACTTGTGCTTATCGGCAAAACATCGGGGTTCGATAAAGTGAGAATTCCCATTTTGCAAATCCACATGGGAATTGTTAATATGGTTGATGTGAATGTCTTAGATCGTATTTGGGAAGAATTTTCTTTATCAATGCACACATTCATATCTGATAGAACAAATTTTTAGAACAAAGCTCAAGGCGAAAGAAACAAAACAAGCTTGTGATTCCACATCCAGTTTTCAAAGCTTGTTATCCAGTTCTTGCAACAAACTCACAACTTCAATCCTAGGATTGAATCAACTCTATATAAAGAAGATGAATTTGTTTTAGGAAACACTGAAATATGTTCTAGAGGTATGGATAATGAAATATTTGGATTGCCAATTCCTGATACTCTACTCACGGAAGATATCAAGAAGAAGGACCACTTCAAACAATACAAGAAAAGAGCTACTAGTTCCTCTGCTGATGTCAACCACTCCTCCACAACCCAATGCTCCCAAGTCCTTCAGCCTACAAGCATCCTATGCCTCTCTTCTAAAAAGACGTGAAACGGTCACAACATTGAGACACCGCATCAAGCAAGAAAAGTAAAAAGGAAAGTGGAAAAAATGGGTGAAAATATCTGAGGTTTCAAAGGATAATACAAGGTTGCTGATGAAGATGATCTTTGCTCGCAACTAAATCAATGAAAGCCTAGAAAGTTTGAATGTGAAAGCACCAAGGGGTGGAGTAGTGCTAAGAGAGCGATCAAGTGCTTCAACAAACAACACAGATCACACAAGACAAAGGAAAAAATTGTTGGAGATGAACAAAGCGCTTCACACGCCTCCTTACCTTTTCCTCACCATCAAGAATTACCACTCAAGTTGATCCGAAGAAGAGAAGTGTTGAATTGTCATCGAGGTCAAGAACCATCTGATGGAAAAAGAAGCATGTAGCACGAAGTGAATCTACCGCTACAAGTGGTATCCAGTGTGAACAAAATG
This sequence comes from Chrysanthemum makinoi, assembly GCA_910596185.1. NCBI lineage: Eukaryota > Viridiplantae > Streptophyta > Magnoliopsida > Asterales > Asteraceae > Chrysanthemum > Chrysanthemum makinoi. The sequence goes on from OU343220.1 coordinate 870,646, forward strand.
TTGAATATAAGTTACATCAAGTCTCACAGGAGAATCAGTCAAGATCGATGAGACCATGCCTTGGATGAACCAAATCTTTCTACCGTTCTCTATCATCATTTAAGAACCTAGATACGAATTCACTTCGTGATCAATTCTTAAATAACAAACCCATTGACTCTGAGCCTTCCAAGCAAGATAATGACAATGAGGATGCACAATCCATGTTTAATGTCAAAATTCAACAAGATACATCATCCGTTCCACCTATGACGACACCTTTACTCTGGCCTGCACTTCCACCTCCCAAAACGATCAAGTAACCGCCGCTCACCACGAATGCGCAAAGACTCTATCCTTTGAACCGGTGGTCACGATTGAACGATGTAGTAACCCACCGGCTTCACCACCTCAAATTCTTACCTCGAGATCAACTGCTTGACAAAGCGGTGAAAAGAATGAAGCTCTTGAAAGACAACTACCTAAATCCGTAAGATTCTCTTGTGGATCGCGTCTATAGGTTTGGAGCACCTCAACTTTGATGAAGGGGTGGCAGACGCCATTGAAGGCGAAGTTAAAGATGCTGTGGAATGGGCAATGGAGGCTCCTCTACTAAGACGATTCAAGGATCTTCTTATCGCTGATATGAGAGCGTACTGAATAAGATGTTTAAAGTGGCGAAGATAAGCATGAGGTCCATAAAAGCTTTATGAGGCTCTCGAAGAATCAATTAAAATGCGACAATCATATACAGTTCTTGATAGAGCAGACACTAGAGAAGAAAGGAAACGTAGTGTTGGAAACATTGCGCAAAGGTCATAAAGATCCTCCTCCTCCTCCACCTCCAAGTAGGGTCTTTGAACATCTGAGTTGGTGGATCTTCTAAAACAACATCCACACTTCCATCACAACCACCATCATCACCACCAAAGCCGCCAATCAACAGTTCATAAAATCAAGGAGCAAAAAAATCTGTAGCGTGTGGTCCACGAGTTGACTCAAGGTTCCGTCCTACATCTCTATCACTGAAGATCAAGTTGTTAATGAAGAATCGCTTGTCATAGCGGTAGAATCGGATGAAGATGATGCATCCACCCGAGTTCATTCCCAAGTCAATCGAACATGATTGGTTCGATACTTATATGTCGGTGAACCATCTAATCCATCGAGCTGCACCTTCAAAGGACTCCATTCGAAGTTGACTCTCGAAGAAAGACCACAAACTCTGAGCCTCATGGTTTATTCCGAAGTCAGTCAACAAATCCATCAAACAATTGGGCTTCAACTATCATTTCCAACTATGAAGCTCGGTGAAGACTCTCTTCTTCACTTCACAGGGAGATATGGGAGCTTTATAAAGTGGTTTTGTGAGAAGAAGGAAATTACATCCATCATCACCCAAAGACCTTGAAGGTCTAGCTTATGAAATAGTCAAAGTCTTCCACTCGGATGCTAATCAGCTTCAATATCAAATGGAGGAATGCTATAGAATGTTGAATGATCAAGTTGGTGAATAGATCAATAGGTTTGATATGTACAACCCTCTTCCCCTACGTGAACTGGATTTATGACCATTCACCGGAATTCTTCTTTAACCATGATCGGACTATCTATGTGGACACACCTGGAAAAGACTGCTCTATCAATTTCAAAGATGAAGGCACTACCTACATTGATCAAGGTCTCGAGCAGATGGTTCAGAATCAATTCGGCGGAGACAAAGAGTATCAATATGACAGCGGCTTCATATGGTGTTGGGTTTTAGGTTCTTTGCATCAAGAATTACTTTAAAAGTCTGGAACCCCGGACAAGCTTGATAGAACCAGGACGGAAGAGTGTAACCACAGATGAAGATAACCGACTAGTAGTAATGTGTAACCACGAGGATGATATATTGTAACTCTGCTAGTGTTTTGTATAGTCGGTTAGTTATTGTTTTAGATAAATAGGAAAAGATATTTATCTTGTAGGTTACATATTGTATAATGTATGAGACTCCTGGCTTAAAAAGGAGGTTCTAGGTTAGATTAGAAGTACGTAAGTCTTATATCAAAAGTCGATACACTTCAAGGTTGCGAAACCCTAATACTGTAAGTATTGTAAATAAATAATATTGAGGTGTTGAATGTTAACTGTTCTCTCTTAAGGTTAAGTGTTAAATTCCGCATAATACTTAATAAGTTGTTATTCTAAAGTCAGTTTCTATATTAGATCGTTTGCTCAAGCTGGATCAACAAGTGGTATCGAGCTTGTGATCTAGAAAGCGTAATCAAGAAGAAGTTAAGTTAAGTTTTGTTCAAAGAAGATAAGATGTCAATGACTACCATGGTGATGCTTCAAGGCACCCATGCTCAAGCATGGTGAGTATCAAATCGGAGAATCGAATGAGGCAATACATTAGCATGATTGACTATGCTCTCTCGGGATGTCGTTGAAAAGGAGACACTCTTCCTAAGAACGGTGAGGATGGCAAAAAATTTCCATTGTTAGTGAAATTGATAAGGCTAAGAGAAAGCTGGAGATCAAGGCTCACAATATTCTCTCCATGGGAATACCCAATGATTATGCTTTGGATTTTGAGCAATATGAATCTGCTAAAGAGTTATTGGATGCTCTTGAGACAAGGTTTGCTGGCAATGAAGCTACCAAGAAGTCCAGAATGAATATGCTCAAACATCAATTTGAAACCTTCCTTGCTCCGATGGAGAAAAGATTGATGGCATACAATAGACTTCAAAAACTTATTAGCCAACTGAAGTCGTAGATTATAAGGTTCTTCAAGAAGATATTAATTTGAAGTTCATTAGGAGTCTATCATATGAATGGGCTATTCATACAATTGTGTGGAGGAATAAGGAGGACTTTCCTAAGATGAATTTGGATAATCTCTTCAACAACTTGAAGGTTTATGAGCGAGAATAACTTTGCTAGTGCATCTCACGCTAATCCAAACATTGCTTTTGTCTCCACTAATCACAAGAGCTCACAAGATGTATCCCTTTACGCCTATGGTATATCCACGGCTATTGCAAACAATACTACTGTTAGTGATAATGTTAGTGATGGTGCAATTTGTGCTTTTACGGCGATTTAACTACTAGTGTTACTGTGTTGAATCAAGATCTGGATCAAATTGATCCCGATGATCTAGAAGAGATTAATCTTCAATGGCAAATGGCAATGTTAACTATCCAAGCAAGGAAGTTTTGAGGAGATCGGAAGACAAGTTAAGTATGATGGTCAAAGGAGGGCAGGGTTCGACAAAAGCAAGATGGAGTGCTTTAACTGCAAGAAGAAGGGTCACTTTGCAAGGGAATGTCGAGCTCCTAAGAGGATTGCAGGTGTTAAGAAGATCGCTTGAAGAGTGCTCCTTCTTCGGTGGCTCAAGATGGTCTTGGTGATTATGATTGGGTGTCGGATTGAAGAAGGACCTAATGCAGCTTTTCTTGCTAGTGAAGCTTTAAAAGAGCATAAATTTGCTCTTATGGCTTATGCTTCATCTTCCGGTTCATTAGAGGTATCTAATGAGTCTACTTGCTCTTTTAAATCATGTAATGATAACTTAGAATCTCAAAACTATCAATGAAAGTATGAGGAAAGAAGTAGAAAGACTAACTATGGATAACTTAGGTTATAGGGTTGGTCTAGAGAGTGTGGAAGAGAAGCTTAGATACTGTATTAAATGTGAGTTTGAGTATGTAGATAAGATCAATATATTAGGTGGTGAAATTGATCTTAAAAATAGAGATTAAAATGCTTAAAGAGAAACTTGAACTAGCAGAGAATGAAAAACAAAAGGCCCTAGATGAAAAGGAAAAACATGTTGTTAGGGTAGCTAAAACACAATTTGCTTCTGATCTAGTTCATAAATCTATAAAGAGTCATCTAATGAAAAGGGTTACGGGATAGGATACAACAATATGCCACCACCTACTCTTATGCAACATGCACCACACAAGCTAAAGAACTGTCATTTAGTAGTGAATTGAGTTTTAACAAACCTTACTTGGAAGGAATAAGTAAGTGAGACACCTAAGATAAGTTCCGATATATCTCTCGATGCTCCCATCATTGAAGATTGGGAATTAGATTCGAGGAAGATAGTAAAGTATCAATATCAACAAACTGAAAAGTTAGAACCTATTAAGAAAGTTGATACTAGACAAGCTAATTTTGTACATAGATTTGGAGCTAAAGTTGAAAGTAGTAAGTACTGAGGGGAAATACCTAGGAACCAGATGCAACAATATAAACCTAGGGGTAATCAAAAAAGCTTAAATGGTTTAATTTCTAACAGATTAGGTGATGAGTTTCAATGTGTTAAAATGGCTTGTTTTATATGTGGTAGTTTTGAGCATTTACAGAGAGAATTGTAATAACAGACCCAAGTTTGGAATCATTGTAGGAGGGTAAATCACCAAAACTTTTCAAAGAAAACAAACCCTCTTCCTAACAGAAACATGATTCCTAAAGCGGTGTTAATGAGGAATGGGAATACAAAATCAATTGCTACTGCTGCTCCCAAATGGGTTCCAACACGCTAAGCAAAGTGTAAACATGACTAAGCAAAATCAAACCACGATAAGCCAAAAATCACCACGAGATAACAAGAAGTTTTAAAATTCCAAAGGTGATAACGATACAAAGTGGTTGGGAATCATTTTATCTTTGTTAAGGCCTCAAATAGTTGGCAATGGAAACCTAAGAACAAGGTTTTACATCATGTCAACGTACATCAATGGACCAACCAAATTTGATTATATTGATGCACGAGGCGGAGACCAAGTCGATTGGCTTGGGTCCACAAAAAGAACAACTTTTTAATTTCATGTGCATGGCAATCTACAAGATGAGCTAAAACAAAAGGTTTTTGATAGTGGTTGCTCTGGGCACATGACTTGGGATGGAGGCAATGGAAGATTTTGAAGCTTTTGATGGAGGATATGTGGCATTTGGCAATGATCCAAAGGGAGTAAAGATACTTGGAAGAGGCACAATCGAAGGAATTTGGACTTTGAAAAGTCTACTTGGTACAGGGACTTAAGTACAATTTATTCAGTGTTTCTCAAATGTGTATAAGAAAAACTTGACTTTTTGGTGAAAATGAGTGTGTGGTATTGTCTCCTGGGTTTAAGATGCCTGATGAGAAGTTTATACAACTTAGGGTACCTAGGAAGGAAAATATATATATTGTTTTGATCTTAAAGATGTCATTCCTAATAGGTCCTTAACTTGTTTATTTGCTAAAGCATTTGTGGATGAGTCTAAGTTATGGCATAGAAGATTAGGTCACCTCAATTTCAAAACAATCAATAAACTGGTTAAAGGAACTTAGTGAGAGGGTTACCTTCTAAGGTTTTTGAGTGTAAGGAACTGTGTGTGGCTTGTCGAGAAAACAACATAGAACTTCTTGTAAGTCCAAAACTGTCAACACCATTTACAACCAACTTGTTGTATGCTTCATATGGACTTATTTGGACCCTCTTTGTCAGAGTTTGAACCATAAGCGATGTGCCTAGTTATCCTTGATGATTATAGTAGATTTTCTTGGGTTTACTTTTTGGAGCAATGATAAGGAGGACTAAAACATAAGCCTAATTCATGCCCTAATTCATTCATCATTTGACACATCACATTGACATTTTCTCACTCCTAATTTCAACTATTGATTTTGACACATTTATTGATCTTGTAGTTAGGCATGTTTTTTAGGCCTACATTTTAGGCATGAATATCATTTCTCTACTTTTTGGCTGCTAAGAGTGAAACTAGTGATGTTCTCAAGAGTTTCATTATTAAGATAGAAAATCTAGTGAATCATAAAGTCAAGATAATCGAATGTGATAATGGCGAGTTTAAGAATGCTTGATGAATCGGTTTTGTGTAGATAAAGGTATAGAAAGACAGTTTAGTGTTCCTAGAACACCACAACAAAAATGTGGTGAAGGAAAAATAGAACACTAATTGAGGCTGCTAGGACTATGTTATGCGAGTCTAAGTTACCAACTACCTTTTGGGTCGGCCATGGAAGCTGTTATGTCAGAATAGAGATAGGTAGTGAAGCCTCATAACAAGACCCTATGGTCATTTTACATGATAGGAAGCCAATGATTGCATTTCTAAAACCTTTTGGGTATCCTGTTACTATCTTGAATACCATAGACTACCTAGGCAAGTTTCAAGAAAAGGCCGATGATGGATACTTTTTAGGCTATTCCTCAAATAGTAAAGCCTTTAGAGTATACAATAGGAGGACTAGAATTGTTGAAGAGTACTTACATGTTCAATTCATGTGAAAAGACTCTAGTGTTGAGACCAAAGGACCTATTTAATTTAACATTGATATGCTAACCAAATCTATGAATTATGAGCCTATCATTGCAGGAACTTAATGTTGATGCAGGTTCAAAGAATTGGTGAAGAAGCAATTTCTAAGGAAGCTGATTCTCCTCAAGAGTTCTATTTGTTTGAAAAGTGGAAAGCTAGTTCTGTCTCACCCATCATTGATAAGCAAGGTCCCATTGATGATGATGTCTTGAATACTGGAGGAAATAGTGATCATCATCAAGATAAGGATGAGTTATTGAAAGATAATTCGGTGTTGGTAGAAGAAATTGAAAAGAAGAAAAAGCATCTGCAAGCACGGGATAAGCCAAACATAAGCACGGATAGAGTTAATACAACCACTGCTAAGCTAACAACTACTTGTCATTAAAAAGTGAAATCCGGTATGAGAATCTGATAGTAGTACTTTCTTTGGACCACATGCAAAGCCATTACATGGTGAAGAGGAGTATCCACATGATCCTGATATGCCTGCTTTGATTGAAATTGATACTCCTTCTGATGATGAAGACATGGATGATTTCTTTAATGCTGATTTAACTAATTTGGAACATGTCATTCATGAAAGTCATGTTACCTCAACAAGGATACACAAGATTCATCCCAAGAAACAAATACTTGGAAATTTGAATACTCCAGTTCAAACAAGAAGCAAGGTTAAAGACACAGAACCCTTTCCTGAACATGGGTTCTTTGCAAGATCTCTTCAAAAGAAACAATCATAAAAGATCTACAAAATTGCCATTTTGCTTGTTTCGGTCTCAAAAAGGAACCAAAGAGAGTTGAAGAAGCATTATCTGAAGAAGGTTGCGTAGAATCAATGCAAGAGAGAGCTTTCTTAGTCAAACTTCAAGAGTTTGGACATTGGTAGAACTTCCAAATGGTAAGAGGGCCATTGGGACAAAATGGGTGTTTAGAAACAAAAGGGATAAAAGAGGTATTGTTGTGAGGAACAAGTCAAGGTTGGTTGCTCAAGGATACACACAAACCGAAGGCTTGGATTATGATGAAGTATTTGCTCCAGTTGCAAGAATTGAGGCTATTAGATTGTTTTTAGCTTATGCTTCATTTAAAAACTTTGGGTGTATCAAATGGATGTTAAAATGCATTTTGTGTACACAATTGATGAGGAGGTTTATGTCGTCAACCTCCAGTTTTGAAGATCGATCATCACGACAAGGTCTGAGTGAGGAAGGCTATGTATGGTTTGCATCAAGCTCCTACAGGCATGGTATGACTGCCTGTCCACTTATTTGATGGACAATGGTTTTAAAAGAGGACTAATTGATAAAAGTTTGTTCATAAGAAAGCACATGATATTTTTGGTTGAGGTTTATGTAGATGACATCATCTTTTGGCTCAACAATAAAGAGCTATGCAAAGATTTTGAGAAACTTATGCATGATGTTTCAGATGAGTTCTTCATGGGAGAACTCACTTTCTTTTGGGGCTCTCAGGTTCAACAAAGTGATGATGGTATCTTCATTAGTCAAGACAAGTATGTAGCAGATGTTTTGAAGAAGTTTGGGTTTCAAGATGTGAAAAGTGCTAGTACACCAATGGAGACTCGGAAACCCTTACTACACGATGATGGAAGTACAAGAGTTGATCGAGAAGTTATACAGAGTCCATGATTGGATCTTTGATGTATCTTCTTGCATCTAGGCCAGATATAATGTTCTCGATATGTTGTGTGCAAGATTTCAAGTCACACCTAATTCATCACACATGAATGCTGTTAAGAGAATTTTTAGGTATCTTAAGGGTCATCCTAAATTAGGCCTTTGGTACTCAAAGGATTCTCTTTTTGACTTGGTGGCCTATGAGATAGTGACTATCTTTGGTGGTTTGGATAGGAAGTCTACAACGGAGGAGGATGTCAGTTTTTGGGAAGCGAGACTTATTTCATGGCGGTGTAAAGAAAAAATAAACAAACTTTTGTGGCAAATTCCTGGCCAGTGAGTATGGTTGTTGCTAGTTCTGTGGTCAAGTTCTATGGATTGAGAATCAATTCTGGACTTTTAGTACAGTTTTATGCATACTAAGATTTACATTGATAATAACAGTACAATATGCATCATTAAAAATCCTGTTTTTACATTCTAGAACTAAACATATTGAGATAAGACATCATTTTATTAGAGATTGTAATGAGAAAAAGGTTGATTCAAATGGTAAAAATCCATACTGATTTCAATGTTGCGTCTTTCTCCAAAGCTTTTGATGGGGGAGGTTTTGATATCTTGTTGTTAGTATTGGAATGATTAATCTCTAAATTCTCAAATGTTTTGTACTAGTTTTGTATATGTACACTATTATTATTATGTAATCTTAGTTTTGCTATTTTTGTTTCTATCCTTGATAGTTTGTTTCTAACCACTCGATAGTTTGGTTCAAAAATCACTAGTTGTCCTATTTTTCACTAACCATTTTGCAGTTACAAGAATGATCATTATAGAAGTAAAAGACGTAGTGATGCAAAGTGTTCATTCATTCATTAGAAAGCGACTTCGACTTACAAAGTACAATCAACATCAAATGCAACTACAAAGCTATATACATGATCTCTAATGGTTAATCATATATTCCACATCTAACAGTTGGATATGCATGATATTAACATCTTTCACACTAGATCTTTGGATGCGTTAGGTGAAGCCTTGCATAACCACCCATTCCTTCTATCTCAATGGTGGAGATGCATGACTACTATGACGAGGATGCTAAGGATCAAAATGGAAAGGATGGATTGATGAAAACGTTGATGAAGACGATGACCACATTAGGAATGAAGCGAAGGACATAGTCATATCACCAAAAAGCATCATTCCATTTTCCTTTTTCCCTTCCCCTTTACAATGTGTGAAGAAGAACCATAACTTGGTACTTGAAGACCAAGAACCACCTCTCTGTCTTTTGGAAGTGGTGGTTTTGCCTTAAATGGTCTTGTTTGGGGTTGAGATGCTGAAGGTTGGGAGTATGAAGATCTCTTCTTTTAGGAATCATCAGAGTCCTCAGATGCATTACTTGGATTCACCACACTATCATCGCCGATGGGAAGAAATGGAGATTTCTTGGTCTTGTTTCTTGTGGAGGTAAAACGCCATGGGTTATCTTCTTCAGTGTTGTAAATATCGCTTGGCGTCCTGATGCGACCACCGCCAAGCGCCATATCGGTCTTGGCGGCGATATATCAGTGATATAACGGAGACCCTAAATTATAAGTCTTAACACCATGGACTGCAATTGAAGTTGTCGTGGTATAATTGGTTATCTGGTCAAGTCGCTATATTTTGAGTCAAGTCACTATCTTTTGAGTCAAGTCGCTATATGCTTAACAAGTCGCTATATGCTTAACAAGGTGACCCAACTCGCTAAACAGGTTAATGACAAGTCGCCATTGAGGTTCTATGAACCTGGAATTTTGACAAGTCACTATTTTGAGGTTAAGTCGCTTTTGACTTGTCAAAAACCACAACTCGCTATCAAATAACAGATGGCAGCTCGCTAACAAGACTTTTGACATTTTCCGATGAGTTTTCTGACCTCTTTTCTGACCATATTCATAGTAAACCCAGAAAAAATTATATGAAAATGCTTCAGTTAGACCCATTTTGACCTCAAAAACAAAACCACGTATTATACCGTTTAAGACCATTTGTAACATATTGAAAACCAAACAAAAGTATAAAAAATCTGACTTTTATTTGTTGAATAAAAATGACACAAGACAGATAAAGTCAGATAAACATTGATGGACAGATAGACTTTTATTTGTTGACCAAACAAAGAATACTAACCTTGATAAACAAACTGTTTTACCAAACATACTAAACGGAAAATAATCCGACCATTAAAAGTACAAAAACAGTTTTACCAAGGTACAACAACCACAACAAATCAACACACAATAACGCTCTTTGGGCACCATTGTAGGATCGAAATATTATTGTGTTATGATGATTCGGGTGGTCTTGGATGATCAAAATATATTGACATTTTAGAGAGAGAAGAGAGAGGGAGTTTCTTGGTAGAGACTTTACCTAAAATGTGGAGGTTAGATTGAAAAGCTCCCTCTTCCATGTATGGAAGGGTATTTATAGTTACAAAGTAAGCGTCCTCCTAACGGAATTTGTGATCCGGGCATACAGGTGGGTAAAGACCGTCCCTTCCTCCACGGTGTTGCTCTAAACTAAACTATGCTACAAACTAACTAATTAACTACTAAACAACGTAAATAACTACAAGTCTACGAGCTAACATATGCTAGATAATATTTGGGGTGACCGACACTTCACACTGGAATTTCCAATTCCTAACAAAAAGTTAATCCGTAGAAACAATTCAGTCAACCAACAGAAACCAACAAATGTTTGACCACAGTTTCTATGTCAAGGCTACTAGCAGAAATAATTACCCATCAACAGGAATAATCACAAAACCAGCAGGAATGATAAAAAGTTAAACCCTGCTCTAATTTAACTGTGCATTAAAAGTCGGCAGTGTAACCCCTTATTACTCCAAATACCAACCAAACCATAACTTCCATTAATTCTAACAAACCTAGAATACACGTTTACCTTGACTATAAAAACCACCCCTTGGCACATAAAACACATACATACCATACAACCCTAACACAGTAATCGATCACCAAAAATCACCAAAACACCCGCAATGAGTAACTCTCCAAACACTCCAATTGAGATATCTTCTGACTCATCAGAGAGTTTGCCATCCAATGGTGGATGGTCACCCTACTTTCCTCCTAACTACACCAACCTGAGATTCATGTCCACAAACCCTCCACCATCACTAGCACCTCTTGGAACTTCTTCAGAGGATCTCCCTACCCTACCTTCAGACATGGGGTATGATGATACCAGTTCTGAGCTTAACTCTATGCCCATCTTTGTCTCAGAATTCACAAATACTGTTGATGATAATAGTGGTTCTTCCAGGCTAGTGAATGTAGCTCCTCTTGCTATTGTGTCACCTTTTTTAGTTCCAGCTGCAGGCCCTTCTGATCTAAGGCCATAACCCTCCAACCCAAACCCTGAGAAAAGAGTACAAGTGGTTGGTCTTTCTGCTCCTAGAGTGTGGGACTTTATCAGCATAAGGGGAAAGCAGCATCAGAGGATGTCTAAGTGGGCAAAGAGGAGGCCATAGTAGATGTCTTGTGGAAGGAAGCTAGTTTATGGAGGAGTCTTTTATGTTGATGAAGCTTGTGTCATGTCATGTAGTTCTCAGAAGTCATAGAAAGTCTTGTAACTATATGCTGGATCGAAGAATACAGTATTTATATAAATAAAAGAGTTTCCTATTTCTTGTTTAATCTATGCTACTGATTGTGTGTTTGACACTAGATCTGCAAAATGGATAGTAGTACACAGAATACACAAAGAATATATACAAATATACAACATTAAATCCTCCCCTTAATCAAAAATCCTCCCCTTAGGCATAATCCTCCCCTCAAACACAACAATCAGGGGTTGATCATGCCAATATGGACAACCAAATATTGAAATCTAGGGCCATCAAAAGCTTTAGTTAACAAATCAACCACATTTTCATCAGTATGAATTTTAACCACTTGAATAAGATGTTTTTCATTAGCATCCCTGATAAAATGGTGTCTAATTTCTATGTGTTTTGTTCTCTGATGAAAAACAAGATTTTTAACAATGCAAATTGTACTTTGGTTGTCTATAAAGATTTTAGTGTTCATAAAATTGAACCCATAATCCAATAACTGATTTTGTATCCAAAGTACCTGACCACAACAACTAGCAGTAGCAACATACTCTGCTTCAGTAGAAGATGTAGCCACTAAGGTCTACTTCTTGCATTGCCAGGAGATTAATCTCCTTCCCAGAAACTGACAGCGCCCAGTAGTAGATTTTCTGTCAAAGTTGGCACCAGCATAGTCACTATCACTGTAAGCTTCCAACACAAATGGAGAATCTCTAGGATACCAAAGACCCAACTTAGGTTGACCTTTTATATACTTGAAGATTTTCTTGACTGCATTCAAATTGGAAGTCAAAGGAGTGACTTGATGCCTGGAACAAGCACTGACTGCAAAGATAATATCAGGCCTTGAAGCTGTCAAATACATAAGTGAACCAATCATAGATCTGTATTGATGAAAACTGACTGCAAGATCTGGTTCAATATTTGACTTTGGCTTTGGGGCTTCATAAGGAGTAGTTGCAGTTCGCACTTTTTCCAAGTCAAACTTCTTGAGGATGTCTTGCACATATTTCTCCTGATTCATGAAAATACCATCTTACCGTTGCTTAACTTTTAGACCAAAGAAGAATGTAAGCTCACCCGTATCACTCATTTCAAACTTACTTTTCATTAGCTCCTCAAATTCCCTGCACCAAGCTTCTTTAGTGGAACCAAAGATAATGTCATCTACATAAACTTGGACAAGGATGATATCCCTGGAGTTCTTTTTGATGAATAGTGTCTTATCAATAGCACCTCTCCTGTAACCATGCTTCAGCAGGAATGATGAGAGCCTTACATACCAAGCCCTTGGTGCGTGATGAAGCCCATAGAGTGCTTTAACCACTTTGTAGACCATATCCGGATTATGAGGGTCCACAAAACCTTTGGGCTGAGTAACATAAACTTCTTCTTCAATTTCACCATATAGAAAGGCACTTTTAACATCCATCTAATAAACCATGAAGCCCACATAGGAAGAAAAAGCTAAGAAGAGTCTAATAGCTTCAACTCTTGCTACTGGAGCAAAGACTTCATCATAATCAATCCCCTCTTCTTGCCTGCGACCTTGAGCAACCAATCTAGCCTTATTCCTAACCACAATCCCCCTTGCATCTCTTTTACACTTTAGAATCTACTTTGTTCCAATTGCATACTTCCCAACAGGCAACAGAACAAGCTCCCATACATTTTGATTCAAAAACTATTGCATTTCTTCTTGCATAGCAGCCTCCTAATCTTCATCTGCTAAAGCCTGTGCAACACTGGTAGGTTCAACTTGAGAGAGGAAACAAGCAAATAGACAATACTGATTGTCTATGTGATTGTTCCTATGTTGATCCTGAATGTAACTAAGAAATGCAGTTTCTCTAAATTTTGTCTTCTTCACCTTACTTCTTGTTTGAACAGATGAAGTAGGGTCACCAATAATCAGAGATTGTGGATGAACAATGTTAACCCTTTTAGTAACATTAGGACTAAGATCAAGTGAAGTGGACATGTTATTAAGAGTTGGCCCAAAATCATCATCATATGAAGAAGCATCAAAGATGCCTGTTCTTGACAAATGATGAATTTCGTCCAATTCAGAGCTTGAATATTATGAATTGGCTAGATGATATGGATTTGGAAATCGTGTTGGAGAGTCATGGAAACCTAGAGTATCAACAGAAGGAGTAGCTGAGGGAATCGCAGGAACAACATGAATACCAAGAGGAACAGGAACACTATCAGCAGGAGTTTGATCAGGAGCAACTGAGCCATTACTAGCAGAAACAACTTTATCAGCAGCAGTCTGACCAGCAAGATCAGTAACATTACCAGCAGAAACAGATGCATTATCAGCGGCTTCCATGTTCCTGCAAGCTTCAATAGTTTCCTGCCTTAAAAGTTCCTCAGTGTCTTTGGAGAATTCATAACCATACTTTTCAGCATCATTCTTAGCTGCAGGCTCTTGGCATTGAATCTTTACAAGTTCTTCTGCATACCCTAGATCAGATTGAGTTACACCAGAGGAAACCTTATCTTTAGGACCTAAAAAGTGGTTAGTAGGAAAAGAAGGAACAACAATAGGCTGTTCATCACACTCTGAGTCGGATTCATCATCTGAGGAATCTGCAATGTTAGTTTGTGAAACTGGTGTACCTGCAGAATGATTGGATTTGAAGCGAGTATAACCTAAATGATGAGTTAAATAGTCAAGATCAAAGTACCATTCCTGACCAGCTCCCTGAACATTAGGTTTATCCTCCAAAAATCTCAGATTCAGTGTTTCTCCTATCCTTCTGGCAGATATATTATACACTCTGTATGCCTTACTATGAGCAAATAACCTACTATAAAACCCTCATCAGCTTTCCCTTCAAATTTTCACAAATGATCACTGGTATTCAAAATAGTCACATGACAACCAAAAGGCTTAAAGTAACTAATGGTAGGAAGCTTCCGAGATAGAAGTTCATAAGGTGTCTTATTATGAGGACTAGTTATCAAAACCCTGTTCAAAACATAACAGGCAGTGCTGACTACTTCAGTCCAGAACATGGTAGGTAACTTAGAGTCAGCAAGCATAGATCTTGCTGCTTCTATTAGGGTCCTCTTCTTCCTTTCAGCAACTCCATTTTGTTGAGGAGTCCTGGCACTGCTATAGTCCCTTTTTATCCCCTTAGAGTCACATAGTTCAATCAATTTGGCATTTTTGAACTCTGTTCCATTATCACACCTTATGGCTTTAACCTTTTTATTCAGATGGTTTTCAATCAGGGCTATAAAAGTTTGACGAACCTGAAATGTTTCATACTTTGTCCCTAAAAATAATACTCAGCAAAACCTGCTATAGTCATCAGAAACCACCACATAATAGTACTTGTGATCAATGCTTGTAATAGATGTTGGACCAAAGAGATCCATGTGAAGAAGCTGCAAAGGTTCTGTTATGGTGCTAACTGCTTGATAATGGATTTATATGAAGCCTTGTGTTGCTTTCCCTTGTTGCAGGCCACACAATTATGCTCATTAGTGAAGACTTTGGAAGGAAGTCCATAGACCAAACCATGTTTGGCTAGCTTGTTGATAGTTTTGAAGTTAACATGAGCCATCCTTCTATGCCATTTATTATATTCATCTAAGGATGCCTTTGCCACCAAACAAGCCAAACCTCCTTCAGGCCGGACATCATTAAGGTTGAATGCACATATTATCTCTCCTTGGAACCTTCAGTATCACTTGACTTTCTTCAGGTATCTAAAAGTCCTTGGAAAGCACAAGACATGCATTACCAGTGAAGAGAACATTATTTCTCTTGTCACAGATTTGAGACACATAAAATAGATTGAAGTTTTTGAGTTCTTCCACATAATACACATTTTCAAAGTCCAGTTTGGAGGTCTTAATGGTTCATTTCCCTGTGATCTTGCCATCACCTCCTCCAAAAGTAACAGTCCCTCCATGAATAGAAACACAATCATGTAGTCTTTCTCTGTTCCCTGTCATACTCCTAGAACACCCACTATCAACAATACCTAAGTCTTTATTTGAATGAGGATCATCCAACAAGTTAGAAAACATATAGAACAATATTAGTATTCATGGAGACCCAAGTCATGACTGACTTGGGCCTGCCTTATGGCCCATAGATGAGTGACTTATAGATTGATGAGATCCACCATTGTTCTTGGATTCCTTCCCTAAATATGGTTTGTATTTTCTCCAAAAGCAACTTGCTGAGGGCTTAAAAGCAGTATCCCATCTGTTCCCCCTTTATAGAATGGGTCATTATTAACAGCCCGATATCCATTCTGAAAATAAGTACTGGTAGGTCTGAATATTGGCCTCGGAACATTTCTTCTCCAATATGGTGAAAATGGTCTATCGGCAGAAACAGGGTTACCAGCAGTAACTGGATTACCATCAGAAACCAATCTACCAGTAGGAACCGGTCTACCAGCAGGAACTGGTCTACCAGCATGATTGGTTCTGCCTTTCCTCACATGTTTTCCAGTCGGAAAAAATGGAGGGATATTGGTCACATCATTCCATACTGGTCTTTGCCTCTGTTGATTAGTACAAACACCCATTTGTTTCTCATAAAAATCACAATTTTAATGAGATGAAATGTACTACCACAAACAAAACATGATTTCTTCTTAAAATGCTTGCATATAACATGAGAAGTCTTATCATAAACAAACTTATTCAAATCACAACCAAAATCAGAATTTTTTCTAACAGAATAAAAAGAACAAGAAATGTTTTTAAAATAAGGTATCTTTAAAGAAGATTCATCAATAGTAACTCTTGGACCAGGGGTAATAGGCTTGGGTGAGGTAGAATTGGGAGAGGCAGACTTGGCCCTTGAATCACAACCGGTAAAGTCTTGGGTCAAAAAATTCCTATCACTGGAAGAACAAGAGACAAAATCATTAGTTTCACAACCAGTGTCAGATAAGTCAGTAGACTTTTGGCCATAGGTCATATGTGATTCATCCAAGTCTGTGTCTGGGGAGGGTGGTCTAACAATACCGTTAATTGAGGAAGGAACATAATGCATTTCACCTTGTTTTATAAACTTAACGGGTTTTATATATTTTTCTTCCTCATCATCAGTGACAGGGTCAAAAACACTATAATCATTAGGGTCAAACACTTCATCTGGACCAATATAGTCCTTGAAGCCTAACCCCATCTTAGTTTTAACAGACATAGAACTTCTCCATAATTTATCTAAATTCTTAGCTTGTTCCTGCCACTCTTTATGTCTTTCCACCTCTTTTTCTAAATTATCCTTTAGATCCTCATCATCTAAATTAATCTTTACATTCTGATTCTCAATAAATTTTAACAAGTTAGTGGTGTTCTCTAAATCTCTTTCTAGCACCCTAATTTTCTCTTCTAGAGGCAATTCATTTTGTTGATACCAAGCATTTTGTTTTTCCAAAGTTTTAACAGTTTTCTTATAGGCTTGAACCTGAATAAAGTTTTCTTTATATTGGCTATCAATGTCATAAAATTCTCTTTTAAGGGCATCATACTTATCACTACAACCGAATATACAAGAATTTACGAGATGAGAGATTTATTGAGGGCAAACTCCTCGGCAACATCTCCAGTCTCAGCAATCATTCCAATGCAGAAGAACTACCCTCCTTATCATCAGCCACATGAGTATTCCAGTCAAGCATTGAATCCACAGACAGCGTAGCTTTAGGTTCCTCCTGCTCCTTGAGCTTGAATGCAGAGTACCTTCTCATATCACTTCCATTCTTATCTTGGCATTCCCTGTCAAAATGACCTAGTTGATTGCATTCATAGCACCTGACCTTCTTTCTGTCAAACCTGGCTGCTTCCCTTCCCTGGTAATTGATCTTCCTGCCAGAATTTTTCTCAAACCTATTGACTTTTACAGCAAGCATAGCCATTTGCCACTTTATGTCCAACTCTTCCAAGTCCCACTTATCCATCTGATCAAAATCCTTATAGGCAAGCTGCTGTTGAGGTCCAGTATCAGCAAAAAATGAGTAAAGAACATCTTCCACCACATTGCTTGACTTTGACTTTCTTGATCCAGAAGAAGAGTATGTCGTGGTTACTGCTGATGATGAAGTGGGGCTCTCAGCATAAGACATCTTGGTGTTAGCACTAGTGGCACTAACAAATGCAGAATTCTTAGAAGTGAGAGCAACTTGTCTCCAGGAAGAAGGTAGAGCCCTTAGGAACTTGGTGTTCCATTCTTCATTGTCGGGCTTGGACTTCATCTGATTAAGCTGACTCAAGATTTTCTAAAACTTGTCATACCCCTTGTGTATGCCTTCCTCTTCAGAAATAGTAAACCCCTAAAAGTCCGGGTTGAGCATAGTCTTTCTCATCTTCTTGGATTCTTCATTGCCACCAAACCTGGCCTTGATTGCTCTCCAGATTTCCCTAG
The DNA here is from genome assembly GCA_910596185.1 of Chrysanthemum makinoi. Lineage (NCBI taxonomy): Eukaryota > Viridiplantae > Streptophyta > Magnoliopsida > Asterales > Asteraceae > Chrysanthemum > Chrysanthemum makinoi. The sequence continues at coordinate 888,629 of OU343220.1, forward strand.
CATCATCCAGGTGATGAAAATAACGCATATGTTCATCTGGAAGAGCTTGGAGCAAGGTAGTCCTAGCCTTGTTTTCCTTCGAGAGTGCAATATGTTCTTTAGTAGTTGCAGCTGGAAGAAGTATCACATTCCCTTCAGTATCTCTTCCAGTCTTTTTCTTACTGTTACCTTTCACGACAATGTTCCAGAGATGGTAGTCACTGTTGGTAAGCCAATTTTCCATCTTCATTGCCCATATATCATATTCATCCTTTTTCAGATAAGGAAACTTAGAATTGCTGTTCGACATGGTGGTGACAACCTGTTGAATTGTTTGAGATTGACTCATGCTTCTCCTTATCAGATTCTAAGTCTGAAGTTGCCATTATTAGAGAACTTTTAAGGTTTTGAAAGAGAGTAAGGAAGTCTTCTTTGAGAGATTCTCACAAGGCTCTGATACCACTTGTTGGATCAGTCCCAGATAGATCTCACGAGCCTTTAAGAAACAGATAGTAAACTTGTCTAATCACAAGCAAACTACAGAGAACCTCGAATAAACTTATGTCCACGCGGAATATGAACACAAGAGTTAAAGAAGACAATAAAGAATAAACTCTTGATCCTCTATGGATCTATATTAAATTACTAAGAATGTGTTTTCAAAAGCATACATAAACCCTACTCGCAGGTTTCTTTTATACTAGTAAGAAACCCTAATACGATTGCTTACCAAATACGTAAAAGATATGCATTATCTCTTCCTAAAATAACTCATGCATATCGTAACGAATTACTAAGAATACGGATACTACTATCCACAGAAACATAACTATCAGTAGTAACTGCATTATCAGTAGAAACCGTTCTATCAGCAGAAACAAAAGAAAACTAAATTATCAGCAGGAACTTGATCAGCAGGAACCATATTGTTACTATAATTCCTAACATATTATAACCCTTTTATATGGTGAGATTAGCCTTATCCGTTTCTAAATATTTACCCCAAATCCATCAAATTATGAGTGTGCCAGTAGCTTGTAAACTTTAGAACTTGTCCTTTGCATCATTTCGAGACCATAGACGAGGTATGTTGAGTTAGCTTAATGTATTTGGACTTTTCAGTTTAAGAAGGCAATATTATAGGATTATCACCCAAAAAGCCTATCCTTGTGTGTATAACGATTAGTCACGTCGACTTCTCGACCCCTATGTTAAACCCTTTTGTTGCACTCACCTTTAGTGCAAGATACCCCTAGATACATCCATCTGAGCCATTATTTTCATTTTGTTCACCCAACATATTGTTTCATTACACCCATACACCTTAGCCTACCCTGTAGTCTTTATTTGTGATTGGGAAGTCATTGTTTTCCTAAGTTCAAGGTTTAAGTGGAAAGGTTCAAGAATCATGCTTTCGTCGATGACATATTCTTGAAGATCATTGAAGACCCCGAATTCTCATATTGTACATCTCAAGTGGGGGATGCTATGTTTAGTTGTTATGTGAATATATATATATATATATATATATATATATATATATATATATATAAATATATATATATATATATATATATATATATATATATATATATATATATATATATAGTATTCGTTGATTGTAAAGTGCGAAGTTATAAGCACTATGTTTATGAGCTCATTATAGTTTCACTATCGAGGAGGCCACCTCGGTCACAGTTGAAGAAAAGGTAATTTGCCCATCATGACGTCCTCTAATGGCACATCTACCTGGTATATCATGATCCAGTTTCTTTGCTTCGAAACTTGAACATTGGATGAACGGTAAGCGGTGATGACTTGGTTATAGATTTAGACTATTTGTTTGATATTTTTACTTTACACCAATTATATCCCATGTCTATCCTACCCGTCAGTCATGAAGCGTGTCTAGGTGATGCAGTGAGCATACTTTGGTGTCTTGGCCATGGATTTGGTCATGTATCATTGGTTTTGTCCACTTCGCCGTGACATGTTAGTATTGACAACTCACCTTTAACCTTTGTCGTGTCTACCCATATTGCCTTCGAGAATTGTTTTGTCCTTAACTGTAGTGGTGGAGATTTGTGTAACCGCCAAGCTTATGATAGAATACATGCTATGACTGTGCGTTGAATGATCACCCCGAAATTGACACTTAGATTAGTTGAGAGATTTGAGTGTTTTTTTTCGCATTTCATGAGGTGTTCGGCTTTGTTTTATTCTAACATAAGGGATTTGTAAACTTATATTTTCCAAATAATAGGAGATATCTTTTTTGGAATCTATCTAATAAGGTCTACTTGAGGGCAAGTAGAGTTCAAGTGGGGGGATATTTGATAACATCAAATATTCTTGAATATTAAGTGTCAATTTCCCCCGATAATGCTCGTATTTTATATCATTTATATGGATTTATGCTTGTTTTCCTCCATATTTCACTTTTAGGTAAATTACGAGCATTGGAGCTAATGAGATGCAGACTTGGAGGTTTTATTGAAGATATATGATAGTATGCCCATTTTGAAGTAATTACGGTGTAACTCTTCTCTCACATTACGCCGTAACAAAGCGTAGCTCGAGAAGACCAACTAGCTGAGGATTACAGTAACTCCATCTTAGGATTACACCGTAACTAATTAGGATCAAATGATGTTCCGTCCTTTGCAAACTACGCCGTAACTCTTTCCATAATTCGGCGTAACCATGATTTATTGAAGATACGACATAAATCATTCCATGTGTTATGCCGTAACCAGCTTTTCTAGAGCAAATTACGAAGATATTGATGTTACGGCGTAACTCTCAACTTAAGTTATATCGTAACAAGATTTGGCCTATAAATACCACCCAAAATTCTGCGTTTCTCATCATTCACTTTACACACAAAAGCACAGAACATGGGTAGGAGGCTGAAGGCAGATCTTGAGGAGCATACGGAGCCGTCTCCAAGGGAGAAATCACTTCCTACCGATAACCATTAGCAATTTAACATTTCTTTTACTTTCAGTTCATGTATTTCATTATGTCAAACATTGAATCGATTGTTTCAGTTAATATGTGTTAGGATTTAGAAAATCCGGTAGCTAAAGACTCGGTCACCTCAAGTATATGTATTCGATAGAAAGCTCATAGTTGTAGTCATTTAGTAATAGTGAGTAGTTAGTTAAGTAACACCGTGGAGGACGGACAGGTCTTTACCCACTGTATGCTTGATCCACAACCCATTGGAGGTGTTTTATGTAACACACTATAAATACCCTTTGCCTCCCAAGGCAAAGGGTTGGAGCTTTCAATACACATTTTTCTTTGTCTCACTAAAGTTCACAACTCTCTTCACTTTCTCTCTCTAAAACCTTAACTAAGTCGATCATATGTGTGTTTGATTGTGTGATCGTGAAATCCAATATGTTACAAATGGTATCAAGAGCCATGGTTTGATCATCTACCTTTCATGTTCTTGGATTCTTAGTGGTTTTCATAGGTTTTTGGGTTTGAATGAGCTTTGAGTAGTTTTCATCACTTGGATCATTTTTAGTGTTAAAGTTTGAATTTTGATAGTACTTTTGTGTTTATAATCATCATAAGTGTTTAGGTTTTGGCTTGGAAGGCTTGAATCATTTTGGTTGTAGTGTTTTCGATTGAAAAAAGTTTAGTTTTTGAAGTTTTTCAAGGAAGCAGTTTGTCTCTCCGTGTTCATTTCTTTGAAGCTGTTTGATACGTATTTTATGCGATTTGACCTGATTTGTGGAAGCGGTTTGATCACTAAGCGGTTTGTGTGTTGAGACAAAGAGACAAAAAGGAAAAAGTAATGGAAGTACTTTTGTCCCCTTGCGGTTTGTCAAACTAAGCAATTTGTTCCAAGTGGTTTATCCTAAGCGTTTTGTTCAAAGAGGTTTGTTTATAGGTGCGTTTTGACTTCAGCGATTTGTCACCGTGCGGTTTGTCAATTGCGGTTTGTATATTTTGCGGTTTGATCAAAGTGACTTATACTTTCGCGGTTTGAGTAAGCGGTTTAATCATCAGCGACTTGTCTTTGTGCAGTTTGTATTGTCAGCGGTTTGACATCAAGCTATTTGTGTTAAGCGGTTTGATACAACATTTATATTGAAGTGATTTGTGTTAAGTGATTTGTCTGGTTGCGATTTTACTGAAGCGGTTTGTCAATTGTGCGACTTTTCTTTCGAGATTTGTCATTTCTTCATGATAAGTTTTACAGTTTTCTCTTGATTCAGATAAATCCAGTGAAAGAATCTATATCCTGGTTTAATCGAAGAGTTGTTAAATCCCGTATACTTAGGAATCATGTCTACTATCACTTCATCCGTTGCTGATGACGTTCAAGCTGCAGGATCTGATACTCGTCCTCCCATGCTTGATCGAACTGACTATGACTCTTAAGCACAAAGAATCAGATTATACTATTTGAGAAAAGAGAATGGTGTTAACATCCTTAAGTCAATTGATGAAGGACCATATCAAATTGGAACTACCAGAGACATTCTTGAAACTGCAACTGATGGGTCAGTTATATTGGGATTGGATAGACCAAAAATGTATGATGAGCTTGATGATAAGGAGAAGAAGAGATATGATGCAGACATTAGAGCTTCAAACATTATACTTCAAGGTTTACCAAAAGACATTTACAAGCTGATCAATCACAACACTGAAGCTAAGGCAGTATGGGATAATGTAAAGATGCTTCTCTCTGGATCGAAACTGACTAAGGAAGATAGGGAATCTCATTTGTATGATGACTTTGAGAATTTTAAAATGAATCCAGGGGAAAGTATTATTGAATATCATGTGAGATTCTACAAGCTTGTAAATGATATGAGGAATATCAAAATGACAATCCAAATATCGAGCTCAATTCCAAGTTTGTGAACAACATGAATCCCAAATGGCACAAATTTGTCACAGCTGTCAAACTAAACAAAGGACTGAGGAACACAAATTATGAAAAATTGTATGCTTACATGCTCCAACATGAGAAGCATGCTGCATTTGAATGAATGATCATGGAAAAGTTTAATACCAATCTTGCGCTACCAAGTTCTTTAAATGATTCTCTTACATCTACACACAAATGTGGGAATAAGTACCAAAGCATCACAAGTCATACCAACTAGGGATGGTAATCACAAACTCATTCCGGATTCGGGTTATCAGTCATCGGACACATTCATGGAACACTTTGTAAATCAACTGGCTCTAATGGTTAAGCAAAACTTAAACCTCACTCCCCACACCAACAATCATCTCAGAACTGCATCCAATCTACACAATCATGCTACTGTTAAAGATGGAAGGGTTGTTGTGTAAAACGTGCAAGGAAGACAAAATGCTTATCTTTCACATAACGAACAAGGAAATGTAGGTGCTGGAACAGGATATGGGAATGTTGGAGTTCGAGTGGTTTATGTTGGTAATCAGAATCGAGGAAGGAACGTTGGTCAGGTTCAAGGGAAACCAATCAAGTGCTACGACTGTGGAGGGGAAGGACACATAGCTAGGAACTACACTCAGCCAAAATGTCCAAAAAATGCAGAATACTTCAGGGACAAGATGCTGCTTGTGCAAGCTCAAGATAATGGATCTGTACTGGATGAGGAAGTGTTGTTGTTTCTAGTTGAGGGGAATGCCAAAACATATGATGCAGATGTCGATGAACAACAGGTGCATGGTTTGGCTCAGAAGAACCCAAATGTCTTCCAAGTTGCAGACTGTGATGCATTTGACTCTAAAGTGGATGATGAACCAGCGGCACAGACCATCTTTATGGCAAATATCTCTCCAATGGTTTCTTCACCTCAACCAGCTGGTTCCTCCAAGGAAACCATCATATTAGAGGTACCGAAACTATACGACGTGGTTGATGCCCAAAAGATTCACCATGAAGTACAATCAGCGAAAGTCATTGAATCAGATATTGAAAGTATGGGTAATACCAATGTTGTCCCATATGATCAATATTTGAAGCAAGATGAAAGTCTTAATGTACCAAGTGATGAATCTTCTGCAGTTAATGACGAATGTATATATGATGAGTACATTGCATATGCTCCTGATGATTTTATGACCACTGAGCTAAATGCCTATAAGGAACAAGTTGCCATATACGAACAGCGTGCTAAGTTTGGATTGACTACCCACGAGTAGGAGATGGATAACCAAATGCGTACACTTATAAGAAAAAGTAATTTTAGGGAAGAAACATTAAAACAAGAGTTAAATTCCTTACAAGAAAAACTTAATAACTTGTCAAGCAAAAGCAAGAACTTCAAGAAAATGTAAAAGTGCTTAAGCAGGAATTCAATGCTAAGGAATCAAAACTTTTAAATGAATTTTACAACCTAAAAACTTTAAAGAACAAACTTGAAAACAAGTTGTATATACAAGGGAACACCATTCAGACTTCTCATGTGATCACTAAGCATGGAGTTTTAAGCGATAAGCATAGTATTCCCTTTTTGAGGAACCCAATCCTGAGTATGGTAAAATAGCGAAGGCTGCTCAAAAACTGGTCTGATGGTAATGATATTCTTAAGCCTAGACAAACGCCATCATGTATACAAGTGCACTGAAGAGGATAGATAGTTATAAGATGCCTCAAGAATGAAAATAGAAAAGAAACTAAAAGATCCTTGGTGTATAAAGTATAATATAACATTTAAAACCCCAAATTACACTAAGGATAATTGGATTGCCTTGAACAAGTTTAAACCTGAAACTTAATTAACCCCTGAACAAGTGTTTTGGAAGAATGATATTGATAAGAATAAATATGATAAACTTGTGGAAAAGAATCCTCCCCTTAGGAAATTGCCTTCAGCTACTGTGTATCCATAAAATAGACCTATGCATTTAGTTCCTAGAACTCTTCCCACTAAAAGCAAAACCTTAATCAGCTTGTATGTAGTTTACCAACTATTCATTGATTTTGAGAAAACATGTAAGAAGAGAATCACTCCCATAGGAATTACTAAAGGGGAAAGGGGTTTTGAGCAAACAAAAGAATGTTATTTAACTGAGGTCATGCCACTCTTTAAACAACTAAAAGAACAATTTGAGAGTCTTCCAAATGCCATAGATACAGAAATTAAAGAAATGAAAAGAATGTTTAATGATATGGAAAACGAGGTTAGTATGAATGAACATGAGCTTAAGAGCAATGAGATTGAGAGGAAGAACATTCACATCCTTAACGATAACTTGATTTCTAGATGTGTTTCTCAAGATGTATTCTATACTATTACGAATTATTCCATTACTGCTTCTCAATTCCATGAATTGTCTATTGCTTTGAAAGTTTCCTATGATCGTGTCATTGAGCTTGAAACAAAAAATTCAAAATTGCATGATAAAATCTATTGGGAATTCTGCTAAGTTAGAATTCTGCTGCTGTTTCTACCGAAGAGATTCTGCTGAAGTTCATTGTTTCTGCTGAAGAACAGAATCTGCTGAAGTAGTATAGTACGTAGTTTGTTTCTGCGGAAATAGTTATTCCGTATTTTATATAGTTAATTAGGATATGCATGAGCTTTATTAGGAAGTGATAATGTATATCTTATTTTGTTTTATGATTATACGTTTCTTAGGAAACAAGTTAGGGTTTCTTGCGTATAAAAGGAACACAATAGTATGATTAATGTAACGAGTTGAAAAACAAAGTTTTAGTAATATAAAGATCCATAGAGGATCAACGTGTTCTTAGTTATTGTGTTTGTGCTTATATTTGATTTCCGCTAAAGAATATAAGTCGTAGAGATTGTCTATTAGTTTGCTTTTGATTACATAAGTAATACTAACGATCTACGAGTGCTCAAGATCTATCAAGGTCTACAGTTTCTACAAGTGGTATCAGAGCCTCGAGAGAGTCTCTACGATACTAAGAACAATCTTTCATAAACACTCATACAACCAACACATCAATCACCATGCCTGGATCACAAGATGATATTGAAGTCACCAACAATCAGAACACCACCCATCTGCAACAACTAAGTCTCGAACACTACGCCAAGTTTCCTTATCTAACGAAAGAGGAATACGATTTATGGGCAATGAAGATGCAAAGCGGATTTCCAACATTGATTGGAATATGTGGGAAGTTGTCGAGAAAGGGAAAGCAGTTTGAAGAACTACCCGCAGATCTGATGGTAATCTTATTCATGTACCTCCCAAATCTGCTGAAGAATTTTTGGTGGTTCAGAGAGAAACCAAAGTGAAAACATTTCTTCTTCAAGCTATTCACGAGGATCACTTGAGTGATTTTCACTTCATGAATGATGCAAAGGATATTTGGTTGGCAATCAAGGCTAAGTTTGGAGGAAACGAGGAGTCTAGGAGAATGAGAAAATCGATGCTAAGACAACAGTTTGAAGATTTTCAAGTCTCTGAAGAGGAAGGAATTCACAAAGGCTATGACCGGTTTCACAAGATCTTAAGTCGGTTGAATCAGCTTAAGGCAAAGCCAGATAATGAAGATTGCAACTCCAAGTTTCTGCGATCTTTACCTCAATCCTGATTACAAGTAAGCATTGCCTTCAAAACTAAAGGTGGGCTTGATATGATTACCTTTGATGAGCTATAAAACAAACTTAAAGCTCTTGAGCATGATGTGAGAGTCCATTCCGTTCATCATCTCTTGCTAGTCACACGCTTTGTTGGAGCCTCCACTCCAAAGATGATCCATGCTCCAACTCCAACTTACTCATCATCATCTTACACTACCACTCCATTAAGTTCTCAATCTACAACTAGTGGTATAATGGAAGATGTGCTTGGATCCTTCTTTCTTTGACTATGATCCTCGGCAGGAACTTGCATATGAGGATTTTGATCTGGTAGATCCTCTGGAGATGGAAGAGATGAAGTTGAAGTGGCAAGTGGCTATGCTCTCTATGTACATCAAGAAATTTGAGTGTAAAATTTTGGGAGGAAGTTTGGTTTCAGGGAAGAGATCCAGCAAGGTTTGACAAAAAGAAGGTCAAGTGCTTTACATGTCGTCAGATGGGTCACTTTTCGGAGAGTGCAAGGATAGGAAGGCTGGAGATGAGGTGAGATACTCTTCCTATCAGGAGAATCAAAGGGATCTTTGGAACTTTGAAGCCTAGATCCTCAGTTGCTATGGTCACTTTGGATGCCAATGTGTTGGAAGTCACATGAGTCGAGAATGATGATGGTCCTAGTGGTGATAATATTAGGTTGCTAGCAAGGCGTACTTGAAGATAGGCATGATCGGTTGCCTTGATGGGCATCTCTCAGGTACAAAATTGTTTGTTTTGTTGTAGTGAACGTTATAATGAACTGAAGGAAGCATATGATATTTTGAAACCTAAATATAATGAATGCTATGTTGAAGTTGAAGCTTATAAACATAGTTTTAAAACATTAGAAAGACAAAAGGTTTGGTTTTAGAAGAATCAAATAGCTTATGATGAAAAGATTAGGGTGCTAGAATGTGATCTAGAATGTACAAAAAATGACTTAAAAAGGTCTGAGAAATTAAAAGCTGATGTGGTCTGCGAAAGCAGTGTGTTGAAACAAAAATTAGATGCAGAGAAATAGCTAGACATAACAATTGCCAAAAGGCTGGCCTAATCTAGCTAAAGAACTCTCTTGTAGTCAAACTCTAATACTTCATAGGCTTAGGATTTAGAAATATGTAGGATTAGAAGCTAGAGGACACACATAAATCCACAGGCCGAGGCTTAGCTAATTATGTCAAAGAAGGTGACCTACATTCTGTACGTGGATCTATTAGAGGAATACCTATGCCAGTTGACCTTTCCATTACTGTTGACTTTGATGGATCACACCATCTATATGGAAAAAAGTCAAAAGACATTGTTGAATGACATTTCTAGAAACGTATAGATCGATTATACGAGAGACATGTCGTGAGAAGAATATTTTTGGATTTTTTGATTTTATAATGTTTTTTTATTTTTTGAAAGTTTTATATTTTTATATTTTACTTTTATTGGTTTTTCAAATTTTGTATTTTGTTTTTTCAAAAATATATCTGTAGAATCTTTTTGGAGAATCATTTTCAAGAAGATTCGAGAAGACGTTCTAACTCCTCAGGGGTTAGGCTTAGCATTCAATTAGTCAAACTAAGTCGTCAAACCTTTCTTTTGGAAGGGCTTTAGTAAATAGATCGGCGAGTTGGTAATGTGTCTTCACGAAAAATAATTCAAATACCTTCTTCCACATGTTCTTTTATGAAGTGGTAGCGGAATCTGATATGCTTAGTCTTTGAGTGATGAACAAGATTGCAGGATATGGCTATGGAACTTTTCGAGTCACAATACATAGGTATTTTATCAAAAGTAAAGCCATAATATGTGAGTTGTGTTCTCATCCATAGAACTTGAGCACAACAGCGAGATAGAGACACATACTTTGGCCGGTTGAAAGTGCAGTGCAATCTTGTTTCTTTGAAGACCGACTTACTAACTTTTCACCCAAAATTGTGCTCCTCGGGATGTACTTTTTTGTATGTAATCACCTCGTGGTGCGCATCGAAAAGGCAATTAGATCAAATCCGGATTCCTTCGGATACCAGAGACCCTTGTGAATGGATGTCTTCAGGTACCGAAAGATCCTTTAACCTCTTTGAGGTGTAGTTGATAGGCTTTGCACGAAACCGTGCTAATTAGCAAACAAAAAATGAATATCAGTGGAAGCTAGCGTTAAAGGTACATGAGAGAACCAATTATGCTCCGATATTTCTTGGTCAATAGGTTTCCCAAACAAATCGGCTCCAATTTTTGGTGATGTTACCATTGGTGTTTCGACCGAATCAAAATTATCCATACCATGATTTTTCAAAATCTCAGTTGTGTATTTAGCTTGATTTATAAAAATTCCACGTGGGGATTGATGTATTTGTAAACCAAGAAAAAAATTTAGTTCCCCCATCATGAACATTTCAAATTTGCTTTTCATGAGATTTTCAAAATGTTTTGATAGATTCAGATTAGTGGACCCAAAAATGATGTCGTCCACGTAAATCTAAACAATCAAAATGTCTTTTTTGCATTTTTGTGTAAACAAGGTAGGATCAACCGTTCCTTTGGTGAAATTGTTTAGAATAAGGAAAGAGGGCGGTTAGTCATTCCACGCTCGGGAGCTTGCTTTAATCCATAGATTGCCTTTTTGATTTTGTAGGCGTATGCGGATGTTCCATGTCTATGAAGCCTTACGGGTGACTCACGTACACTTCTTCTGAGTTCCATTCAAGAGCATTTTGTCTTGTCCATCGATAAACGTGATGTTTTTGTGAGCTGCATAGGCTAAGAAAATCTGTGCCTCAAGTCTAGCTACGGGCGAATGACTCTTCAAAGTCTATTCCTTCTCTTATGCGTATCCTTTGCCCAAGGCGAGCTTTGTTGCGAATTACAGTCATATCTTCATCCCTTTTGTTCTTCCATAACCATTTGAGATCAATGACTCGAATGTCAATTGGTCTTGGAACCATATCCCAAGAGTCATGTAGGCGGTATTGGAGAAGTTCCTCCTGCATCGCTTCTATCCATGCGGGTTATGCCATTGCCTCGCGAATGTTCTTTGGCTCAATATTGCTAATTAACCAAAGGTAAATGCACAAGTCGTCGGTGGCAAGTTGGCGTCTGCGTGAATTGGCCTTGCGGTTCACCAATAACTTGTTCAATCGGATGGTCTTTTGTCCACTTTAGAGTAGAAGGATATCGTAGATTATACGAGTGCGAGTTAGATGGTTCTCGTAAGCTTGAAGATGATTCGGTGATTCCTTAAAGCGGGTTTTCAAATAAGTCTTCATCTAATGTTGCATCATTACGGTTTTGAGTAGGTTCTTCTTGAAATGATATGTTTTGGGTTTGCTCATCAATGCTGGTATAGCTGTTTCTAGAATCGGAGTTCTTTGGAGTAGATGTAGATGATGTTGATGGAGTTAGTGCATTGGTTTCGACCGTTGTAGATGCATCTTCTGTTGGTGGTGGTAGATGATGTTGGCGGGTCAGTGGAATGAGGTTTGATGCATTTGTCGAAGTTCCACCATAGTATTCATCGAACATTAACTCAAAGAAATTCTCCCATTCTTTTTCATGAGGTTTGTCAGCAAAAGTTGAAGGAGCTCTTTGTTGTACCGATCTGGCCCGATATGTCAAGCTGATTTGGTGCGGGTCCTAATCTGTTTTGATTAGAAGCCATCGGATTAGTAGCGGGTTCTAGAAGCGAGTCTCTCGAAGCCATCTGTGAAAGTTCATCAAAATTCACATTCATCGTCTCCATTATCTTCCTAGTTCTTCTGTTATACACTTTGAATGCCCTCGAGTTTCGAGTATCAATGAAGATTCCAATATCACCTTTAGCTTTTAGTTTTCCTAGATCTTCTCTTTCGTTCGTTGGATAGCACAAAGCGCCAAACACGTGAAGGTAAGATATATCGGGTTTTGTTGTTGATTAGCAGCTCATATGGGGTTTTATTGAATCTTGGATGGATTAGGGATCGGTTACGAGTGAAACAAGCATTGGCAACAACATCAGCCATATAAATAGCGGTGCACTAGAATAGATTAGCATTGTCGGCGGCTTCCACAAAAGTCACGGTTTCTTCTTTTGACTACCCCATTCTGCTGTGGAGTTCTAACAAGCGATGTCGATGTGTGATTCCCACATCTTCAAAAAACTCTTAACTCGATTTGTGAATTGATCGTTGTGGTTCTTACAACCACTGAGTATGAAGAAGTACTTGAATACGCTTCAGAAAGGTGATGATGATCCCTGGTGCTTCATCTTTTACTACCAACCTTACGCGTAACAACCTTCAACACACAATTTTACTACCAACCTTACGCGTAACAACCTGGCTCTGATACCAATTGTAGGACCACGTTTTACTACCAACCTTACGCGTAACAACCTTCAACACACAAGATGAACACGTAACAAACCACAAACCTATGCGTAGAAGATAAGAAGAAGATAGAAAGTTGGTGACTTAAGATGTATGTAGGTGTATGAATAGAGAATAAAAGATGAAAGGAAACTTGTTATACTTGAAGAAACACACACACAAAAACACACTCCAAGCACACCCACTCAAATGAGACTTTGAGGGGTATTTATACTTCAAATGTAAGCATACCAATGGGCTTTCCATGGGCTTTGTGGATATGGGTTGGACATGGTTAGATTACAAATGAAAAAGGCTAAGCTTAGCAACTAATAGCCATTTAGCTTAGCCAATCACGAGCCCTTTGACTATTCTATCACGATATCTAACACACGTTACAAAGTTCCTAAATGTGAATGAACATCACTTCAATTAAAAACTATAAAGCCTAACAGGGTTTGTTTCTTAGACCTCAAGAATGGCACAACACATTGATCATGATTATTAGAAAATAAACATTCTTTACATGTTTTCTTGACGACATAAGACTTGAATTAATTGCGGTAGCTTAGAGCTAATTCTTAGAACCAACCACGATTCTTTTTGTTCAAATCAAGCTTATTATCCCTCACGGTTTCTTCCCTTCCTTCTTTATGACCACTTTTAGCTTGCGTAGTCTTATCCTTCTTTGCATGTCCTCTAGGCTTTGACCCGTTAACTTTAGTGTCACTTTTAACTTCTGTAGAAGTGATGACGGAAACCTTAGTTTGTTTTACTACCATTTGATTTTTCGGTTTTGATGTGCTGGGTTTAGAGGTTTTCTGGGGTGCATCAAAGGTAACATTCTTGATCTTAGGCATTGAAGAGGGTGCAACAAATCTATCTCACTTATTATCACTTTTAGGACAAGTTCCAATGACATATTCTAATAGTTCATGAGATCGTTCAATGTATATGCAAGCATCGGTAATAGCACTATCTAGAGGCTTCTCTATTCTAGCATCTTCATCGATCTCACGAAGAATATCTAGGCAATCCTTAAGGTGAGTGAGATATCCTTGATACGCAGACCTAATTTTCCAAAGAGGAGGGGGATATATTTATTACAAGCAGAAACCTTTGGAACAACATTTTCACACCTGATGATTGGCATTTTCCCTTTCACCCGAGTCTTTAGATTCTCATTCTCTTTAATCAAAGAAGTTATATTTTCATTGTATTTGTCATGAGTGACCTTAACTGAATCAAGTAACTCTTTGTATTGCGATTTAATCTTTGAATTTTCAGCTTGAAAGTATTCGTTTTCTTGTTGCAATTTATTGATGGTGTTTTGATATTCAAAAATTCTGAGAATTTAAAGGTGGTGGTATATGAGAGCCTACCACTTCACTCCTATTTCCCTTCAATTGAGAAATTTGAGCGTTCAATTTTCGGATCATTTTACAGTGAGCTTGAATCGGTTCATCTCGATTGCTTATTTCAAAATATGCATCAAATTCAGGAGCACCCAAAGATGTCTTAGCAATTAAAGTTTTCATTCTTTCCTCTAGATGTTGACATTTTAATTATAAATTAACATCCTCAACTTCTACTTTATATAAATGCGTGACCATGTTATCAATGTCGTCGTTTTAGATTTTCTCTAGCAATTTTAAGTTCTTGGCTTCAAGCTCATTGATACGAACCTGGGAAACTTTAAATGAAAGTGATAAATCATGAAATTGAGAAGCAGTTAAAGCAGAATCAGTGGTCGTATAATACAGATCCTATGCAATACATCTAGCAATCAAATTCTCATTAAGGATGTGAATATTTTTTATCTCAATCTCATAGCTTTTAAACTCATTTGCATTATCTCTTGCCTCGTTTTCCATTTCATTAAACATCTTTTTCATTTCTTTAACTTCAGTATCTAAGGCCTTTTGAATACCCTCAAAATGTTCTTTCACTTGTTTAAAGAATGGAATAACCTTAGTAAGAAAACATTGTTTTGTTTGCTGATTGGGCTCAAACTGTCAAGTTTATCACACAAGTCAACCACTTGTGAATGGTCAACCGTAATAAAATTCAAACAGTCTAAAACCAATGCAATTTCCCTTGGAATATAGTGGATTCCCTGGTCGTTAAGTCCCACGGAGGATTAATGGTGCTTAAAACGTTCAGATGTCGAATGATCACTAAGGATAATGATCAGTAAGGATTTTGATTGGAAATTACACTTGATTGATTGGAATGGTATTTGGATACAGAACTATAAAGTACAACAATCGGATTAAACAAACTTAAACACGTACGTTTATTAAATTACGTACAAAATAAAACGTGAGTTTTAAGAAATAAAAGACCTACAAATATGAAAATGATATTTTTACAAACCTAATAATAAAAGAAAATTATTATAAAATTAAAATTATTTTTATAACTATTTATTTAATTATTATTAATTAAAAACTAATTATTAATTATTTAAAATACACTTAAATACAAGAAAATATAAAATTAACCAGGAAAAATGAAATTTTAACTTAGAAAAATCTAAAATATTAGAAAACTAATTTTAAAATTGAAAATATATTTTTATGGTTTTATTTTATTTTTATTAATTATTTAATACTTTTTAACTATTTTAAATTCTAATAAATACTAAACAAGCTAGGAAAATTATGAAATTTTTTATAAAATTATCCTATGATGACAGAAAACTAAGAAAATTATAAAAACAGGAAGTGCTTAATAATAAGCTGAAAAAGAAATTTAAAAAGCTAATTTCTATTAAATAAACGCTATCACTATTTTAAAAATGATGTTTTTGTGATTTTTCTTTTTCAAAACTATTTAACTACTGAAAATAAGAAACTTTAATAAAGACAAAAATTTTACAATTTAAAAATAAGCAATTTGAGAGCTTATTATCTCAACAGTGAGCTTATGAGCTTATTTTGATGATTTAAGCTCAAACAAGCTTACAAGCTGGAACCAAAGGTGAAATAAGCTACAAACAAGCTAAAACTACTTATATTAAGCTAAAAGGCACAAAGATACACACTGATAAGCTATAAATAAGCAAATAAGCACTTATCCTAAGTCTACTAACTAAAGGCTCAGCCATATTAACAAGCAATTTAAGCTTATGTAATAAGCTAAAAAGCTCAAAACAAAGACTGAGGTAGCAAGATGGACTGGTGGGCTTTCCAAAAAGTCCAAGCTCACACCCTATGGTTCACTAATAAGCTTATGACAAGCTTATGAAAAAGCATGTAAACACTGACTACTTTAGTTAAGTAAAATGGGACAAACAAAAAGCTATTAGCAGCCCTACTAAATAAGCTATAAAGTTGAAAATAAACACTGGAACCTTAAGACAGCTAGGTTAGCTTTCTAAAAAGCCAAGGTTCAATGCCTGGGCCCCACTAATAAGCTCTGTGTGAGCTTGTGAAAGTGGCTAGCTCAACTGTGCACAGGGCACTATTTTGAAAAAGGGTCTAAAGTAAGCTAGAAAATAAGCAGTTTAAAAAGATAATTGAAAATTATAAAAATTACTGTGATTAAGATGAGCAACTAAATTTTATAATCCTAAAATATTAAAACATGAAACTCAAAGTTAAACCCTATAGAAATTAATCTATTTTATTCAAAAACTGCTAAAATGAAAATTTTGACTTTTTATATTATGCTAAAGGTTGACTAATATGAACTTTGGATTGATTATACTAACTGATTATTTTGTGATAAGCTATATTAAGATGAAAATAAGCTAGGTTAACAAGTTTTAAGCTACTATGATGAGTTTTACTCTTTAAATCCTAACAGTGGTCTAATAATTGAAGATTAAAGGAGATTTTGACTATTTAACAAACAAGGACTGGATTTTATTGTTTCTATGAGTTATTTAGACCAAGTGTGACACACAACAAACAAGAACAATGTCTTGAACAACCTCTAGTACAGTTAAACAAGCAAATCCAAACAATACTTTAAAAGACTGATTTGGTGATTTTCAAATGATTCCACATATTAAGACCATACAAATTGACACAGACCTTATATTATCATAATATGAGACTAAATAAGCCTTACACAACAATAATAACAACATAAAACTAAGAAATTACACTTATGCTATATTAACTGTTAAAATAAGATTTTTACTAACTACAAATTAAAGAGAACAAGCAACTGTTTTTAATGTTTAATTATACTTAACCACAACTAAGAAACATAAACATACAAGAATTTAAGCTTTAAACTACTAATATATTGAAATGCAAAAAATGCTTAAAAAGGCTTACAAATGTGATTCAACTGAAAACCAAGAACAAGGACCAAGTAATACTTCCTATAGAACCTCCACGGGTCACTAAACCATTCCCATCCAATAATCAAACTGCTTCAACTTTTCACACCATCTCTTTTGATTTTTTATTTTTAACTAATTTTTTTTTTGTATTTTTGGAATTTTTCTTTTTGATACTAAACAGAGTTTTAAGGTTTCTAATAGCTTAAATAAGCTATATAGGAGCTTAAGTGAGCTTATGAGTCCAAGATAACAACTAAAAACAACATTCAAACTATCATGAGATTTTGAGTTTGAAAAATTGCACAAACTGAAATGGAACTTAAAACTTGAAATTGATTATTAAAAAAGATTCACATACACTTAAATAACTTAAACAAAGTGCTTAGAAGCTAAGTTTTACACTGGAAAGCTTAAAATAATAAAAACGACTAAGAAATTTAAAAGTTACACTAGATAATCTTCACATTGCTCCTCTCTTGCTTTATAAAGATCTTTTAGGGTCTTGTCGACACCTCTGAGACTTTCCCACTTAATTCCAACCATTGGATCTTTAAAAATCATCAGAATCGTCCATGTGGAATTTTGGCGCCAAAATATCATAAGCAGGTATTTGTTATTAATGAATTTTGGTGGATGTGGAGGTGGAAGAGAGTTGGTATACAGGTGTATAACAGGTGGAAAAGTGGTGAGGTGGTGAAAAAACCACTCTGGTTTTGGTTTGCAGGATTTGATGAGGGAGAAGCACAGTAGAACTGGTTTTGGCGCGCGTTGACTGGGTTTGACCCGTTTTTAATATTAACGGGAAGTTCAAATGGGTTTTAGGGGGTCAAAATGGATGTGGACTAGCTCAGGGGTTCATGGTGGTTCAAGGTTCAAGGTCAAGTAAATTGGGCTTGCAAGTTGGGCCACGGGTTGGTTTTGTGTTTGGGTTTAGTAATAAAAAGGGTCCGTTTGGTTTGTTATTAACACAAGGACCATTCATGTAATTTCGGATTTTTGAGGGACCAAAACTGCCAACATTCCAAAGTTATCACAAGGACCTATCCTGTCATTTATGAATAGTACAAGGACCACATTTGATTATTTTCCATTTTTAAATATCCGAAGACTATTTTTGACATTTTTCAAAGTTAAGGGACCTTTTCTGCCATTTGACCAAAGATTCATTCAAGGACCATTTTTGACAACTTAGAATATTTCAAGGACCTTGAATGATAAAAATCCACATTTTTGGATTCCAGGGACTAGATTTGACAAGTTTCCAAACTTGGGGACTAAAATGCCAATTATGCAAACTTGATACGTTTTCCTGATTTGGTATTTTTGCATTTAAAACACATAAAACACTTATTTGTGATATTTTTATCATTTTGATGCATTTTTGAGTGTTTTCAGATGCTTTTGCAGTTTAAATAGTACAAAAATGATGAGTATTTAGACACTCATCAATCCCCCACACTAAGATATTGCTAGCCCCTAGCAATCTTTTGATAAAAATTAATGGATTTCATCTTTACCAAAAGCCATTACTTCTAGAGTAGCCATTGTTTTAGTTCAAGTAAGAACCTTGGTACAATGATAACCAAATGATTTTGAGCAAATCACCAGCTTTCAACGGTTTTGATTTGTCTTTACCTTAAGCCGTTTGCTTCTCGGACTAGCCAACTCTAGATAAAATATCTTTGGTGAGTCGATTACCAATTATGGTTTTTCCAACTGCCTTTACCACAAGCCATAAACTTTCGGGCTAGCCAACTTTTCACTAGTTAAAGATATGGTGAATAACCATACAATTTTGGGCAAATTGCAAGCCGTAAACGGATTTGATATATCTTTACCAAGAGCCGTTTGCTCTGGATTAGCCAATCCTTATGTGGGTTAGACATGGCGGACTGATTACCATTTGCTGAGTAAGTGAAAAACACTTACTCCAAAAAAATTTTGGCCAAAAATGGGAGAATTGGGTGGTATAATTACATGATAAAATTCGTGAGAATTCCCCCCACACTAGAAATGAATATTGCCCTCAATATTCAAAGTACCGGCTGTTATGCCGAAACATAGAACATAAAAGGGAAATACTACGGCCATTATTTTATTTTTGATATATACATTTTTTTTTTTTATAGAAACTTATATACAACATCGGCACACTAAGGTGGTAGAAAGTAGAAAGAAGTCAGAAATATGGGTGAAAACCCATATGGTGTGCTACTGTTTTTGATTACCGAGTCACTAGCTTGACTCGATCCCGCATTCATTGGTTCATGGGGAAAGCAACGTGGAAAACCAATCTCGATCGGACTTTCGTTCACAGTTTTAATAAACATATTAACATCATAAAGTTTCACACCGACGAGATACAACCGCGGTATTTGTTAATAGTAGAAACTATAAAGGATGATACCGGGTTCAAAGATGGTGTCCTCATTCCCGAAAGAGAAAAGGAAAGAGCAACCACACCATTTGTGAAGAATGGAATAAATATGTGCATCAAAATGTGGTCCATTCTTCATCGAGAAGCAAATCACCATTTTTGACATTTTTAAGCTTAAATTTGAAGCTTGTATGGTGATTGTCAAAGGAATTTCCGGCCGTAGGAAGGTTGGAAACGTTCTTCAATCAACAAATTTTCCAAAAAAAAGATGTCCCCCTCCGAATCAAAGTAAGTATTATCAATTCATGTTGGAATCGACTCATCACTAAGAAAGGCATCGACTTCATTCCAAAAGTTGTCATCTTCCTCATCCGGAGTGAAAGAAGGAATGGAAAAAGTCGAAATGATAAGACTTGAGATGATGGATCATTTTTGAGCAATTCTTTAATGGGAAGAATGTCTCCCATTGGATCACAAACATCATCATCCAATCCGGATGAAACTGAAGAGAGTTTGGTTTCATCCACGTGAGTTAACAAACTCGATACGATAAACTGATCTCGGAGGTGGGACAAGTGGCGTGCTCTTAGAGCTAGCAATTTCCACTACTTTCGATAAAGTCTCCGATTCTAGATCATCATCATCAAGAACACTCTTGACTTCCTTGGTACAACTTTCAAACCATTTGTTTGAACCAGGGTTGATTTTTAAAGCTTTTAGCTCGACGCTTTTGTGACTCCTCTTAACCGGAAATTTGAGAGTGTTGCATTGATTTTTTCGTGATTTTTGATCAATTGTGGCAACACTATGTTTTGATAGAGGTTTGGAGTTCTGGTTGATATTAAACGTGAGTTCTTCGTTGTCAACCCGTATAGTCAACTCTTCAGCATACACATCGATTAGAGCACTGCTCTCAAGAAAGCTCTCCCTAAGATGAGGGAACTCTAGGATCTGATCAAATTCTACTACTACACAAAGTCAGAGGAAAGTGAAACTTTCCTACTTTTACCACGACATCCTCGGCTATCCCAAATGGACGAGTAATGGTACAGTCCGCTAGCTCGAGTGTCATACAAGTAGATGTAAGTTTAGGAAGAGAGTTTTTCCATACTGAGAGTGGCATGAGGTTAATTCTTGCGCCAAGATCGGCCAAGGCGGAGCATTGAACCATCCCCAAGAAATTACACGGGATTAAAAAACCGCCGGGGTCTTCAAGCTTTTTAGGAAGCTTCTTGAGAAGGAACCCAGAGCATTGCTCATTGAGAGGGGTTTTAGCCATTTCAGATAACTTATCTTTGTTGCTTAACATGTGTTTGAGAGTTGATGCAAACTTGGGCATCAGCATGATAGGATCAACGAAGCTTATATCAAAGTGCAGTTCATTGAAAATTTGGAATTTTTTTTTCCATTTGCTCTTTGGTTTTGTCTTTGAGCTTCTCATCATGCAATCTTGATGGGTAAGGAAGCCGACTAGACTTTTGAGCCGGATCAAGTCATTTCGCTCAGAATTAGTCTTTGGAATTTCGGTTCCGGACTTAAAGCTGGACTACCGGAAGTGGACGTATGTATACTTCTGGCTTGAGAAATGCACCTTGTCCGTTGTATCCTTGGTAACTTGACTCATTGCTCCTACTGGAGGAGGCATTGGAGTCGAAGGTCCATTGTGCTGTCTTACCACTTGGGTTGTGATCGCCTTTGCACGCCCTCGGGTTAGCGATCGTGTTGCTCTGAAGTTTTCCTGAGCCCGAGGGTTGATCATTTAAAGACTTCTTAATGTCGAAATCTGGCTAACCAACAACCTGTTCATTTCATCTTGGGATTTCATGAATTGCTTCAATAGCTCATCAGATGATGGTCCAGTTGGAACAATGGCTTGAGTTTGATTAGGAAAATTATGGCCTCTATTGTTCGGATTAGGGCCTTGATTTTGAAAATTTCCTTGGTTAAGATTCACATTTCCATGAAATTGATTCCCTCGATTGAAATTGTTTTGATTAAGGTTTCCTTGATGTTGGAAACCTTGATTAGGTCCGGGATAGAAATTACCTTGGTTTTGATAACCTTGGTTCATTCTAGGTTGGTTCTGATTCCGGGTTTGTATGTTAGGATTCTGGTTAAAACGGGTGGTCCTTGAGTATATTAGCACGGTAGTTTGGTTCATTTTGAGGACGGTATTGATTACCTCCTTGATGTGAAGTACCGGCTATAGCATTAGTTTCAAACGGACTACCATCTGGCGACAGATTGTAGTATGCATGAGGGCCACCACAAGTAACACAGACCTCGACTTTCTTCACTTCCCCATGTGATGGTGTCTGTGTGAAAGTGACTTTCTTTTGGTTAGCAAGAACCAAAGCTTGAACAATATCTGTGAGTTTGTCAATCTTAGCATCGGTGCTAGATGTACTCACGTGAGATGAAGTAGAAGGTCCTGCATTAGACTGAGACTGATATATCTTTGTTCGGAAAGGCGGACTGGGACTTGTTTTCTATGATTTGCAAGGCTTTTGTGGTCTTGCTCAGAAATTTCTCCTCGGAGGCATTTAAAGAGTCTTGGTTAGTTTGGTCAGACCATTGTAGAAAGTATCCATTTGCATTAACTCGGTAAAACCATGATGTGGACACTTCCAGAGCAACTCTTTGTAACGATCCCATGCCTCCACGAATGATTCATCAAATCTTTGAGAAAATTTCATTATCTCATTCTTAAGACTTGTAGTTCGGGATGGAGGATAGAATTCGTTAACAAACTTAGTGACTAGATCCTCCCATGTCTCAATGGAACGAGGGGGTTGTTTCTCAAGCCAATTCCGGCTTGTCCCTCTAGAGAAAATGGGAACAGAAGAAGCTTAATTGCTTCATGTGGGACATTCTTGTATTTGATGGTAGATGCAATCTTGTTGAACCATCGAATATGTGCATGAGGATCATCCCGCTCAAAACCATAAAATTGGCTTTGGGTTACAAGATTAAGCAATCCGGTTTTGAGCTCAAAGGTATCACCATGATGGCTACAATAATGGCATCTCCGAACCCTCGGGGTGCTTGGAGAGCTCATTCATCGGTTTGTCTTACGCCATTACGACAGTGGTGGTACTAAATGTTCTCACCACGGCTGAAGGAGCATAACGTCCTCTACGCCTACGTGGAATACTTGCAAGCTCTGAAAGTAGACTTGTGGAGCTGGAAGAACGAGTGCGCATGCACTAAGTTTAAAAATCACAAAACAAATGCGAGGCAAAACGACAAGTGAACTTAACCAATAATCACAAATGAAATGGCTTCTTTGAAAAAGGTATACCAAATCACAAGGACACAAAGGCAAGTTTTGATCTTTAAGATTGGGAACATATTAATGTTCACACCCTTGGTAGGTGCGCCTTGGATTTGCGGTGGTTGATTTTATGTATTAATTAAGTACCACCGAAAAAGACGTAGGTATGGATTTGTGCTAAGGGTTTAAAAACTTTTGGACAATATTTTGGTATCGTCTCGTTTAACCAAATCGTACCTCTTTAAGAATCACCTTAAAGAAAATACAAGATAGAAAACGTTACGATTGTTTTGTTGTTTTATATATTTTTTGTGTTTTTAACACTTTAGGAAAAGTGTTAATGAACTTTTTGATAACTTTACAAAAAATTTACACAAAAGGTGGTATATGTGCAAGAATGGGTCTGAGAATGCTTAAAACACGCTAAAGCTTCCCCGGCAAGCGCCAAAATTTGATCGCTCAAACTGTCAAGTTTATCACACAAGTCAACCACTTGTGAATTGTCAACCGTAATAAAATTCAAACAGTCTAAAACCAATGCAATTTCCCTTGTAATATAGTGGATTCCCGGTCTAAGTCTCACCAGGATTAATGGTGCTTAAAAACGTTCAGATGTCGAATGATCACTAAGGATAATGATCAGTAAGGATTTTGATTGGAAATTACACTACTGATTTATTGGAATGGTATTTGGATACAGAACTATAAAGTACAACAATCAGATTAAACAAACTTAAACACGTACGTTTATTAAATTACGTAAACGTACAAAATAAAACGTGAGTTTTAAGAAATAAAAGACCTACAAATATGAAAATGATATTTTTACAAACCTAATAATAAAAGAAAATTATTAGAAAATTAAAATTATTTTTATAACTATTTATTTAATTATTATTAATTAAAAACTATTTATTAATTATTTAAAATACACTTAAATACAAGAAAATATAAAATTAACCAGGAAAAATGAAATTTTAACTTAGAAAAATCTAAAATATTAGAAAACTAATTTTAAAACTGAAAAGATATTTTTTATGGTTTTTATTTATTTTTTATTAATTATTTAATTCTTTTTAACTATTTTAAATTCTAATAAATACTAAACAAGCAAAGAAAATTATGAAATTTTTTATAAAATTATCCTATGATTACAGAAAACTAAGAAAATTATAAAAACAGGAAGTGCTTAATAATAAGCTGAAAAAGAAAATTAAAAATCTAATTTCTATTAAATAAACGCTATCACTATTTTAAAAATGATGTTTTTGTGATTTTTCTTTTTTAAAACTATTTAACTACTGAAAATAAGAAACTTTAATAAAGACAAAAATTTTACAATTTAAAAATAAGCAATTTGAGAGCTTATTATCTCAACAGTGAGCTTTTGAGCTTATTTTGATGATTTAAGCTCAAACAAGCTTACACGCTGGAACCAAAGGTGAAATAAGCTACAAACAAGCTAAAACTATTTATATTAAGCTAAAAGGCACAAAGATACACACTGATAAGCTATAAATAAGCAAATAAGCACTTATCCTAAGTCTACTAACCAAACAGGCCTGCAGCCATATTAACAAGCAATTTAAGCTTATGTAATAAGCTAAAAAGCTCAAAACAAAGAATGAGGTAGCAAGATGGACTGGTGGGCTTTCCAAAAAGTCCAAGCTCACACCCTATGGTTCACTAATAAGCTTATGACAAGCTTATGAAAAAGCATGTAAACACTGACTACTTTAGTTAAGACAGAAATGGGACAAACAAAAAGCTATTAGCAGCCCTACTAAATAAGCTATAAAGTTGAAAATAAACACTGGAACCTTAAGACAGCTAGGTTAGCTTTCTAAAAAGCCAAGGTTCAATGCCTGGGCCCCACTAATAAGCTCTGTGTGAGCTTGTGAAAGTGGCTAGCTCAACTGTGCACAGGGCACTATTTTGAAAAAGGGTCTAAAGTAAGCTAGAAAATAAGCAGTTTAAAAAGCTAATTGAAAATTATAAAAATGACTGTGATTAAGATGAGCAACTAAATTTTATAATCCTAAAAGATTAAAACATGAAACTCAAAGTTAAACCCTATAAAAATTAATCTATTTTATTCAAAAACTGCTAAAATGAAAATTTTGACTTTTTATATTATGCTAAAGGTTGACTAATATGAACTTTGGGTTGATTATACTAATCGATTATTTTGTGATAAGCTATGTTAAGATGAAAATAAGCTAGGTTAACAAGTTTTAAGGTACTATGATGAGTTTTACTTTTAAATCCTAAAGTGGTCTAATAATTGAAGATTAAAGGAGATTTTGACTATTTAACAAACAAGGACTGGATTTTATTGTTTCTATGAGTTATTTAGACCAAGTGTGACACACAACAAACAAGAACACTGTATTGAACAACCTCTAGTACAAGAACAAGCAAATCCAAACAATACTTTAAAAGACCTGATTTGGTGATTTTCAAATGATTCCAAGTGAAGACCATACAAATTGACAGACCTTATATTATCATAATATGAGACTAAATAAGCCTTACACAACATAATAATAACATAAAACTAAGAAATTACACTTATGCTATATTAACTGTTAAAATAAGATTTTTACTAACTACAAATTAAAGAGAACAAGCAACTGTTTTTAATGTTTAATTATACTTAACCACAACTAAGAAACATAAACATACAAGAATTTAAGCTTTAAATTACTTATATATTGAAATGCAAAAAAGGCTTAAAAAGGCTTACAAATGTGATTCAGCTGAAAACCAAGAACAAGGACCAAGTAATACTTCCTATAGAACCTCCACAGTTCACTAAACCATTCTCATCCAATAATCAAACTGCTTAACTTTCTTGCACCATCTCTTTTGATTTTTATTTTAACTAATTGTTTTTTTTGGTATTTTTGGAATTTTTCTTTTTGATACTAAACAGAGTTTTAAGGTTTCTAATAGCTTAAATAAGCTATATAGGAGCTTAAGTGAGCTTATGAGTCCAAGATAACAACTAAAAACAACATTCAAACTATCATGAGATTTTGAGTTTGAAAAATTGCACAAACTGAAATGGAACTTAAAACTTGAAATTGATTATTAAAAAAGATTCACATACACTTAAATAACTTAAACAAAGTGCTTAGAAGCTAAGTTTTACACTGGAAAGCTTAAAATAATAGAAACGACTAAGAAATTTAAAATTACACTAGATAATCTCACATTGCTCCTCTTTTGCTTTATAAAGATCTTTTAGGTCTTGTCGACACTCGAGACTTTTCCCACTTAATTCCAACCATTGGATCTTAAAAATCATCAATCGTCCATGTGGAATTTGGCGCAAAATATCATAAGCGTGTATTTGTTATTAATGAATTTTGGTGATGGAGTGGAAGAGAGTTGGTATACGGTGTATAACAGTGGAAAGTGGTGAGGTGGTGAAAACACCACTGGTTTTGGTTTGCGAGGATTTGGTGAGGAGAAGCAGTAGAACGGTTTTGGTGCGCTGATGGGTTTGACCCGCTTTTAATATTAACTAGAGTTCAAAATGGGTTTGTAGTATCAAATGGATGGATGGACTGGCTGGGGTTCATGGTTCAGGTTCAAGGGTCAGTAAATTGGGCTTGGTTGCAAGTGGGCACCGGGTTGGTTTTGTGTTTGGGTTTAGTACAAAAATGGTCCGTTTGGTTTGTTATTAACACAAGGACCATTCATGTAATTTCGGATTTTTGAGGGACCAAAACTGCCAACATTCCAAAGTTATCACAAGGACCTATCCTGCCATTTATGAATAGTACAAGGACCACATTTGATTATTTTCCATTTTTAAATATCCGAATACTATTTTTGACATTTTTCAAAGTTAAGGACCTTTTTCTGCCATTTGACCAAAGATTCATTCAAGGACCATTTTGACAACTTAGAATATTTCTGTGGACCTTGAATGATAAACCTACACTTTTTGGATTCTAGGGACTAGATTTGACAAGTTTCCAAACATGGGGGACTAAAACTGCCAATTATGCAAACTTGATACGTTTTTCATCCGATTTTGGTATTTTTGCATTTAAAACACATAAAACACTTATTTGTGATATTTTTATCATTTTGATGCATTTCTGAGTGTTTTCAGATGCTTTTGCAGTTTAAATAGTACAAAAATGATGAGTATTTAGACACTCATCATTTGCTCAAAACCCCTTTCCCCTTCAGTAATACCCATTGGTTTGATTCTCTTCTTACATGTTTTATCAAAATCAGCAAATAGTTGGTAAATTACGTATATGCTAATTAAAGTTTCACAATGTGTAGGAAGAGTTCTAGGCACTAAATGCATTAGTGTATTGGGAGGGTACACCGTAGCCGCGGGTAATTTTCTTAGGGGTGGATTATTTTCAACAAGTTCTTCGGCCCTTTTCTTATCCATGTCTAACTTCCAAAAAACTTGTTCAGGGGTTAATTGAATTTGAGGTTTGAAAGTGGCTAAGAAGTTTTCCTTTGAATAGTTGGGAGTTTTGAAGTTGAATCCTTTCTTCACACTTTCAGGGTCATTCATTTTCTTATCCATTTTCTTGTATTTCTTGTTTTTGCTTAACAGTTTGTTTATGTTTCTCTTGTAAGGAAATTAATTCCTGTTTTAACATTTCTTCCCATAAATTACATTTACTGACCAGTGTATGCATTTGACTATCCATTTCCTGCTCACATTCTGTTAGTTCAAATTTAGCCCGATGTTCAGAAATGGCCACTTGATCCTTATATATGTTAAGCCTAGTGGTCAGGGAGTCATCAGGGATATATGCAGAGTACTCATGCAACAAATAATCATCATTTAGAGCAGAAGATGCACAACGAGGTAGAACAGAAGCTTCCATGCAGCTTTCTTGTGCATTAACTTGCACAGGTTATGGCTAGTGCACCTCTCTCTTGGGTATGCAAAAGCTCCCATGCAGCTTTCCTTTGCATTATCTTATATAGGTTGTGGTTGGTGCACCTCTCTCTCTTGTGAATTTAAGCACAAAGATTCCATATTAGCATTATCCAACTCTAACACGTTAATATGTTGTACGTTGTTGGGTATCTTCTGGTCATCAATCACATCGTGCAATTTGAGTATCTCAGATTCAACTGAATCCTAAGTGTTAGGCATGATGTTAACGTGCACGGTATTTTACAAATCTATGATTTAAACCGAGAAATATAATCTTTCGCGAGATTTTACAAAATCAAGAAGAAACCGTAAGACAATGACCAATTGAACTTGTTAAGATAACCAATTCGGTACAATGATAGAAGATTGTGTGTTGGGAGTGATGATTGTTTGAAGGATTAGCTGATATGTTGTTTAGTTGTGATTTGGTTTGTTGATGTATATTGTTATAGTGAAATTTTGGTCTAAAAGCTTAAAACCTCAATAACTTCTGTTTGGAGTGGTTTTAGGCCTCAAAGGTTGACCCGAAGGGACTTTAGATGATTCGGCATGTCGTTCTCCTCGTTCTCACGGTTGTTCTGATGGATAGAACCCTGAAAACGGTGTTAGAGTTCAAAAGTTATGGCTGTTTGAAGTTTTGACATAAAAAGTCAACTTTGGTCAAACAGCAAGTAGTCAAACCGTAATAGGCAAACCGCAAAAGTCAAACCGCAGTCTTCTTAATGCAAAATGCAAGACCAAACCGCAACTATCAAACCACAATAGTCTTGAGCAAAACACAATGTCAAATCGCAACTTTGTCAAACCGCAACTTGTCAAACCGCAGCTTTGTCAAACGGCAATATGCCAAAATACAATTGTCTTGATCAAACCGCAAGGTCAAATCGCAACTTTGTCAAATCACAAGTTGTCAAACCACAAATTTTTCAAGCCGCAACTTTGTTATACCACAACTTTGTCAAACCGCAACTTTGTCACACCGCAACTTGTCAAACTGCAATGCAAAAGGACAAACCGCAAGTCACTATCGTGCAAGTACAAATGTCCCTTTTGTTTAGGTTTGTCTGTTTATCTCTTTTTGGCTAAACTTCAAAACACAACTTTGTCCTTATTATCAAATCATAGTGAAGAAACCTCAAACCTCAGTCAAGAAACCTCAAAACTCAACAAAGAAATGTCAAATCTCAACTAAGAAACCTCAAATCTCAACTTAGAAAATAGCACTAAACCCCACGAATTTCACCAAATCTTCCAATTAACACGTGAAACGACCAATCCAAGCACTAAACTAAGCTTATCTAACACTCCTAAACATGAAAGTATAAACACTAAACAAATATAACCACATATCAAGCTCAAACTAGTGAATAAAAGATAACCCTATTTGACCCACTTCAAAAACAAAAACCAATCTTATAAATTCGAGCACACATTAAGTAGATGATCAAACTATGGCTCTTGATACCAATTATAAGAGATTGGTTAACATAAACAAATAAGAACACTAGTCTATAGATCAAATAGTTTGAGGTTTTGGAGAGAGAAAGTTAGTGTTGGGAACTTTGTAGAGAGAGAAATTAAATTCCATATGAATGAAAGCTCCACCCTCTCCCTTGGTGGGAGAGGGCTTATATAGTGTCTTACAAAATGCCCTCTGTCTGGCTGTGGATCAGGTTTACAGTGGGTAAAGACCTGTCCGTCCTCCACGATGTTACTTAACTAACTAATTACTAATAAATAAACTTAAGTCTACGGGCTAAATTATGCTAGACTATAGTCGGGCGTGACCGACTCTTTTATATGGATTTTCTAAATCCTAACATCCTTTATTTCACCTAAGAATGTCTTCCTAAGAGCATCATTGTACCTAAATTAATCACTAGGTTAACAATGGTTTTCATATTAACTTCACGTTTAAGGTAGTGCCCAACAGTCTTAGGTTTATCTATTTCCTTAGCTTTGCCATTACCATTATTCTTATGATTTGTCTTACTCTCCTTTTCCTCCTTATCCTTAATCTCAACTACTTCCTCCTTAACACTAGTTTTTTTCGCGGTCTCCTCATCATGAACAATGGAGATGGCATTTACATACATAGTGGGGAGTAGTGTGGTCATCTCTTCTTTCTAACACCTTCTCGAGAGATTTCATCTTAGTGTATTCCTTCACTAAGTTCATCATCTCCGTCATCTTCTCCTGCATTTCTTCTCTTTGTCTATAAATTTCGTCCTTGAATTTTGCTAACCTCTCCGAATGAGCCGCCATATATTCTCTCATTTGGTTTTGTTGTTAGGTGAAAGCGGTTGCGGTGAAGAATAGCGAAAGCATTTTAGGGAAATGGAGTTTTTCTCGCGACTGGGCGATTCAGAGAAGGGTGTTCGGTCACCGGTTGAGGCAGCTAGGTTGACCGGTGGTTGAGGAGTTGAAGGAATCGGTCTTTCCTTTGTCATTCAACTAAATAATCGACCCATTTTTCAAGAGCACAAACTTGCTATTCGGAGATGTTAGAAGAATTATGAGGTAAATATATTGACTTAACCGTGTTATCAGGAGTCTCATGAGAATCATTTCAATTTTCATAGGAATGATAGGTGATAACATCAAATAACCCTGAATATAAAATGTCAATTTCCCCTGATAATGCTTGTATTTTATATCATTTATATGGATTTACGCTTGTTTTCCTCTATATTTGACTTTTAGGTAAATTACGAGCATTGGAGCTAAAGAGACGCGGATTTGGAGAGTTTATTGAAGATATATGGTAGTATGCTCATTTTGATGATGTTACGGCGTAACTCCTCTCATTACGCCGTAACAGAAGCGTGGCTCAGAAAACCAACTCAACGAAAGATTACGGCGTAACTCCCTCCTAGGATTACGTCATAACTAATTAGGTCAAATGAGGTTCCTCGCCGCTGCAAGCTACGACATAACTAATTCCACAATTACGGCATAATCACGATTTATTTAAGATACGGCGTAAGTCATTCCTAATGTTACGCCGTAACCAGCTTTTAAAGATCAAATTACGAAGAAATGGATGTTACGGCGTAACTCTTAACTTAAGTTACGCCGTAACCAGATTTGGCCTATAAATACCGGCCAAATATCATCATTTCTTATCATCCACTTCACACACCAATTTAGAGAACGTGAGTAGAAGGTTGAAGGCAGATCTTAGGGAGCATACAGAGCTATCTCTAAGGGAGAAATCACTCCCCTACGATAAGCATTAACATTTTATCATTTCTTTACTTTAAATTTATGTATTTCGATATGTTAAACATTGAATCGATTCTTTTACTTAACATGAGCGGCTAAGCACCTTTGGTGCTAGCCTTGTTATGATTCCTTAATTGTTTTGTTTATGTTTACATTGCTTCCGTCTAATTGTTATGATTCCTTGTTTCGGTAGTTTTGAATGGCGGTAGTGGCTAGTTACTTAGAAGATATGACCAACTGACCCTAAGTAGTTAGACTGAGTGGGAAAGGAAAGAATTGACCAGCTGACGACCCTTCTTCGCTTGTGCGATTTGACCAACTAATCACCTACCGTTTGGATGAAGTTAAGAACTTAGAGATGAGTGTTTAAGATGCTAGCGCTCGGGCACTCATTGTTACAAATCTTTCTTGTATAAGAACTTAATGACTTGGCTTAGGGGATTAAAAACAACTGGACTTTCGACGGGTCACCTGACATCTCCGGTGGAAACCTTTGCTTATAGGTTAGGAAGAACTGACCAAATGTTGTCCTAGCGACCTTTACACCCACTTGAAGCAATTGGAAGTAATTAAACATGAACTTAACTTGATAGGATGAGTAACTATGTTAGCAAACTTCTCCTCTATTGATCACAACCCTCGTTTTTACTTGATATCTTTTATTTTCATTTTTTAGAGTTAATTAATCATTTCAATCTTAAAACCTATTAAAATATGTGACACCTAGACTTAGTTAAAATTTGCACACATAGCTCTTGGGACAACCTCGGTTTTACCGAATACTACACTACACACGATCGGGTACACTACCCGTTAGTGCATTATGGTAGACCATAGGTATAATGAGACAATATAAATATTAAAACCTTGTCAGTAAAACCTGCATCAAGTTTTTGGCGCCGCTGTCGGGGAGTTATATTAAGATTTTCATTAAGTCTCTCATTTCTGTTTTGTTTTAAAATTTTGAGTTATATTAAGATTTTCATTAAGTCTCTCATTTCTGTTTTGTTTTAAAATTTTCTTAAATTCTCACGATATGTTTTTAAGTTTCAGGTACTATGGAAGTTGTTAACATTGATGACCTCACTCTTAAGGAATATTTAGCATTGACAAGATAAGAACAAGGGCCGGGGCTCGTAAGACCGGCAATTGGAGCTAATGTCCGTTTCGAGATTAAAGATCAATTTATGAGGGAGCTTCGTGCTAACCCTTTTTCTGGAAACGGGGACAAAGATGCGTATGAGCACATTGAGAATGTCTTGTACATTGCAAGCCTTTTCAACATTTCGGGTGTGTCTCATGACGCTGTTATGCTAAGGGTGTTCCCCATGACTCTTACTAGGGGAGCACGAAGATGGATCGAAAGATTGCCCACCAGGGCAGTTGATACATGGGCTCTACTAAAAAAGCACTTCATCCAAAGATATTTTCCTCCGTCAAAGATATCTAATCAGCTCATGGAGATTCATAATTTCAACCAAGATGACGATGAAACGTTGTATCAAGCCTGGGATAGATACAACGATCTCCTCTACAAGTGTCCTACACATTATCTAAACAACCAACAAAAGGTCAACATCTTTTACAAAGGAATCAACGTGACTACAAGACAGACGCTGGACTACCAATGACTAATTCTGAACATGACCCCTACTCTCGCGATTGAAGCCATCCAAAAATGGCCGATCATTCCCAAAAATGGCACGATGGAGGAAGCAAAAGGAACAAGCTAGAAAATCTTGGTCAGGATATGCTCAAGATCAGAGAAACTGTTCATGCCATCCAAGTAGGTTGCGAAAGCTGCGGAGGAGGACATCTCACCAAAATTGTCCTCACATTAACGAAGATAGCACTATCGAAGAAGCAAAATATGGAGAAAATCGACCGTTTTATGGGGAAATCGGTATAGTAATGGCTATCGTGGAGGACCTACTGGAAATTACAACCGCGGGCCTTATGGAGAAAAAAGGCCCAACATTGAAGAGACCATAAACAAATTTCTAGAAACCTCAGCCCAAAGACAAAAGGAACTAGATGAATGGCTAAAGTAATTCGAGAAAAACACTAATAGAAGCCTCTCAAATCACGACACAACCCTAAAAAACCTTGAAAAATGATGGAAAAGCTTATTGAGAAGGTAAGGAAAAATAACACTAAACCGGAAGGGACAAAACCTATGATGGAATGCAAGGTCATCTTTTCTGATGAAGATTCAAAGTTACAAGTCAATTCTCCCCCTAAAAATTTGGTTACAAGTGAAAATTCCGGTGACAGTGTTCAGTTACACCGTAACACTTCTAATGAGTTACGGCGTAACTATGGTTTAGAAAACGATCAGGGCATTATGAAGAAGAAAGATACCGATGCTGATGACAAGAGTGAGTTACGCCGTAACCAAATATCAGAATTAAACTGTAACTGGGATACGTGGTCCGACAAATTTCTTGAGGTAGATGAATCAAGGACGCAGGTTATTAACAAATGGTCAAATGATATTAATTTATGCCCTCAATCTCCATCTAAAAGGAAGTGTCACTGGTGCAAGAAAATTCTCGTAGCTAAGGGGGAATGGTACGATCTATGGGCTTCATGTAACCCTTAGAATGAAATTTGCAATGGAGGAATCGAAAAAAATAGGGTCAAGGATATCAAATTCATGTGGCCTGCATATACTAATGAAGAACGACTAGAAAAAATTTCATTCTAAGAAGATGAGGAACCACCTATTAGGCACTGTTGCACCCCGATAATTATCAATGATGATGAGTCTACACGAGCATGGCCTACATGCAATCCTTTCTGCGAGTATTGCAACGGGGGTGGTAACATGAAAGACGAGGAATAGACATGCCCTCATGAACTCAAAAGACATGATGTTAAGTTTAGAAATTTATCCTTTGATGATTGGTATAGTACAATTCGGGAATGCTAAAATTAACGTAAATCTGCTAAATAAGCTCAAGATTGACTATGAGGAGCATTGTCTACAGAAAAAGCCCATAAATGTTGATATCTACTGCATGGAGGATCCCTCAAGCGACAACAATGACGAGGTAACTCGAAGTCATTGGTGTGAGAAGATAAGGACGCCTGCGGAAGTTTTTTGGGCATCTTGCAACCCGTACAATGATAAATGTAATGTAGGAAGCAGTATTAAGAGAGTTAGGGAAGATGAATTCTTTTGGACCACAACAAATGATGCGGAAAGGACTGAATTACCGTGGTTAGACAATATAGGATTTGACAATTGGGTAAAAATCAAGTATGGGAAAGTTGATAGATTGACCAAGGAAAAGATCTGGAAGGAATGTATGAGTAAAGAAGACTCGAGCGAACAAATTCTCAATGACATAAGTGAAGTAACGAATGAAGATATCAAGTATTCAACGAGAAATGAGAAAGAGGAATGCAAAACGGGTACTAGTGGAAGATTTACTCGACGATGAATGGTTTAAAGGAACCGAGTCCGACGATGATGATATTGAAGGGATTTTAGATTACCTTGAACTACAAGGGGAAGATGGATTCAGTGACCCTGACAATGAAGCATATGAGCAAAAAAGGTGCAAACTTCTTGGCATTCCATATAAGAGGCCGCTACAAATTATAGCTGAAAAGTATGAGTTTAATAGATACCACTTTCCCAAAACGAAGTTTTGCAAAATTCAGAAGATCGAGACTAAAGAATATCTCTGAACCGCTACAAATGTTTCCTGGGTCAGACATAACTTGATGAAGGATATGGAGGAAGCTCGCCAAGTTCGTAGGCCACCATAAAGCCCCGAGGCTTTGAGTCTAACTTAAAGACTCATAAATATAGAAAAGTGCTCTTTTGGGGGAGAACCCGAATTATCCCTTTCATTTGTGTTAATACAAATATCGTCATTAAACGTTATTTATATTTTTGATCTTTGCCTAAGTTTTGTTAACGACAAAAGTAAATTTAATTTATAAAAGCTTAAAGCTTGTCAAGTTTATTAGATATTAAAACAAGCTTTCTCAAACAATATATTCATCATTCAAGCATTTACATTTATGATTAGTAACATCTTGATATGACTCTAATCATTATGTATGATAGTAGTTTGTAGAATGTGTTAGGTTCTTAAACCAAACACTACTTAAGCATTTGCATATTTCTATTAATAGTAATACAACATTTGACATCATGTATTACATCATGGAGATCATTGGAGGATTCCATTAGATATTTTGTGAAGATTTGTACTCTTCATATCTTGCACAATCTTACTTAGATAGAGTTGACTTTAGACAAGATTTGATATCTTGACCGGCCGATCGGGCGTACCATTTTGGTACACCTGGAACCCTTTTGGGTCCGCGGTCCGTCAGGCGCTCTGCCCAATTTGGCTATAAATAGCAATGCCAAGCCAAGTAGTTTCTCATCCCTTTCTAACAAACTCTCATACATATCTCTAACCTTTCTAACTCGGTTTCATATCATATTAGTGATCTCTTTTGTAGCAAAGAAGATCAAGTCATATTCAAGCTTCAACGAGAAGTTGAAAGTCTTGTTTGTTTAGTGTTGTATGATCTAGTGTTGATCCATACTTCATTGTTGTATCAAACCATCATAATCTTGTGAGTGTGAGTGGTTAGTATTTTAGTCCTCAAAATACATTGAGTGTGGGAGTAGTTGTAAATTCTTGGAAAGAACTCACATCTGTTTAGTAAGGCCTGTGAC
>OU343220.1:924395-1017552 GCA_910596185.1 Chrysanthemum makinoi
TTATGCTTTAATCTAAGCCTCTTATTAGGGCTTCCCTATGACTTTGCTATGCTCCCTTTGATATGAAACTTTGATATGAATTATGATATGAACTTTGATATGAAATCTTTGATATGAAACTCCATATGAGCTTCGATATGAACCTTTGATATGAACTTTGATATGAACTTTGATATGAACCCTTATGATATGATATGATTATGCTTTGACCCGTCAGTTTGATACCCGAGCCAAATATGTGTTCCTAGTCATGAAGGTAACATGACCGGGTCATGATGCACCAATGGCATTGACTCCAGTGTGGTCGAGTGATGTTACACACCGTCCCCATTATCATATGATATGATTATGAGCTCACTATATGTATATGATTTGGCCACTATGATATGTTCCGGGGGGCGTATGGAGCATCTAGATATGATATGTTTTAGTGGATTTAACATGATATGATATGATATGATATGATTTATATGGGGAATGAGTCGTGTGCAATACGCGTCTTCACATTCCGGGAGCTGATCACTCCACTGTTACTTGAGGTCTCCCCTCCATTATATATGGTATTCCGAGGTCACCCCTCCGAATACAACTATTATGATATGATATGGGCTCGTGGTAGATGACTGACCTTCCGTTTCCATTTCTTTTGTTATCCTTTGTTATGCCTTATGATTGTTCCCATTGCACCTTATGATTTTGTTATCCTCATTACTTATCCTTCGATTATTCGTTTTGTTATATATATCTGTTCACTGGGCTTTTTAAGCTCAGCCGCGTTTTCTTTCCATGCGGCAGGTAATTAAGCTAGAAGCTGGGATCTTAGCTATGGGTTTGAGTAATGAGCGGTTATGTGGATCTATGGCTCTAGTCATCTTAGTTCCTGCTTGATTATGTTGACATTATTTAGACTCGGATTATGCTTATTTATGTCTTGGATTTATTCCTTTTATGTTCGATGAACTTATGTAACGTTTAAGCCGTGTTGGCTGGATTCTTCCTTTGGTTATTTATTTAAGACTTCCGCTGCTTTATTATGTTCATTATGTATGCTTTGATATGACACCATTTTGTAATACTTCTACCTTTATCGGGTTGGGGTGTTACACCTTTTGTTTCCACATGTCCCAAGTTTTGTCTTTTTCATATCCTTTTTGGTAATTTATTGCTAAACTTTTAATATAATTTGTTTTGGCAAACACTTAAAGAACTGATTATTTGATTATTGCGATATTAAATAGCATAATTTAATCAAACACTATATTTCAAAACCACGTTTGTAACAGCTGATTATTTGATTATCCATTTTCAAAACGAATAATCTATTTTCAATAAGCAATCCCAAACACTCCCTTAATGGGTTAATGACATCTAAAAGGGGAAGGTGTGGGCTCGCCGTGGTTTGCCGCCGTCTCACGTGGCTTCTCGCCTTGGCTCGCCGCCACACTGGCGGAGCTCGCTGTAGAGCCCTTCTTCGTTACCACAACGAGCTTAAATTTCTGACACACCACAATTTTTTTTTCTTTTTTTGTGTTTTGGAATATGAATATATTTGGAAGATGAATTTGCTGTTGGTGTTGTTTTTTGCTACTGCAACAGATGAGAAAATGCAGGTTTTTTTGTGTGTGTGGTGTGTGTGATGAAGAAAAAGACGTTATTATTATTATTATAATTATTATTATTATTATTTTAACGTGGGCAGCGCAGGAAGTAGGGTTGAGGAAGAAGGAAGAAGAAGGTTGTGAGAATTTGGGTTGGCTTGTTGCTTATATATTTAATTAAATGGGCTACAATTTTACATGGCAAAATGTACAAAAAATGGGTTATAAATGTAAAAAAAATGGGCTGGGAAGTTTTACATTCAATTTTTTTATTTTTTATTTTTTTAATGTTTAATTTATAACTTTTTTTTAAAATATATTGTATTTTATTTTTATTTTAATAAATAAATTTAGTTTATTTGAAAATTAAATAAAAA
Source organism: Chrysanthemum makinoi (assembly GCA_910596185.1). Lineage (NCBI taxonomy): Eukaryota > Viridiplantae > Streptophyta > Magnoliopsida > Asterales > Asteraceae > Chrysanthemum > Chrysanthemum makinoi. The sequence goes on from OU343220.1 coordinate 926,371, forward strand.
GTTGTAGTGGTGAACCCCAAATGAAGAGGTTGAGGTTTGTTGTGAGTGAGGGGGGTTAGTTGTGGTTAGTTGTGGATGTTTGTTATGATGGTGTGGCGATGACGTGGCGGTGACGAAGAGGTGAAGCCTCTTCACCACACCTTCCCCTCTAATAGCAACGAACTTTATTAAATGTTCACATATCAATTATGAACCCAATAAAACATCATAATACCCATCAAACTTTATTTTGTTTTGTGTTGATATCAACAAAAACCCATTTTTTACCTTCAAAATTCACGTCATTGACAAATGTACATGCCACGTCATATATTTGTACCGTTATGATCCGCGCCAGATTAGGCTCATGTATGATAAGTGAATATCTGAAAAAGTTTGATAGGTATTTTGAAAATTTAACAAATTTTGATGGGGTATTTTGAAACAGCTAACTACACTTAATTAACTTTAAAAAAAATTTAAAAATCCACGTATGCAATTAAACCGGTGTAGCCAGTTGCCGGTCATGCCACATAAGCAAAAATATGACATCGAGCTAAAATTTGAAAGTTTGACGGGTATTGTGGTATTTTATATGGTTCATAACTAATATGTGAACATTTGAGAAAGTTCGTTGCTATTAGATGTCATAAACCCAAATTTAATATGTAATTGCAGGGTAACCGCGCGTTGCGGCGGCGGGTACCCTGTAACTAAATTTTTTGGTAAGCGATTTTTTTTGGATTATGCGTTTTCCGTGATTATAACTTTACGGATGATGAGAATTTTAGATTAGAATAACTTTTAAATATCAAACTATTTTATATAAAATAGCAAGATGTATGCGTGATGTTGTAAAAATATAGAGTCAGTACACATTAATATTATTGTGTTTGGCTTCGGATTTGATGATGATTAATAAAAAACCCAAAAATTCTACTTGAATATATCATTTTCGACCTAAAATTAACCACTTAACTTCACAAAATTCGGATAATAGTAATGTAGCCCAAGAATTTTCGGATAACAATATGTCCAGCCCAAAATCCACTTACAAATAATCAGGTCAAATGTAAAAACTTAAAAAAATTCACGTTAATATTTATTTACAGCATAAACATTTTATCCTAAAATCGCGTACAATTTTTGTACTTTAAGTATAAACCGTTAGGTTATACCGCGAATAACGAAAACCGATTCTGAACATTTTTATCACATTAGATTAAATTCTAGTCTATTTTACTCAATATCAAGAATTTCAAAATTTAATTTCAAATGTTACTAAATAGACCATGTGTTTTACGAGTCTAAACTCATGTTTTAAGCATTTTTACTTATACACGGACTTGACCTATACCTGCACCGCATTTTATAAGATGTTTAGATACTTTTACATTTTAAAAAAATTCAAACTTATTTCCCTCCCCTTTGACCATAAAATCATCCCTTGTTTATTTAACTTTTTCGGTTTTAGGTTTAACGAACATTAACACCAACCGACACTGGACTAGGCCAGTCTAGACATTATAAACTTTTTAGGTTCATAATAATCATATTAGAAAAGTCATATTTTAGTTTTTCTGTTTCGCGTAAACTTCGTACATTTTGTGTTTTACACGTATTTAACCTACGATTCTAGGTTTTAATAGCGTTTACGCACTCCGTTAAACTTATCACTCATTTAATATACTTTTATAGAGTATATTGATAAATTTTAACAATTTTTACAAGTTTTGTATTTTAAAGATACCCAATTTTACGTTTCATGATTTAAATACTTAACGTTAGCAATTACTGGGACCAAAACTCACTCTGTAACACTAGGTAATATCAAGACTAAACTAGTCATCCTATATTTTTTTTGCAGTCTACACATTAGTAAATCACCAAGCTCTGTTGGCTTGGTGATAAACCATAGACTTATTATGCATATACGTGTTTCATTTTTAGCCATAACTAGCTAAATATCCTAAATGTCTTAACCTCCTCATCTTGCTATATAAGAAACTTATCCATTCCTCTTTGTTTCATCATCATAAATGCCCAACACATAATTCTACAACACAATTATCTTTGATTTTCAAGCAACAAGCTTCATATCATTGTTAAAGCTCTTGTCAAGCTTTACATGATCCTAGTTATATGTTTCTTCATCCATTGGCTAGATTGCAAGCTACACAAGTAATCAAGCTCTTTCATAAGTCCCAACACAAGATCATAAGTGAACAAGAGGGTTGAAGGATTCCAAAGAAGAAATTGTTCTTTGCTCTAATTCTTTGTTCTTATAATTCCCTTTTGATTTAGGCCAATGTTGTTGCACGTAGTGGTTTTCTTGGTTTATCCATGAATTTTGTTATACCCTTAACATCATTAACTCACGGTGAGTTTCATGGCTCCATTTTATATTATTTAACTATTTTTGTAAACTATTTTGGGGGAGATACATGCTACAATTTTTATAACAATCACAATTACTTGAAAACTATACTAGACTATAACTGCTTTATATGTTGAGACTCTCCTCTCTATTTGCCTTACACACACTTTGTGCGCATATGCTTTTTATTGGTTGTTTGATTAGATCCACGTTGTTGGATGATATTACTTTTGTATTAATAAGGAAATCTATAATTTAGTTGAGATGATTAGTCCTAGCATTGCACCGTTACTCCTAAATTATGCATAGCCTAATTCAAGAAGAATCATGCAGTGAAAAGTGTAGTAATCTCGGGGTAATGTTTGGTCGATTCTTAGGAGCCTAATCACCTAAAGTTACATTGGCCGCGCGTGTGTGCAATGCATGTTTTGTATATTCATATTTGTGCATTTTACACTATAATCATACATCCACAATTAGCTTTAAGTATGCCTTGTTCTATAATACTTTGCCTTATTTGACTATGTTATGCCTTTGTGTCGTACGCAACCCAAATTTTAAATTCTCCCAATATAAACGGAGTAGTGCAAAGTCTCCCTTGTTCGGAGCAACCCAATTTTAAAGTCTCCCAATTTAAACGGAGCAGTGCAAAGTCTCCCTTGTTCGGAGCTGTCTTGATTTATATTATACTAGGTACTTTTATTATGAACTATATTATATGCAATGCGATGTGAGCACATAGGTTACAAGTCTTGTATGGGTGAGACTTGCAAATGGATGGATTGACATCGCCTTTGCTTTGTGTACAAGTTTATCTGAGCAACACTAAGGGCTTGTTTCTTTTTTTTTCTGGATTAAGTGGGTGGGCCCCTTTCTGTTAATAAGTCTTAATGGGGAGGGGCACCCTTTGGTTTCTCTCTCCATATAGACTATTTAACAGAAAAAGAAACATATTATATGTGTGGCCCCACCACTATCTCCCCATTAAGACTTATTAACATAAAAAAGAAACACCCCCTAAGTCTCCCTTGTCCACGGAGCAACACTAAGTGCAACTATGTGAACCATTATGACTGCATGTGTGCTTGACTATGTGATAAACTTGCTTCTAAGCCTAGTTGTTTGACCTCTTGGACATAACTTCTCCCGACCTAATGTCATAAGCCTTAGATGTATTTCTAGCTTTCTCGCTAATCTAAGTCACTATTATTTTGTTGATTTGATTAGTGTTAGAAATTCCATAATTAAGCCAAGTTTTCAGAAGACCTCCTTCAAACAGCTTGTTTTCTAGCTTGATTTTGTGACAGTTCTTGTTTGACGAGTTGCGAAAAATCAAGCTAGAATCAAGTTGTTACTCAAATCGATCCAGCTTAATCTCATGACAGTTCTTGTTTGATGAGTTGTGGGATTAAGTTAGAATCAACTAGCTAAAGTTCTTTTGAGGGCTATGCTCGAGAATGGGAAAGTTTGCCTCATCAAATCTAGCCATAAGAACATACGTTTGTAGAACGAACGATAGTCATAAGAACATACGATTGTAGAACGAACATAATTCCAGGATGAAATTCCCTTCAAGGTGGTAAGACTGTAACAACTCAAAAAATTTCATGTTAATATTTATTTAAAACATAAATATTTTATCCCAAAATCGCGTACAATTTTGTACTTTAAATATAAACCGTTAGGTTATCCCGCGCATATCGAAAACAGACTCTAAACATTTTTATCGCATTAGAATAAATTCTAGTCCACTTAAAATCAATATCAAGAATTTTAAAATTTAATTTAAAATGTTACCAAATAGACCTTGTATTTTTCGAGTTTTAAGCATTTTTACTTATACACAGACTTGACCTATAACTGCACTGCATTTTCTAAGACTTTTAGATACTTTTTTATTTTTATAAAAATTCAAACTTATTTCCCTCCCCCTTTGACCATAAAATCATCCCTTTATTATTTAACATTTCCTGTTTTAGGTTTAACAAACATTTAACACCAACCGACACTGGACTAGGCCCAGTATAGACATTATAAACATTTTAGGTTCATAATAATCATATTAGAAAAGTCACATTTCACTTGTTTCATTTTTGCGTAAACTTTCGTTTTGGGTTCTAGGCATATTTAACCTACGATTCTAGGTTTTACCAGCGTTTACGCATTCCATTAAACTTATCACTCATTTAATATACTTAGAGTAAATTGATAAGTTTTAACATTCTTTACAAGTTTCATATTTTTTAGATACCCAGTTTTACGTTTCATGATATAAATACTTAACGTCAGCAATTACCGGAACCAAAACTCACTCGTAACACTAGATAATATCAAAACTAAACTAGTCATCCTATATTTTTTTGTGGTCTACACATTAGCAAATCACAAAGCTTTGTTTGCTTGGTGATGAACCATAGATTTATCATGCATGTATGTGTTTCATTTTTAGCCATAACTAGCTAAATATCCTAAATGTCTTAACTCCCTCATCTTGCTATATAAGAAACTCATCCATTCGTCATTGTTTCATCATCATAAACGTCCAACACATAAATCCATAACGAATTCATCTTTGATTTTCAAGCAACAAGCTTCATATCATTGTTAAAGCTCTTGTCAAGCTTTACATGATCCTAGTTATAAGTTTCTTCATCCGTTGGCTAGATTGCTAGCTAAAAAGGTAATCAAGCTCTTTCATAAGTCTTAACACAAGACATAAGTGCATAAGAGGGTTGAAGGATTCCCAAAAAGAAATTTTTCTTTGTTCTAGTTCTTAGTTCTTATAATTCCCTTTTGATTAAGGCCAAAACTTGTTGCACGTATTGGTTTTCCTAGTTTATTCATCGATTTCGTTATACCCTTAATGTCATTAACTCACGGTGAGTTTCAAGGCCCAGTTTTCTATTGTTTAACTTTTTTTGTAAACTATTTTGGGAGAGATACATGCTACAATTTTTATAACAATCACAATTACTTGAAAACTATAGTATGTGCTATATAAATCTTTATTTATACTTGGAATTACGAACTTAGAAGTATGTGATGTTTAGTCATTGTTATCATACTTGGTCAACATGTTCGTACCAATATATGTCCTAATGCATGACTAAAACATATGTGATTATTATTGTGTAGATCAGGTTCTCGTTTAACGTAGCATGAGGTTCAGTTGTTGCGCTACTCGTAGAATTGTTTAACTAGGGTATCAATGATATTGATCGATTGAATGAATGCATAGCGGAATGTTAATAACACAATCAACATCACTAATAAGGTTTTCTTTATTAATTGAATATAAAAACTACTATTACTACTACTACTATTATACACACGCTATGATCGTGTGTCAAGACTCTCATTATATAGTAGAGGGAGGTTATAAACCCTAATTGTAGCTTACTAGCAAAGCTACCTAAATACTACATATAAGACCCTCATTGTTTCTTCTTCTTCATTCCAACTCATGGGTTTTGTAATCATCAAATCTCTAATTCCCAACAATCTTCCCCTATTTGATATTACAAAACAACATGCATGAAGAAACAATGCTAAAAACATGTCTTCACAATAATAAGCTGCATATCATCAATCTTCTTCCCCTTTTTGTAATCATCTAATAGGGGTCTTGTGCAGCTCGTAGACGCTTCCCCTCAAGTGATGCATGTAGATGGTATGTATACAAACACTAAGCTTCCCCTTAAAAGATACTAACCATCTCAATCAATTTTTTTTTACTAAACAAAAGAAATAAAGCGCAGCAACAAAAGAATCAAATAGTCTATCAGTAGGAACGGAGAACCAGTAGGAACATCAACGCATGCATCTTATATCTTGTACTATCCATGTGACTCCAAATCTTGATAAACCCTCAATTAATATGAGACACTGAGCACTATAATGTAACTCCTTAAAGTGATAAAAGCAAAATGAGCATTAAGCACCTTTCTCTGTGTAGATCACACCCCTTCACTCTAACACTTTGAGCACTACAACGTAACTCCTTAAAGTGTTAGCAAATGTGCGCATTAAATTTTTTAGTTTGTAGATCTCACCCTCTCGCTAGATTTATCAAGTCTTTGTCACATCATTAATGTATGAAATAAGTTACTCCCAAAAGTACCTAAACTCATTTTTATAGATGATAAGACACGCACCTCGACAACCAAGAGGACCTCCTCACAACCCAAAGAGAGGAACCAAATAAGCAATCAAGAGGAACCCACCAGTAGGAACCAAATAAGCAATCAAGTAGGAACCAAAGTGAGTAATAACAACAAGTAGGAACAAATCAAAATATGCAGCCAGTAGAAACACCAAATCAAGCCGAAAATATGTTAATTACTAGGGTTCATCGTTGAATAAAAATTCAACTCACCAAGACTAGTAAAACATTATAAGACCAGCACAAACTGTCAAGACCAGAATTAACATATACAACAACCGATAATGAACAGTATAAAATTTAGACGCCCACAATTAAGTTCCCACGCTGCCAGTATAAACCATCGTCTACCATTATTCATAATATTCGAACAGTAAAGTACCAATCAAACTGCTGTTTGGTCACACAATCAGTACAAATGTATCAGCAGTACACATTAAAGTCCCACGTGATAAAGAGCATGATCAATATAAAATATTGAATAAGTAATCACGTAACTCGCTAGTACCACTAACCAATCTGCTGTTAACACATTAGTACCAACACGGAGAAAGAATAATATAACTTAACCAATAACATCGTGTGAATCAATAAGTACCAGTATGTTCAAGTCAACCCCAATTATCCACCAACCAATCATGTGTATATCATCAAGAGTATCACGTGATTGTCCCATATAAAAATAAAGGAAATGATTAACACACTCTCATAATTGATTGTTACACTCAAATTATGCGTGTATTAACATTTATACCCTCATATCATTTTTATTTATTTTTACCATGTAAGAATATAAATATCAACACACTCATAATTTAAGTGTGTCAATTAATTGTGTGAGTGTGAAAATCAGTTCCCTAAAAATAATGCTCCATCACACGGGATCTTCCAATGCCAGTAGGAACAAACTCATATTAAAATTATCACTGATTGACAGGTAGGAATTAAATGAGAGACTCATTAGAACCAATCACGTGACCCCCTTTCATTTGCCAAATCAATATCACGCGCTGCCCATTAGAAAACGAAATTATATTCATAAGGTACCACGTGATCATTAGGAAACGAAATCAGTACAAATATATAAACCACCATCCGAATATCATCAATTAGCCCTTGTATGATTATCAAATAAAACGCTTATATAAAACATATACAAGTAGCTGACCTCGTATGTCCCGTCCCAAGCCCACGTGATCACATATTTATATGAAACAACCATGTTATCTCATCAATCTTGACCAATCATATTCGAATAGATCAATGGGACCAGCATTATTAACCAATCAATCGTTGGATCATACCAATTTAATTCGAATAGATCAGAGCAGTTTATTAACCAATCAATGAATAAACCACCGTTCAGAGATAAATACAAATAATATAATACTCACCGACCAATTGACAATTACTCCATTCATGATCCAAAAGCCCGTGAACCAATTACCACGTGGACCAGATTCTTCATCAATTCAGTAGGAGGCTGCTTCTATTGCTACTGCTGTTGATGCCTGATGCCTCTTTTCTTTTTCACAACTGCTGCAATAGAAGAATTAGAGTATAAACCCAAATTACAGAAAAACCTTATAAACCTTAGATCGAGAGCCACGAGGCTCTAATGCCAATTATAGAATCCAATATCTGGACTCAACTAAGGTGTCAATGATATTGATCGATTGAATGAATGCACAGCGGAATGATAATAACACAATCAACATCACTAATAATGTTTTCTTTATTAATTGAATATAAAAACTACTATTACTACTGCTACTAATATACGTACGCTACGATCGTGTGTCTAGACTTTCATTAGGAGATGTCTTCTATGAAATGGATGAAAAGGATGATTTGTAACTAGACGCCTACCCTCTTTATATAGTAGAGGGAGGTTACAAACCCTAATTGTTGCTTACTAGCAAAGCTACCTAAATATTACATATAAGACCCTAATTGTTTCTTCTTTCTTCATTCCAGCTCATGGGTTTTGTAATCATCAAATCTCTAATTCCCAACAGAGTCAAATGATTAATTGATTGCAAAATATTTTGAAAGAGTTTCCTAGTATGTACTGTGTAGTCAACATGATGCATTATTATCATATTTAGTCAACATGTGCGTACCAATATATGCTCTAATGCATGAGTATTACAATGTAATTATTTTATGCCAGAAGTTGTTTCCCAGTATGTGTAGTTTGTTGTGCATCCTGATTGTATGTCTAAAGACCCCTTGTGGCGTGTTGTTCAGTTGCGTATTGATAACATCAAATATTCCTGAATATTTACTGTCAATTTCCCCCGATAATGCTCGTATTTTATATCATTTATATGGATTTACGCTTGTTTTCCTCTATATTTCACTTTAAGGTAAATTACGAGCATTCGAGCTAAAGAGACGCGGATTTGGAGAGTTTATTGAAGATATATGATAGTATACTCATTTTGAAGACGTTACGGCGTAACTCCCCTCTCACATTACGCCGTAACAGAAGCGTGGCTCAGAAAACCAATTCAACTAAAGATTGCGGTGTAACTCCCTCCAAAGATTACGACGTAATTAATTAGGTTAAATGAGGTTCCGCGCCGCTGCAAGCTACGCCGTAACTATTGTCTACTACAGCATAACCAGGATTTATTGAAGATACGGCGTAACTCCTTCCAGATGTTACGCCGTAACCATCATTTTTAGTGCAAATTACGAAGATAATGGTGTTAAGGCGTAACTCTCAACATAAGTTATGCCGTAACCAGATCTCGCCTATAAATACCACTCGAATTCCAGCATTTCTGATCATCCCATTTCACACAAAACATCAATGAACGTGAGTAGAAGGTTGAAGGCAGATCTTAGGGAGCATACGGAGCCATCTCCAAGGGAGAAATCACTCCCCTACGTTAAGCTTTAGCATTTTATCTTTTCTTTACTATCAATTCATGTATTTCGTAATGTTAAACATTGAATCGATTGTTTTAGCTAATATGAGCGGCTAAGAACCTCTGGTGCTAGTATAGTTATGATTCCTTAATTGCTTTGTTTATGTTTACATTGCTTCCGTATAATTATTTCTAGTGTATGCTTGCATAGTTTGTTGGTAGCTACCCTTGTTTCGGTAGTTTTGAATGGCGGTAGTGGCTAGTTACTTAGGAGATATGACCAACCGACCCTAAGTAGGTTGACTGAGTGGGAAGGGTAAGATATGGCCAACCGACCCTTCTTAAACGCTTGTGTGATTTGACCAACTGATCACCTACCGTTTGGATGAACTTAAGAAGTTAAGGATGAGTGTTTAAGATGCTAGCGCCTGGGCACTCATTATTACAAGTCTTGCTTGTAGCGGTACTTAATGACTTTGCTTAGGGGACTAAGAACAAATGAACTTTCGACGGGTCATCTGACATCTCCAGTGGAACCCTTTGCTGATAGGTTAGGACGAACTGACCAAATGCTGTCCTAGCGACTTTCACCCCACTTGAAGTAATTGGAAGTAATTAAACGTGAACTTAGCTTGATAAGATGAATAACTAGGTTAGCACACTTCTCCCCTATTGATCACAACCCTCGCCTCTATTTGCTTTCTTTATTTTCATGTTTTAGTAGTTAATTAATCATTTCATCCTCTAAATCCTATTAAAATTTTTGACACCTAGACTTAGTTAAAATCCACAAACATAGCTCTTGGCACGACCTCGGTTTTACCGAAATACTACGCTACACACGACCGGGTACACTGCCCATTAGTGCATTAGGGTAGACCGTAGGTATAACGACACAATATAAATATTAAAACCTGGTCAGTAAAACCTGCATCAAGTTTTTGGCGCCGCTGCCGGAGAGTTATTTTAGGATTTTTATATATGTCTTACTTTCTTCTGATATTATGTCTCTCACCATAAATTATTATCTCACCACCTCTAAAGTTAACCAGGGAATCACTATTCCAACTCTTGAAGAAAATGAAAAATTCGAGTTCTGGGAACTATGTCTGGAAGAACTAAAGAGATGCTGCTTTTATGGAAACAAAGATGAAGAAGCATACGAACACATCGCTAAAGTATGTGAAATCGCTGATTTGTTCCATGCACCAGGCGTCTCCAGAGACCATATTATGATGAGAGCATTCCCTTTCACCCTCAAGGGAAGAGCTAGAGATTGGCTGAAGAACCTACCTTCTGGATCTATTACAACATGGAATGCATTCAAAAAAGCCTTTCTTAAAGAATACTGAACCCCTGCAAAAATTCTTCAGCAAGTTGATGAAATTAGGAGCTTCTGCCAAATCAATGATTAACCGCTATTTACAACTTGGGAAAGATTCAATGAAGCCATCCTCAAATGCCCTGAGTATAAACTTAACAAACACGAGCAACTGCAAATATTTTACAACGGGCTTAATATCAAAACTCGACAATTGTTAGACACAAAAGAACCTATCCCTTTGATGACTGCGGATAAAGGATGGACTAGAGTTGAAGAAGTTACTTTTCACTCTTCATCCTGGAGTGAAGATTGGAATGAAAGCCCAATCGAGCTACAATCGGTAATTAAGAATTTGGAGGAATTTGAGGTCGATATGCAATCCCTTACTGAAGAAGTAAAGATGGTTAAACACAAGTTCCATAAAACAGTAGAAGGAAGAGTAATGGATCTCGAAAGAGCTGTAAAAAAGCTTGTGAAGGAATCTAGCAGAAAGCAAGAAGAAAGTGAAAAATTGGTATGGAACATCAAGAAAGATTACGACCATGCATTAAGAACTCAAGTAGCTGCTATAAGAAGATTGGAGAATCAGGTCGGAAAGCTCATAGAATCAGTCATAATGAGAGATGAAAGGGAACTTCCTAGTACAACTGAACCAAATCCTCGGGATCTAGCCCATGCTATAACAACCCAAAGTGGATTAAACTATAAAGAACCAGCTTATCCCTCAAGCTCGGATGTTCAGAATGAAGATATCCCTCAAAACAGCAACAAGTAAACAAAGTACACTAAACCAACTTTGGAAAAAGTTCGTCCCTACGTTCCTCCCATATCATTTTCGGGAAGAATTAAGAAGGAGCAAGAACGATTGAAATTTTAGAAATTCATGGAAAAGTTACAACAGCTCAGCATTAACATTCCTATCGTTGAAGCTCTTGAGCAAATGACCAAATATGCTAAATTCATGAAGGACCTCCTCACTCATAAAAGACTTTCTGATCGGACGCAGGTTACCTTGAATCAAAGGTGTTCTGCCGCTCTACTAAAAGACATGCCTCTCAAAGAAGAAGATCCTGGGAGCTTCACTTTGCCTTGCACCATCGGAGGTATCATGTTCGATAAAGCCCTTGCCGATTTAGGGGCAAGCATTAGTCTTATGCCATTCTCGGTTTACTCACGTCTGGAATTGGGGAACCTAAAACCAACTAGAATGTTCATTGAGCTGACAAATAAAACAACTCAATATCCTAAAGGAATTGCTGAGAATGTCCTTGTCAAGATTGATAAATTTGTCTTCCCGGTCGACTTTGTGGTCCTTGAAATGGAAGAGGATGATGTCATCATTTAACTTGGAAGACCCTTTCTTGCCGCAGCACACGTTATGATCGATGTTTTTAACAAGAAGATCTCTTTGGAAATTGGAAATAATAAGATTACCTTCGATCTAGAAAAATCAATGAGATATGCTTCTTTCGCTGACGACAACCTTGATGACCTCGAATTAATCGAAGTTAATGTCCAGAAACATGCTCAGGAATGCTTTTAGCTCGACCCTTTGAAATCAATGAAATTTGATGACAATGATGACATGTCTAACGATGAAGAAGATGAATGGGAAGAAATCACTGTGGACAACCAAACGTTATGTTCAGCCAACATCCCAGAAAAAGCTAATACTACTCCTAAGATCAAAGAGCTCCCTTCTCATTTAGAATATGCATTTATTAATAATGATCCTAATTTTCCTGTGGTAATTTATTCTTTATTATCTGACGAGGAAAAGAAATTGTTATTACAGGTTTTAAGCAAGCACAAAGGAGCTGTTGCATGGAAGGTTTCTGACATAAAAGGGATCAACCCTTCATACTGTTCTCATAAGATACTTATGGAAGATGATTTCAAACCAGTAGTGCAGCCACAAAGAAGATTAAACCCAAAAGTTCAAGATGTGGTAAAAGATGAGATCATAAAACTCCTGGATGCAGGTCTAATTTACGCTATTTCTGATAGCCCTTGGGTTAGTCCTATTCATGTTGTGCCAAAGAAAGGGGGAATGACTGTGGTCACGAATGAAGATAACGAGCTAATACCTACAAGAACGGTTACTGGCTGGAGGGTGTGCATCGATTACAGAAAATTAAATGACGCAACGCGGGAGGATCACTTTCCACTTCCTTTCATTGATCAAATGTTAGAAAGGCTTTTTGGACATGAATATTATTGTTTCCTTGATGGATTTTCAGGATATTTTCAGATTCCGATCGCCCTGGAGGATCAAGAACAGACTACTTTCACTTTCCCTTACAGAACATTCGCTTACCGAAGAATGCCTTTTGGACTATGCAATGCCCTTGCCACATTCCAACGGTGCATGACGGCAATCTTCTCGGATATGTGCCAAGATTTTATGGATGTATTCATGGACGATTTCTTGGTTTTTGGTAACTCTTTTTCATCTTGCCTTAATAATGTATCTAAAATGCTTGATAGATGTGAAGAAACCAACCTAGTCCTAAATTGGGAGAAATTTCATTTTATGGTAAAAGAAGGAATTGTTTTGGGACATAAAATTTCACAAATCAGAATCAAATTTGATAAAGCTAAGGTTGACGTTATTTCTCGACTCCCTTAACCAACTAATCTAAATGGAATTAGGAGTTTCCTTGGGCACGCTGGGTTTTATCGAAGATTTATAATAGACTTTTCCAAAACTGCTAAACCAATGACCCAACTTCTCATGAAAGATGCAAAATTTGACTTTAACGATGAGTGCAAAAGAGCCTTTGATATTTTAAACGAAAATTTGACTACTGCCCCTGTTATTATTGCTCCTGATTGGAACAACGATTTTGAACTTATGTGCGATGCCTGTGATTATGCGGTAGGAGCTGTTTTAGGAAAAAGGGTAGACAAAAAATTCAAACCCAATTATTATGCTAGTAAAACCTTAAATGAGGCACAAGAACAATACACGACCACCGAGAAGGAGTTCCTTGCTGTGGTTTATGCCTTTGATAAATTTAGGTCTTATTTAGTAATGTCAAAAACTGTTGTCTACACTGACCATTCTGCTTTGAAGTACTTGTTCAATAAACAAGATGCCAAACCACGATTGATAAGATGGGTACTGCTGCTACAAGAATTTAAAATTGAAATCAAGGATAAGAAGGAGGTAGAAAATTTAGCTGCTGATCACCTCTCTCGGCTATAAAACCCTGAGCTTGAAGAACTGGACATAGAAACTATTCGTGATTCCTTCCCTGATGAGCATCTTATGGCAGTAAGAATTAAGGATCCTAGTCCCGAACCACGGTATGCGGAATTCGCTAATTACCTCGCGGACAGAGTTTTATCTAGCAACAAAATTTATGATCAAAAGAGAAAGTTCTTCTCAGATTTGAAATATTACTTTTGCGATGACCCTTTCCTATTTGAATCATGCCCAGATGGTATAATTCAGAGATGTGTTTTCAGAGATGAACAACAACAAATTCTAGAACACTGTCACAACGAACCAGCTGGAGGGCATTACGGGGCTGATACTACTGCTTGAAAGATTTATGAGGCAGGATTCTTGATGCAGGTTTTACTGACCAGGTATTACTGACCAGGATTCTTGATGCAGGTTTTACTAATGCACTAACGGGCAGTGTACCCGGTCATGTGTAGTGTAGTATTTGGTAATAGGCAAGGTATGGGTTACGGCGTAACTATAAAATGAGTTACGCCATAATCCTCTAATCCTTCGCATTTTTGCACTAGATCTGCTAGTTACGGCGTAACCTTAGAAGTGGTTACGCCGTAGTCTCCAGTAAACTTGGTTACGCTATAGTTTAATGCAAGAGTTACGGCGTAATTATCTACGGCGCGGATCCTCATTTGACCTAATAAAGTTACGTCGTAACCTTTGGGAAGAGTTACGCCGTAATTACTTGATAAGATGGTTTTCTGGGCCACGCTTCAGTTACGGCATAATGAGAGATATGAGTTACGCCGTAACTTTTTCAAAGTGAGCATACTGTGATAAATCTTTGATAAACTCCCCAATTCCGCGTCTCTTTAGCTCCAATGATCGTAATTTACCTAAAAGTGTAAAACAAAGGAAAACAAGCGTAAATCCATATAAATGATATAAATTACAAGCATTATCGGGGGAAATTGACACTTAACATTCAGGATAATTTGATGTTATCAAATATCCCCCCACTTCAACTCTACTTGCCCTCAAGTAGACCTTATTAGATAGATTCCTAAAAAGATATCTGATAAGGATTTAAAAGGTACACTTTTGAGGGGTCATTTAAGCCCTTAATTGATCACTTTTGTATCCGTTATTACTTAATTTCCCTCCTTTTTACTTTTTAGGTCTCTTAAAGGCAAATTGCTGGAATGACACTTATTCGGACGAAAAGGCGCGAATATACGAAGAAAATGGCCAAAGTCAAGAATCGAGACACTCAGGATGCTGGAACTGAAGGGGACGGTGTCACAGCCAAAATGGCGATGCCGTCGTGACATTTTTTGTGACGGCTCAGAGAGAAAATTGCTATTTTGCAAGTGACGGCATCAGGTTTTAAAAGAGTAGGGCGTCGCAGCTCAAACGGCCTAGATTTGATCCAGACGGCGTCAGAGACTGAAGGCGACGACGTCACAGGCATAAGGTGACGCCGTCACAATGTTAACGTGGCCAAGACGAAACCCTAACGACGGTGACCCAACGTCGTCACAATTAAAGAGTGACGCCGTCGCAGTTTGTAACACTATATATAGAATCCGAATTTTTCAGTTTTAGGGAGGTAGTTTTGTGGAAAAAAAACCTAAACCGAACCAAGGCTGTCTTGTACAGTATTTTAGGGTTCCATACCCTATTTTACATCAAGATAAGTGTTTTACTTCATTAATTCAGTTATGTCTTCAATTGATTGTGTGTATGCTTGCATGTTCTCCATGTCCGGCTAAATTACTTGTGTGTTTGCTTAGGTAATATGAAACCTAGTTATTGAATATTGATTGGTTGTCTCTTATCTTGATTGTGATCGACCTAGTATTGCGATAGGTCATTCGTTGTGTTATTAATGCTTGATTAATCTTTGTTGAACCTTAGCATATAGTTACTAGTGGAATTGTAGGCGAAACATCCAAAGAATACCTTAGTGTTAAGTTTATGAATCCTAGAGATTTCGTAATCATTAACCTTTGATAGCTTCAAAGAGTTAGGGATAAACACATACCCTACGACCTTAGAAACACAACGCTTTAAGAATAAGGACGTGATAATTCAACCATCAATAGGAGATAACTAGGGAGTAATAAAACCTAAGTAAACACATTTTTAATCATCATACGAGCACACAACAATTAGACATATACTACCCCTAGCTTAGTTAATTAGATTAGATAATAGTAGAGTAATCGGTAGAAATACCAACCCCCAAATCCAATACCCCGAGATTCGTAATTTCAATTTTCTAAAAAACATAAAAAAGCTAAAAAATAATCTTCCTCAACCCCAACCTTAGCATAGTAATTTCTCACTAGCATTCCTATTCCCCTAGAGAACGATATCAATACTCGTGACTTACCCTAATACTACACTACAGCGATTAGGTTCACTGCCTAGGGTGTTATAAAACTTGCTCGACGAAAAGGAAGTTCCTTTGACCCCGAACGCCCTACGTAAGCGTATCAAGTTTTTGGCGCTGCTGCCGGGGAATAGAATAGCTAGTTAGGAGTTCACCTTGTTTAGGTTTCCTTGCTTGATTCCTATCAAGTAAGCTTTTTTCTTATTTTTAGCTTCCTCGTAGTCTATCCCCATTCTTCGTGACCTTTGTTCTTAAAATCCATCACTCATCATGATTCGTATTTTCCGCCGTAGAGCCTTTACACTACCCGCCCCCAATCCTCCTCCCAATCCCGAAATTGAGAACACAATCCCACAAAACCCTTCACCCGTTCACCACTTTGGAAATCACATAGGGAATAATGAAATAAATTGGCAACAACAGAGTCCCTTCTATGACTCGGACTCTGATGAGGAGTTTGACTATGGTGAAGCCCTTGATAATGGGGAAGTCATCGATGAGGTTAATTTTGAATTTGAAGAGGACTTCTCCTAATGTTTTTACCCTAGGTGTAGGATTGAGGCTAATGGCCCCTTCAACATGCAATTCCCTTGTAAGATAGGATTTGAAAGTTTTGATGCTAATTTTCACTCATTCTTACCTTAAAACTTAATCTCAAGAAACCTATATAACAAAATAAAGGTAGATGAATTAGCCTATTAAGGGGATAATGTGATTGATGCAGTCACTTACATGGATGTGTTTGTCGGGAGCTTTGCATATGTGGTCGAATTCATGGTCCTAGAAGATTTAGGAGAATTCATTGATGGGAGCCTTCCTCAAGTTATATTTGGAACAAACTTTAAAAGAATGACTAGGTTGAACGAACGGATGATTGTTGGTCTAATCACATTCTCCGATGGAGTTGAAGATTTTGTCTATCAAATTCCCCGTACACATCCTAGGTTTAGGCACAAAGATATTGAGGCATGCAATCGGATGGCTCCCATTCCGATACTTAGTGTGAAAGATAAATGTTAGGAATTAGAAAATTCTATGTTAAAGTGTCGGTCACCCCAATTATAAGTCTAGCATATGTTAGCTCGTAGACGTGTCGTTTGTTACGTTATTAAGTAGTTTATTTGTTAGTTTGTAGCGTAGTTTAGTTTAGTGCAACACCGTGGAGGAAGGACGGGTCTTTACCCACTGTATCCCTGATCCACAGGCCGATAGGAGGTCGTGTATTTGTAAGTATAAATACCCCTTCCATCCATGGAAGGGGTGGTGCTTTTCAATCTAATACTCTACATTTTGTGAAGTAACTCTCTACCAAGAAAACACCCAACTCTCTAACTTTCTCTCTCTAATGGCAAACATGTATTTCCATCATCCAAGACCACCCGAATCATCAACACAATAAAAATAACGATCCTTCAATTGGTTTCAGAGCCAGGTTGTTGTGTTTTGTTGATTTGTGTGGTTTTGTATCATGGTTATGGTGGTCTTTGATTCGTGTTTAAAACTGTTTTTATCACTTTTATGGTTGAAAATATGTTTCTTGTTCCTTGTCTTGTGATGACTGTTTTGGTACTATGTTGTTAATATGAACACTGTTGTCCGTTTAATATGTTGGTATACTGGTTTTAACAAGTTTTAGTATCTTTTGTCAAAAGAAAGAAGTCATTGGGTATAATCATTTTTTTTCAACATCTATCTTGGTCATTATCTGCTTGTCAAACTGCAAGTCGTACATGGGTCAAAACAGAAGCAGCTTTTTTGGGTTTTGTTTTAGGTCAAAATATGCAGTCTTGGTCGTTTTTCTGGGTTTATGCACGAAAATAGGTTGATATTCATGCTAGCGAGTTGGTTGTTTATGTTGTCCGGATGCATTGTTTCTATGTAGCGAGTTGTAATGAAAAAAACCTAGACTTGGTAACGGTTTGACTTTTGAGTCAAACCGAAAGGCTAGCGACTTGATAGACCTAGCGACTTGCTGTGTTGGTTCTAGCGACTTGTTTTGATAAAATGTAGCGATTTAAGGTTGTTTGACTATTGAGTCAAATAACAGTGCTAGCGACTTGGCTAGCAACATGGTTAGCGAGTTGGCTTAGCTACTAGGCTGGCGACTTGACTAGCGACTTACACAGAAAGGATGAAGAAGATTTGACAATTAGACCAAGACCACTAAACATAAACCATATACCATTGTCATGACTTCAGTTTCATCATTTAACACCATCAGTCCACAAAAACTGTAAAAGACTCGATCTTGTTCCCATTACAACTATCAACCATCTCTAAACTTTCAACTTGTGTCAACCATGTCACTCTCAATCAATCAACTATTTAACTCGACATCAATTATAACAAGATCTCAGTGTGTTCTTTGTTTTTGTGATGCTAACCTAATGTGAAAGACCTTAACTGATCCCCAAACACACAAAAAGAACATTACCATCATCAATCTATTCTCTTTGAGGCTCTTGCCCATTTCTATACGAATCTCTAAAAAAACGAAAAGCTAATATGGAGATTAGTTTCGTTTATTGTATTCGATCAAGACCCTATTTCAAAAACAACTACTTTTGATCTCAGCCACCCTCCTTTATTTATTCGTGGGATACACATTGTTATCAAGACTTTTGAGTCAGATTCACGAATAAAGGAATGCATCATTGATCTTTGAGTTGAAGCATCTACTTCGTATTTTATGTACGAAATGTGAAACGATTTTAACAATCAATGTTAATTCGTTTTCATTTGTTCGTTTTATTAAATCAAAACAATACGATGTAACCGTTAGAAAAGAAAGAACCTACCCGTGTTGTTCCAATGATCTTGTAGCCGTATCATATACTTTTACTCTAACCATCCCTGTGGTGAGTGATTACTCGTGCCATCTCTGTGGCGAGGTCTTTGAAGATATGATATGTGATGAAAATGTTTTGGTATGCTGCGTTTGATGGAAGCAGGGAACAGGGGTTTGATTATGTGCTGGGCATGTTTGATGTTGCTGGTGGTGGCTGCGTTTTTTTTGGAGAGATTAGGGTTAGATGGTGTGAGATTGTTTAGAAAAAGTGGCGGATGCTTTTAGAGTGATTAGGGTTTGGAGATGAGAGGATAAGATACAGTGTGTGGTAGGCGTATTTGTTTTCACAAAGTATGTTTAGGGTTAGACAAAGTGTGAGTGAATTTAGGTTAAGGAGTTGTGATTTAAATAACCGGATACTTACTCAGCTTTTGGACCGGGTTGGTATGTGGTTATTGGATGTGGGCTTTATTTCATTCATGGGCTGATTTCAATGAATTTGGGCTGTTCATGATACATGCATCGTAAATCAAAAAGGACCAAATGAATGGGAAATTATCGTATAACGAAACTTTGCATAAGATTTTTGTGTTCACAAAAAATTTGGATGCATAAGTTTTAATTTATTCGAACAAGAATGATATTTTGGTCTACAATTTTCACGGGAGAATTACATAAGAACTCGGCTTGAGCTTAATGTTTGAGAAAAGAAATTTATCATAACGGGAGTATATGTGATTGATATACAAGTTCGCTTGAACATTGGGCCATGAAGCTTGGATTTGAATGACGGTCAGATGGGCTTCTCAATTTGAGATCTAATTTTTGTGAATTAATGATAAGATTGGTTGATAAGATTTGTCTATATGATTTGGAGTGATGATGAGATTCAATGGGTGATGAGGTTTGTTACTTTGGTTTATACGTTTTCACGAAGAATATTTTGTTACGGCTTGTGTTGATATTTGAACAAGGTTGACTTCGGGGTTGCTTATATTTGGTATTTCATATTTGGATTTGAAGTTAGGCTTTCCGGGTGTGTTTACTTATTTCGTCTTCTTTCTTTCTACCCTTCTGCGAAGATGACTTGTTTGGGCGTTTATTGAGGGTGATAAAGACTTGGCTATTTAATTACGGTTGTGATTCTTTCTCGTTTAACCCACAACGTAACTATCACTTCGGTGTCTCACTCAGTTGAGAATGTCAAGAGGTTTTGTACATTGGGTACACCGTTTCTTTTTCACAAGGATTAGTACAAGTTTAAGTAACAATTCTGGGGAACTCTACTTCATGATCAAGTTTGACATATCGGATTTACTTCACCAAGTGGTCACTACACGGAATCGTGAATGATGTGTTTACCAAAGTGTTGATTGGATGGTTGTTGATGTTGGTAAATGATTCGTTGATGAACCGCTGCATGTTCCCCTAAAACAGATATTCATCGAAACCAAAATTGTCATAACACATTCAAGCTAACGTTGTTTGCGGTTCTGTCTTGATTTTGTAAAATCCCGCGAAAGAAACTATTTCTCGGTTTAAACTATAGAATTGTAAAATCCCGTGATGATGGAACCATCTTGGAGAAAGGAAAGCGTATCTCGGGGTCTTCTGATGCTGGCGTTACGGGTTCTGTTTCGAAGAAAGGATAAAAGGGTGTACTTCATAATTTGGATGTGTGTTTGGATATTCGTCATGGCATTTTGGTTATTACATGGTTTTACGGGGTTGTGTGCTTTTAACCATGGTCGGGATGAAACCATTATCAAAGTTCATTTAAATGTCAAAGAAGGCTAGATTTGAGCAGTTAACCAAGAAGATGTGACAACGGAGTTAATTCACTATTATTTATTTGAGGTTGAAGTAAAATATCACGGGCAAGTGTACTTAGTATCTGAAGGTATCGGGGATGGTTGGATGAAGATTCTTCATGATCCTTGTTCGAGCTTATTATCAAAAAAATGAAGACTTGGAAATCTAGTTATTGTTGGGTGTCTTTTACCTTTTCTTTTACCACTTGGGGGAATTGGGCTCATACCACTACAAAATAACTATCACTTTAAGGAGTTACGTTGTAGTGCTCAGTGTCACATTCAATTGTGGATTTTCAAGAGGTAATGTACGTCTTATACTTGATGGTTGGTTGGTTGAAGAGTATAGAGTACTTAGAGATTCAAATGGGCATGAAGTCTCGACACCGCTCTTTGTTACATATGTGCAAGTATAAGTCACGAGTTCGGGTTAGTTTACTTGAGGGTCAAATTCATCATATTGGGTTTTCTCCATCAGCTGTCACGACAAAGAGCCTACTGAATGATAATGGGGTTGATTACATGTTTTTGCTAAGAGAGCTGAAAAGAGAGAGATTATGACGTATGAACACAACAGTTCATGCCTCGTTCTCTAAAGAAAAGAAAAGTGTACGTCTCAGTGCGCTTTATCTTTGAAAGAAGAGAAATCTTCTTATGACGTCTGTTCACTTCAGTTCAGGCCTCGTACTCTAAAGAAAAGAAATGTGTACGTTTCAGTGCGCATTATCTTCGAAAGAAGAGAAATCTTCTTATGACGTATGAACACAACAGTTCATGCCTCGTTCTCAAAGAAAAGAAAAGTGTACGTGTCAGTGCGCTTTATCTTCGGAAGAAGAGAAATCTTCTTATTATGACCATTCTCATCAACATGCTTCATACTTTTTCCATGCGCTTCAGTATTCAAGTGAACCTTGCTTCCACTGATTGTTTTCTCATTCCACTTGCTCGATTATAATGAAGATGGCGACATCATGTGCTTATTTTGCGGGAGAGAAGTGTGAATAGAACATTCGGATGATTTTCACTTACTTAATCAAGAATGGCAACTCCGTATGCAATTCTTGAGGGGGAGAAGAAGTGTGAAATTACTGCATGGTTGATTATTATTTGAGAATTTAAATGGTCATACGGCTCTAAACTCATGTAAGAACCGAGCCTCTTCTTATCGGGTAATCTTCACATGGAGTTTCTTCTTAAGAGCCGTTTGATTGACATCTTCACAAGCTGATATGAGTTTATTGACAAAGTGCTTCCGGTTAATGCTTCACGTGCACATCAACATGATGATTCCGAACAACCTTCTGTTCTTGTTTGATGTGATTGTTTGCTTGGTATGACCATTTCGTGTGTTCGTTGCGGCCTGATTGCTGATTTCCTTGATGAACATCTTTCTGTTCTTGTTTGATTGGGAGGGATTTTAGTTAAGGGGATTTGCAAGATGTAAGTTGATTGGGATGCTTTTTGGTGATGTTCTTGTTTTTGGTGAGTTGAAGATGTTAACTTTCTATTCCCCAACTAGACAATCTTGAAGAAGGTCGAGTCTACAGTCGGTTCTACATTTTCTGCTACATGTTAGAAGACTAAAGACGTGTTGCATTTAACAATCTAAAGACTTCTTCTTAATTCATGGCATTTATCAAACAGATTGTCGGTTTAGGGGAGAGCACTAATTGGGGGAATGTGATATGTCGAATTTAATCCCCAATTAGACTTGCTCACATTATTCAGCATGTTGATTCTCACAAAGACTTCAAGCAATACTCTCAACAAATTTCAAGTATTTGGGCTTACAAAGAGTTGCTGATTCTGAAGTGTCAAAAACCAGCAAGGCGTAAGGAGACTCACATATAAACACAAAGCGAGTAAACTTGATGAACTTAACTCTTCTAAGTAATTGAAGATATCCCGGAAGACAAATGTTATTACCGCAGAGAAACTCAAGGTTTGACTCATGGCGAGTAAACTTGATGAACTTAATACTTCTAAGTGATTGAAGATATCCCGGAAAGACAATTGTCATGACCGCATAGAAACTCAAGGTTTTACTCATCAAGGCTTTTTGTGTTATTATTCCAACTACGTGGGGGAAGTGATGTTAGAAAAGTTTCAAGATAAAAGAGGTACACTAGTATGTGGTGATTTCGATGGTATCGCAAGGATCGGGGAGAGATTGTGTACATTGGGGACGCTCAGTTGTTTCACTTGAGTGCTTAATCAGTGATTAAGAGATATAATCACTTATTCGGTGTTGACATCCGAGAGATTGTCACCCGCAGAGATAATCGTGACTTGGTGCTTCTTCAATGTTATCATTTATTCATTCCTTGTGTATTGGTATACTTCGGATACTTGAGCTTCATACACATTCATCAGGGACGAAAGATGTGAACATAGGGGAGGTGTTCTACATTACCCTCTTGATGTGTATTCGGGAGAGTTCTTGGATATTGGTGTACTGCGGGTTCTTGAGCTTCATACACGTTCATCAGGGAAGAAAAATGTGAACATGGGAAGGTGTTCTTCATTCCCCTCATGAAGTGTATTTGGGAGAGTTCTAGAGCATTATACAAAGAGGCTGACTGCATCAATTCAACTACGTGGGGGAAGTGGTCTCTTGACACCTTTTGGAATGGATTGCTTCAGACGTCAGTAGAAAAGAAATTTGAGAAGATTATTTAAGTGTGGGATGAACGTTCTTGGTATTCTATTGGATGATATAACCTCGAACGAAGAATCACTTGTGGTTATTCTTAAAAGGAGCAGTTGGGTTTATGATAATGGTGTGCTTCTCTGTGCACCTGGCTAAAGCAAGCTTGAAATAGAGCTTCGAATCTGCTCAACATAAGGATTTTCGGTTTGGGGAAAAGCTACCAAAGTCTCACTTTCAAGTGGCTCAATTTCTCTCTATTCAAGAGTCTTGGAAGCTTTGGTGGTGAATGCTTAAGAGATGATGACTTCTATCTTCTACAACGAGGCTGCTCGATATTCTTATCTTGGTACTCGTATCATCATCCTCTTAACTATATCATCTATTCTATCCTTGTATATATTTTTCAGAAAAGCAAAATAGAAAAATATAAAACCTACAAAAACCCATAAAAATCAGAAAATTTGAAAAATTCCAAAAATATGTTTTCCTAGACATGTCTTCTGGTATCGATAACATCTAAGGTCTTAGAAATGTCATTCAATAATGGCACGGGACAATAGATGAAGTTCGAGCAGGAGGTGTAAATATTCTTTTCTATACATGTCTTAAACTATGGCTTGCAGTTACTTCTGACTGTGACCCGCGCTTAAACAATGGTTTGCTATTATTTCTGATAGCAACCCGCTCTTAAAAGGAAGGAAAGTGCCACGCTTAAACGTTTTTCACAAATTTCGTGCACTTATCCTAAAACAAAATGAGGAAAGTATGTCGAAGGACTGCTGTTCCTACACAAATGTTTTTCCGTCTATAATTCTTCAGAAAAATATTTGTTGTGTTCAAAATGGTGGTAAAATGAGTTGCTTGAAAAAATCAATCAATCGAGTTTTCAGTATTAATTGAAAACTCAATCGATGACTTCAACACTTTTAAAACTTTTCAAGAAAAAGAGTCATTGATTGAGGGGAAGAATATTTTTCAAATTTATATCATCTAACGGACTTTCTTAATCATCCTACGTGCTTATCTAAAAAATATAATTGCCTATGTTGAAGGACTAGGTTTCTAGGATGTGACTGTTAGGTTTAGATGATTATAGATTGATGAACATTATTCCCATGCTTTATATGAACTGATTGATATGTTGAATTGACTTTTATTAGTCGATTGTTGTTTGGGTGATGTCGACCACCATATATCTGTATGTGTGTTCACTAACGTATGCAGATATCATGGATATAAGAATGTTCCCGATCCGGATCCCACAAATTCAGATGATTGGATGCCGAAAGGAAAGGGTAACTATATCTTGGGTTGACAAATGAAGAAACGGAGCTTAATTGGACTTCTATGGGAGAGTTGGCATGAATGCAACGTAAGAGGTCTCACTGCATCAGCAGATGGTTTTCTTCTAAGTGATTGAAGAAACGGAGCTTAATTTGACCTCAGTTGGCATTCAAAATGCAACGTAAGAAGAAGTCTCACTGCATTTGCAGATGGTTTTTCTTCCAAGCCCTACAGCAGCAACATCAACAGATGCATCTCAACCACCTAACGTATCTTTGTGCAGGATACCATTTTTAAACAATTTTGAATAATTTGATTAAATTGTTTTGAAAATGGAAAATATTGTTTTGAAAATATATTGGACTAATTTTTGAAAATCACCGGACTTCTTGTTATCAAAACCTAAGTCACTCAATTATTGACTTCGGTCATCGATTGAGGGGGAGAGTGATTTAATTTAAAATATTTTCAAACAATATATCTTCAAAAGAAGTCCGTTTGTACGTTATAATGTGGTGATCTAAAGATTTAATGTTATGTCATGGTATGATTTTTCTTTTGAATCAAGGTCTTTCAAAATGAAATTTTTTCTGTTCTTGTTTGATTGTGAAATTTTTTTATTTTACTTAAAGATCTCTTAAAACTATCATACCTGACACTAACAATCTTTAATGTCTTAAAATGGTCCTTATCTGTCATTTTTCAAAGTTAAATCAAGCCACGTCTTTCCCCAAAGTTTTCTAAATGATTTAAATCAGTTGGGATCACAAATCTCAAATGGTTTGATATTTTGATCGGGGTAGAGATCGTGTTTTAAATCTCAAATCTGTTTTAAATGGAATTGGTTTTAGTCCTTTAAAGGCACTCCTGCCTCCATGTGCCAAACGAGTTCAAATACACAATGCACATGTTGAGGAGGAGGATTTATCCAAAAACAGATGAGTATTTAAACAAGGCCACATTTTCTCCCATGTTTTCTAAACCTAATTAAATCACTTGGGATCCAAAATCTCAAAGGGTTTGATATTTTTGATCGGGGAGAATTTGTGATTTAATAATGAAATTTGATAAAAGGTGATCGTTTTGATTTAATTGTGCAGGTTGCTCTCTCATATGTGCTAAACGCTTTCGAATCTTGAAGCACATATTGAGGGGGAGCATTTTAAAGGAAAATAAACTATCGAGGTACAAAAGCTTTTATGTTTTAACATAGAGTACCTTGATTGAGTTTTCAAATGGTTTTCTTAATGGCTTTTGTGATTCGTGGATGTGCTTCAAAAGAACTCTTGCCTCTATGTGTTAAAATGATTTCTCTTATCCTATGCACATATTGAGGGGGAGAATTTACCAAAGAAATTCAAATGGCTTTTTCTAAGGAAAATGTGATCAAGAAATTATTTCAAAGAAATTATTTCAAAGAACTCTTGCCTCCATGTGCCAAACAATTTCAATATCATATGCACATGTTGAGGGGGAGCATTTCTAAAATGATCAAAACTATTAAGGTACAAAATGCTTTGATCTCGTATCACAAGTACCTTGATTGTTTTTCCAAATGATTTTTCGATTGGTTTCATGAAGGAAGGAACAATACCAAAAGACCGACCAATTTACTTTATGCATGGTGTTATAAGGATGGTTAGGTTAGGTATTCGTTCCCACGATCCGCCAGAGCCGGAGGGATCTACCCAGGGACAATCCACTAGATAGTGTAGAGTCCTTAGGTATATTGAAAAAAGGAGAAAAATGAGAATATGGGAAGAGTGTGGACTGAGACAGAGCTATTACTGGAATAAACCCAACAAGGTTATAGTTATGAAGTCTTGGTAAGCACTGAAGGGGTTGAAGAATGAAAAGGAAATGAATGTGAAAAGGGTGAAAAGAAATAGCCCTCCATCAATTCAACCTTAGGGCAGAACCCGGGTTCAATACATATGCTACTGGTTGTTACCAAGGTAACACTGGTATTGAAGATAAGACATCATGGACCCAGTGATGCACTGCACTACAACTTCCCAAACTACTCAAGTTCCTCTTAAAAGGACTTGTTTCATTCTCATGGGGAACCGACATTATCTATCGACTTTCTCTTAGAGATTGTTGATATTGAAGAAGGAGACCCTCTCCCTAGTCTCCGGCATAGGAAACCAAATGTGCACTAATTGAGTCTAGAGCCAAGAGATCATCCACTATATCTCATTAGGACACAAAATTCTTGAAGACTTGCTGTTTCACACAATGTGGAAAGTAAGTATATATTAAGAGTCCTACGCATTATCCTTGTGGTATTGCCAGAACATCCGAGTGATATGTAAAAATATTCACAATGAAGATGGAAATCCTTCTAGAGCCAACATCAAACAAGCTCTTGGTGGGTGACATGTGAAATCTTGCAAAAGATCAAGCTTGTGACAACTGGATAGAAACAATGGGGCGATTCATTCTTGAATCAACCTTGGTCCAAGATTGGAATTGACGAATACTTTTGGAAAAACCATTCGATGTGCAAATCTTCTTTTCTCTAGCACGTCGAATGTGTATTCATTTTCAAATTCAAAAAGTATCTCTGATTGAAAAATACTTTTAGAAAAACCGTTCGATGTGCGAATCTCTTCTTTTCGCTAGCACGTCGAATGTGTACTCATTCTCTAATACAAAAAGTATTTTGATTAAAAATTGATCTTTTTCATAAAACCTTCGTCGTATTGCAAAACTCTTTCTTCAAGCAATACGCGATTGTTTTCAAATCATTTTTCATCAATCATGAATCTCAATTCGCCGGTTCACTCACTCCGTGTTGTCTTCTTTGAGACGTTCGGTTTGAGAACAGCTAGAACAACTGCGAAACCCTGTCAAGGAGATTCTTAGGAATCCTACCCGATCACGTGCAGTACTTGTAATCGATCAACGGGAACCGTGGGCCATGTACCTCAATTCAACGAAAGTGATCAAAGACACTTTCGTGTGTTTTATTGCTTGCTGTTGTTTGCGGTACATTTGGACGGTTGCGTACCGATCGAATTGAGGAGTCATTCTAAAGCCGCATGCTCACAGCATCCACACTTAATTTGAAGAAATCATGATTGGTGCATATCTACATAACCGGCTCGATATTTCATACTATGCTTACGCTTCGCTGCAAATATCATGTACCAGTAAGGCTTCCGCTACTCTGATGGAAAGATGTCATGATTCAAAAGTGTGAGCATGTCGGTCCAAAAGTCACAACTTCACATGATGGCAACACAATAAAGGGTGATCCAGAGATTTACTGTGGTTGATGATCTCAATGAAAGCTCAAAGATCATCAAAGATGTGGATCAGTTCAAAGACCTCCACTCAAAGTACAAAACTATGCGGACTTTGAAGAATCGCTACAAAAGCACAAAGATTGCGGAAATGAAGAATTCATGTCTACGAGCTCAAGAACAAAGACAAAGATAGAATGCTAGGATGCAAAATGTATTTCATGGGGTGACCTCCCTTAGGGGAGATTGTTAGGAATTAGAAAATTCTATGTTAAAGTGTCGGTCACCCCAATTATAAGTCTAGCATATGTTAGCTCGTAGACGGTCGTTGTTACGTTATTAAGTAGTTTATTTGTTAGTTTGTAGCGTAGTTTAGTTTAGTGCAACACAGTGGAGGAAGGACGGGTCTTTACCCACTGTATCCCTGATCCACAGACCGATAGGAGGTCGTGTATTTGTAAGTATAAATACCCCTTCCATCCATGGAAGGGGTGGTGCTTTTCAATCTAATACTCTACATTTTGTGAAGTAACTCTCTACCAAGAAAACACCCAACTCTCTAACTTTCTCTCTCTAATGGCAAACATGTATTTCCATCATCCAAGACCACCCGAATCATCAACACAATAAAAATAACGATCCTTCAATAAACAACAAGGACTTAGGCATACTTATGAAAAAAATGAGCGATACTATTAAAAATGCCTAGAGTTAGGAGATGATTACAAGAAAAGTGAGAGAACGTTGGAATGGCTTAGGTACGGGCACGTAAGCGTGCACGAGACCACGTAGGGGCACGACTTCGAGTCTAGCTACAAGACTCATAAATAAAGAAAAGCGCTTCGTGGAAGGCAACCCATGATTAATTGTTTGCTTGTTTGTGTGTCGTATATCTTTTTAGTGATTGTTTATTCTCATGTTTAAATTTGTAAAAATACTTTATTTTGTCTTTAACTCCGTCTTAATTACATATAAAGGTATTTTACATAAGGGATAAGTGTAGGGAGGATTACACACGTTTTCAAAAGAAACGTGAACATGAGAATTTCAATTAATTAAAAGATATACATGTGTATTTGTTCGAGTCAAACACTTGAATCGAGTCATAATGGATGTTTTTGCAGTAATTTTTCCAGATTCTAAAGATAAAATTTTTCCAGAATATTTTCTAGAAAATCGCACCATTTTAGGATAACCGACGGCCAGTCGGGAGATACTCCAACCTGATGCCGTCAGGAGGAGCAGAAACAATTTACTACTTTTCTCGTTTTCTGAGCTACTTATAAATTTTTGAAATTTTCCAGGTCTTAATTTTCCAGAAAATCTGTAAACATCCATTCCACAAGCATTATATCCTATTTTAGTAGAGTCTTATATATTTTGTTACCACCGATTTTACGCGAAGGTTTCATTTGTTTTCTTCAAGTGTGCAGGTTTAATTTGTCAAGAAGAAGGTACAAAAGATTGGATGGAGTTTTTCATGCATAGCATTCTTCTCGAAGAAAGATTTAACCACTACTTTACACGGATCCTACCAAGCTAATCAGGGGAGTACTAGTTTCTTTCATTTTTAATTACCTTCTATGATCATAACTTTGATACTTTCGGGGAACATTGGAGACAATGTTCAGTTTAAGTGTAGGGAGGGAAAATAAAACGGGAACTTTGAAACTATGCTTATCCTTGATTATTTTCTTTGTCCAATTTCATTTGTGTAATAAACCATGAGAGATATCGGTTAGGGTAATTTTGGCACCAAATTTAAAATTTTTCATGACATGTAGGAGTGGGCCATTAGTTTTAATAAAGCGTCTCATGGATAGGAAGTTATATGACTAGCACAAAAACCCTTTACCACTTAAATTCTACCCAAAATGTGAGGATCGCCCTTAGATTAGTAGGAATTAAAGCATTCATCTTTAATGCTTAGAATGTGAACCGGTAGTATAATAGATTCTAGAACTTGTTTTGTGATGCATTCCGAGATCGCTAGTAAGACTACACTTGTGTAGTTAGGAATAACTAAATGATAAGAGGCATTAGGATAACCCTTGTTTGATACCTGTAATATAATTACTTCTTCCACATCGGTTGAGTAATTCCCCCACACCCTTGAATTGTACTCATCTTTAGTACACGATACCCCTAGTTAACCCCTCAGAGCCTATCCTTTTCGCGGTTCTCGTGATGTTTCGGTTTTCCGGAATATCAATGAAGAGCATTGTTTATAATCCACCCCCAAATGTATACCCAAATCGCCTTAGCCTACCTTGTATGCACTCACTTTTAGTGCATTATTGTTATCATACTTAACCCTTAGTTCAATTATCTAGTTGCTTGCATAAGTTGCTAAGTCGAGTCATATCCTTTGTACACAGTTTTGGGACGATTGGGACTCATGGAATAAGTTAAATTTTATGAAATGACGGGAAGGGAACGTTAAATTCAAATTCCCTTTATTTGCGTAATAATGTACTCCAAGTGTTTTGATCTTTTCAATTCAGGTCAAATTAGTGTTAGAGTAATAAAAACTCAAGTGTAGGGATGTGCCTATAAATCCCTATTATTTTGATGTTATCGTAGAGGATGATAGAGTAAAAGTGTATGAAAAAAAAATCGAAAAAAATAGAAAAAAGAGAAAAAGAAAAAAATAGAGTAAAAAAAAAAAAAACATACGGGCTACCATCCTACAACTATCTTTAAATTTATGTATGTTTGTTTCAGTTTTCTAGAGTTTAGAGTGTCGAGTCTTGGCTTAGCAACACCATTCTTCTCTTGATTTTAACATATAGATTCTTGACTTGCCACCACTAAATCGCCTATCCCACCAAACCCTTTGTTTCCCTACCGTAAGACTAACGTTACAACCCTTTAAAAGACCTCTTGGATAGTTTTGTCCTAGGTGCTTACACCAAAGCGATGGAGGTTTGATCTAGTCTCAAGCCTATGGTAATCTATGTACTAGGACCGATTAATGAGTGTTTATCTTCCATTTCCAATTTGATATATTTCATATACACCCGAGAGATGTGAGTATCCAAACACCCCTTGTGAGGTACTAGTATGTAATTTCCGTGCTTGTTATGACTTTTGCAGGGCGTATATGTGTTGTGAATTGTTCTAAACCAATGCTTCATGACATCTAACTTATAAATTAATTGGCTAAAAGCACATTTGCTTGAGGACAAGCAAATACCAAGTGTAAGGATATTTGATAAGGATTTAAAAGGTACACTTTTGAGGGGTCATTTAAGCCCTTAATTGATCACTTTTGTATTCGTTATTACTTAATTTCGTTCCTTTTCACTTTTTAGGTCTCTTGAAGGCAAATTGCTGGAATGACACTTATTCGGACGAAAAGGCGCGAATATACAAAGAAAATGGCCAAAGTCAAGAATCGAGACACACAGGCTGCTGGAACTGAAGAGGACAACGCACAGCCAAAATGACGACGCCGTCGTGACATGTTTTGTGACGGCTTAGAGAGCAAATTGCTATTTTGCGAGTGACGGCATCAGGTTTTAAAAGAGTAGGGCGTCGCAGCTCAGACGGCCTAGATTAGATCCAGACGGCGTCAGAGACTGAAAACGAGGGTATCACAGGCATAAGGTGACGCAGTCACAATGTTAACGTGGCCAAGATGAAACCCTAATGACGGTGACCCGACGGCGTCACATTTAAAGAGTGACGCCGTCGCAGTTTGTAACACTATATATAGAATCCAAATTTTTCAGTTTTAGGGAGGTAGTTTTGTGGAAAAAAACCTAAACCGAACCAAGGATGTCTTGTACAGTATTGTAGGGTTCCATGCCCTATTTTACATCAAGATAAGTGTTTTACTTCATTAATTCAATTATGTCTTCAATTGATTGTGTGTATGCTTGCATGTTCTCCATGTCCAGCTAAATTACTTGTGTGGTTGCTTAGGTAATATGAAACCTAGTTGTTGAATATTGATTGGTTGTCTCTTATCTTGATTGTGATTGACCTAGTATTGCGATAGGTCATTCATTGTGTTATTAATGCTTGATTAATCTTTCTTGAACCTTAGCATATAGTTACTAGTGGAATTGTAGGCTAAACATCCAAAGAATAACTTAGTGTTAAGTTTATGAATCCTACAGATTTCATAGTCATTAACCTTTGGTAGCTTCAAAGAGTTAGGGATAAACGCATACCCTACGACCTTAAAAACACAACACGTTAAGAATAAGGACGTGACAATTCAACCATCAATAGGAGATAACTAGGGAGTAATAAAACCTAAGTAAACACATTTTTAATCATCATACGAGCACACAACAATTAGACATAGACTACCCCTAGCTTAGTTAATTTGATTAGATAATAGCAGAGTAATCGGTAGAAATACCAACCCCCAAATCCAATACCCCGAGATTCGTAATTGCAATTTTCTAAAAAACATAAAAAAGCTAAAAAATAATCTTCCTCAACCCCAACCTTAGCGTAGTAATTTCTCACTAGCATTCCTATTCCCCTCGAGAACGATATCAATACCCGTGGCTTACCTTAATACTACACTACATCGATTAGGTTCACTGCCTAGGGTGTTATAAAACTTGCTCGACGAAAAGGAAGTTCCTTTGACCCCGAACGGGTTGCGTAAGCGTATCAATATCTCCCATTACCTGGAAAATATAAGTTTACAAATCCCTTATGCTAGAATAAAACAAAGCCGAGCACCTCACGAAATGGGAACGAAACACTCAAATCTCTCAACTATTCTAAGTGTCAATTTCGGGGTGATCACTCAATTGCACAGTCATAGCATGTATTCTATCATAAGCATGGCAGTTACACAAATCTCCACCACTAGAGTTAAGGGCTAAACAGTTTTTGAAGGCAATATAGGTAGACGCGACAAAGGTTAAGGGTGACTCGTCATTACTAACATGTCATGGTGAAGTGGACAAAATCAATGATACATGACCAAATCCATGGCCAAGACACCAAAGATTGGTCGGTGCATCACCTAGACACGCTTCATGACTAAAGGGTAGGATAAGACATGGGATATATAAATGGTGTAAAATAAAAATCAAGCAGGTAGTCTAAATCTATAACCAAGTCATCACCATTATCGTCCACCCCAAAGTTCAAGCTTTGAAGTTAAGAAACCGGATCATGATATACTAGGTAGATGTGTCATTAGAGGACGTCATGATGGGCACACTAGCTTTTCTTCAACTATTAGCGCAATTACCAACTCCAATCTTCAAATGTGACCGAGGTGGCCTCCTCGATACTAAATCTATATCTAGCTAATAACATAGTGCTTATAACATCGCACTTTATAATAAACTGAAATACATAACTTTTTTTTTGAAACAACATAAACATAATAACTAAACATAACATCCCCCCACTTGATATGAACAATGAGAATTTGGGGGGTCTTCAATGATCTTTAAGGATATGTCATCGACGAAAGTGTGATTCTCGAACCTTTCCACTTGAACCTTGAACTTAGGCAAATGATGACTTCTCATTTACAAATAAAGACTACAGGGTAGGCTAAGGTGTATAGGTGTATCGAAACAATATATTGGGTTAACAAAATGAAAGGAATGGCTCAGATGGGTGTATCTAGGGGTATCTTGCACTAAAGGTGAGTGCAACAAAAGGGTTTCACATGGGGGGTCGAGAAGTCGATGTGACTAATCGATAGACACACAATGGTGGGCTATTTAGGTGATAATCCTATAATACTGCCTTCTTAAACTGAAAAGTCTAAATACATCGAGCTAACTCAACATACCTCGTCTATGGTCTCGAAATGATGCAAAGGCAAAGTTCTAAAGTTTACAAGCTACCGGCACACTCATAATTTGGTGGATTTGGGGTATAAATTAGGAAACGGATAAGACTAATCTCACCATATAATATCAAGGGTAGTATGTGCTCGGCTAAGGTCTAATCTAGTTAGGTTAAGAAAAACATGTCAAAATTTTAAAAATGGCATAATTTTTCAAAATAAACTAGAAAAATGAGGGCAAAATAAAGTTCAAGAGACAATTCTATTCCCGTCCCCCCACTTGAATTGTACAAAGTCCCTTTTGTACTATGCATTAAATAAAGGTGAAAATAAAAGTAGAATTAAAGCGAGAACTTCCCTGAAATTGGCTCCAAAATGAAAGAAGGCCCACGAAAATAAGTCGTGCCTTCGTATAAGCATCCATAAACAAACTTCAATCCCTAAAATCATACTACCGACAAGCATAATTCAAAAAAGAAAAATGAAAAATGAAAAATAAACCTAACTCACTTTCGTAGGAATCACGGTTGCATTTAGCATATGCAACAAGCCTTTTAAACCACTTGGTGTCCCAAGTGGACGAGTGAAGTCTCGTGAGGGTTTACAGGGAACACACTCACAAAGTTCATTTAAAATACTAATACAAGGTTACTGTGTTTAAAATGAAAGAATTAAAGTAGAGGATAGTTACGTCGTAACCCTTATAAAGAGTTACGCCGTAACTGGCAAAAACTGGCATACGCTTGCAAAAGTGTAGATACGGCGTAATCACAGAGATGGACTTACGCCGTAATTGGTGATGCATCCGAAATTTTACTGCAAGGTGTTGGTTACGGCATAACCACTGAGATGAGTTACACCGTAACTATAGTCACATCAGCAATACTGCAGCAACAATTACTCTTCGTTTCCTGAAAAATGGTTAAAAACACAAAACCCAACAGAAATGGAAATAAAACAAAAGAAAGGGATAATTCGGGTTGTCTCCCGAAAGTGTAGCTACGGCGTAATCACAGAGATGGACTTACGCCGTAATTGGTGATGCATCCGAAATTTTACTGCAAGGTGTTGGTTACGGCGTAACCATTGAGATGAGTTACACCGTAATTATAGTCATATCAGCAATACTGCAGCAACAGTCACTCTTCGTTTCCTGAAAAATGGTTAAAAACACAAAATCCAACAGAAATGGAAATAAAACAAAAGAAAGGGATAATTCGGGTTGTCTCCCGAAAGGGCACTTTTCTTTATTTACAAGTCTTTAAGTTAGACTCAGAGCCACTGGGCTTTATGGTGGCCTTTGGACATGACCAACTTCTTCCATTGTTTTCTTATTTGAAGAAGGCTGGTCCTAAACATGTGGAGAAACAAACCGAGTCGTGGAGTATCTTTTTTGTAGAAAATTAGCCTGTGGCCACTCGTAACAAAATTTAGCCTCTTCTTCCCATTTTATTTTGACAGCTCCAAACTTTACTTGTAACCAATTTTCAAATGAGATTCCCTTGTATCCTACTTCACTTCTTTTTTCTTCATCAAAACATGACCATTCCTTTCTTTTGAGCCAGTCAGGATCGAGGAATTCTCCTCCATCGCAGACCTTGCGGTTGGGGTCGCACGTCGGCCATGCCATGGTGAAATCATCAGACATCATAGCTGGTTCACAAAAATGAATGGTCCAATCAATCTCGGTGAACCATTCGTTAAAAATATTATGCCCTTGCAACCACCTTTTCTTGATAAGCTTTTCGTCTTCCCAGTACCACCAAACTTCTGCAGCCTCTTTTATCATTCAAATGAGATGCTTCCCTCCTCCATTGCATTGTTTTTGTAAAGGAGAACACGTAGGTAATGTTACTTTGGTCCCATCAATCAAACAAATGTCAAGAGCACAACAGTGAAGTTTTCCCGTAACAACGTAACTAGGCACAGAAGGTGGGATTTCTTCCTCATTGCTGTCATCGTCAATTGATTCGGTTCCCTGTAAATGGCCAAAATATGAAGGAGGAAACCTATCGGAATAATCCAATTTATCCTGCGGTGAGTCTTTGGTTGTTATAGTTTCATCCAGTTCATGGCATAAAGTTTTATCTAATTTGAATTTGATTCTATTGCCATAGTACCCTAATGAATCCAAGAATGGCTTACCAAGAATCAAACGTTCTTTTATATTTCTCTCCATGTCGATAACCACAAATTCGGGGGCAGAGACAAATCTATCAACCTTAACACAAGTACCACCTGTAATTCCTATTGGAGTAGCCTTGGATTTATTCGCCATTTCAATTACTATGTCCGTTTTCCAAAGATCGATTAATTTGAGTTTCAAGAATATGGAAAGTGGCATGATATTTATGCTAGATCCAAAATCCACTATTCCCAAGATATCATAACTCCCAACTGAACATGGAATAACTAACCCGTTTGCGCTAATATCCTTAATTGAAAATAAATTGATTTCTGACCTGGTTGTACTTTCTGGAACATAGTTACGCCGTAACTCTGGGAAATAGTTACGGCGTAACCGATCCTGGTTGTCGATAATCGCTCCTTCCAAATTTTCTGTTGTAGATCTGCATTACTCAATCACTACATTCGAATTATTATCAGAAAAAACAGCATTGCACATTACCATAGGTTTGGTCTCCTCAGGTTCAACGTTACTTATCTCTATTTCTGCACTGAGTTTTTCCACCATGGCGTCAAGGTTTTTTACGGTTTCTTTGTGCCTTGAAAGATTCTTATTTGTGTTTTCCTGGATTTCCCTTAGCCACTCATCTTGCTCTTTTTGTCTTTGGGCTGAACTTTCCAGGAATTTGGTTATGGTCTCTTCAAGGTTGGGCCTTTTTTCTCCATAAGGCCCACGATTGTAGTTTCCAGATGATCCTCCACGATAGCCATTATTATTTCTGCTATCTCCGTAAAATGGTCGATTTTCTCCATATTTAGCTTCTTCGATTATATTTTCATCGCTGTTGTGAGGAAACTTTTTTGTGAGATGTCCTCCCTTACAGCTTTCAAAACCTACTTGGATGGCATGAACGGTTTCTTTGATTTTTAGCATGTCCCGACTTAGATTTTCAATTTTGCTAGCGATGGCTGCAATTCTGTCAAAACTTCCGCTTTGGTTTCTTTTGCTTCCTCCATCGTGCTATTTTTGGGAATGATCAGCCATTTTTTGAATGGCTTCAATTGCTAAAGTAGGAGTCATGTTCGGTATAGGTCCTTGATAGTCCAGTATCTGTCTTGTAATCACGTTGATTCCTTTGTAAAAAATATTGAGTTTTTGCTGGTTGTTCAGATCACGTGTAGGACATTTGTATAGAAGATCGTTGTATCTATCCCAGGCTTGGTACAACGTTTCGTGGTATTCTTTCTTGAAGTTATGAATCTCCAAGAGTTGGTTAGAAATCTTTGACGGAGGACAATACCTCTGGATGAAATGTTTCTTTAGAAGTGCCCAAGTATTGACTTCCCCAGCGGGCAATCTTTCGATCCATTTTCTGGCAGCCCCAATAAGAGTCATGGGGAATACCCTAAGCATAACAGTTTCATGAGACACAACCTGAATGTTGAAAAGACTTGTGATGTATAAGACATTTTCAACGTGATCATACACATCTTCGTCCCTGTTTCCTGAAAAAGGGTTAGCTCGAAGCTCCCTCATAAATTGGTCCTTAATCTCGAAATGGACATCAACTCCAATTGCCAGTCTTACGAGCCCCGACCCTTGTTCTGATCTTGTCAATGCCAAATATTCCTCAAGAGTGAGGTCATCAATGTTAACAACTTCCATGGTACCTGAAACTTAAAAAGTGATCGTAAGAATTTGAAAAACAAAACAAAAATGAAAGACTTAATAGTAATCCTAATATAACTCCCCGGCAACGGCGCCAAAAAATTGATGCAGGTTTTACTGACCAGGTTTTAATATTTATAATTATTCGTTATACCTCTGGTCTACACTAATGCACTAACGGGCAGTATACCCGGTCGTGTGTAGTGTAGTATTTGGTAAAACCGAGGTCATCCCAAGAGTTATGTGTGTTGGATCAATACTAAGTCTAGGTGTCATAGAATTAATTATGATTTCGATAGGGAATTAACTAATTAACTAATTAAGCAAGTAAAGGCAAATGTGTGATCAATAGAGGAGAGTGGTGCTAACCTAGTTAATCATCCTAGCTAGTAATGTCTATGTCTAATTACTTCCAATTACATCAGGTGGGGTCAAATTCGAGAGGACAACATTTGGTCAATTCGCCCTAACCTATTAGCAAAGATGCCACCACTGGAGAAGTCAGGTGACCCTTCACAAGTCCAGTTGTTCTTAGTACCTTAAGCGAAGTCATTAAGTTCTGCTACATGCTAGATTTATAATAGTGAGTGCTCGGGTGTTAGAAACATAAACACTCAGCCCCTAATTCTTAAGTTCATCCAAACGGTAGGTGATCAGTTGGTCAAATCGCAGAAGTAGAAAGGGTCGTTAGTTGGTCATATCTTACCCTTCCCGTCTCAGTCCGCTCACCGAGGGTCAGTTGGTCATATCTCCTAGGCAATTGGCCTCTACCGCCATTCAAAAGTACCGAAACAAGGGTAGCTACCAATAAACTATGCATGCATACACTTAGAAATAATTATACGGAAGTAAAGTAAACGCAGAAAAAACAATTAAGGAATCATAACTAGGCCAGCACCCATAGGTGCTTAGCCACTTATATTAATCATAACAATCAATTCAATGTTTAAATGTACGAAATACATGAATCGAAAGTAAAGAAAAGATAAAAAGCTAATGCTTATCATAGGGGAGTGATTTCTCCCTTGGAGATAGCTCCGTATGCTCCTCTAGACATGCCTCTGGCTTCTTCCCACGTTCTTTGGTTGTGGTGTGTGAAATGGGATGCTTTGAAATGCTAGAAATCGTGGGGTATTTATAGGCCAGGTCTGGGTTATGGCGTAACTATAAAATGAGTTACGCCGTAATCCTCTAATCCTTCGTATTTTGCACCAGATTTGCTAGTTACGGCATAACCTTAGAAGTGGTTACGCCGTAGTCTTCAGTCCACTTGGTTACGCCGTGGTTTAATGCAAGAGTTACGGCCTAATTATCTGTGGTGCGGATCCTCATTTGACCTAATAAAGTTACGTCGTAACCTTTGGGAGGAGTTACGCCGTAATTACTTAATAAGATGGTTTTTTGGGCCACACTTCAGTTACGCCGTAATGAGAGATATGAGTTACGCCGTAACTTCTTCAAAGTGACCATATTGTGATAAATCTTTGATAAACTCCCCAATTTCGCCTCTCTTTAGCTCCAATGCTCGTAATTTACCTAAAAGTTTAAAACAAAAGAAAAAAAGCGTAAATCCATATAAATGATATAAATTAAAAGCATTATCAGGGGAAATTGACACTTAATCTTCAGGATAATTTGATGTTATCAATTCTTTTGGCCTAGCATTTTCAGGGATGCCACAAAACATGTGAGAAATTGTGACGCATGTCAAAGGGCAGGGAACATCTCTTCTCGAAATCAAATGCCGCTTAACAACATTATGGTATGTGAAGTATTTGATGTTTGGGGGATTGATTTTATGGGACCTTTCACCCCATCAAAAAACAAAAGTTATATTCTCGTAGCTGTCGATTATGTTAAAGCTGAAGCTCTTCAAACCTGTGATGCTAGAAGTGTCATTTGATTTCTGAAAAAGTTATTTTCTAGGTTTGGGATCCCTAAAACCATCATATGCGATCGAGGGACGCACTTTTGTAATGCTATTATGGAGAAAGTACTAAACAGATACGGAGTGATCCACCGAATGTCTACACCTTACCATCCCCAAACTAATGGGCAAACAGAAAACACCAATAGGGCACTCAAGCGAATTTTGGAGAAATCCGTTAGCAGTAACAGAAAAGATTGGTCCAACAAACTTGATGAAGCTTTATGGGCATTCAGAACAGCTTTTAAAACTCCTATTAGATGCGCACCTTTTAAAATCGTTTATGGGAAAGCTTGTCATCTTCCCGTGGAATTAGAACATAAAGCATACTGGGCACTCAAAAATGCTAATTTCGAGGCTGACATGGTTAAGGAACAACGATTTTCCCTAATAAATCACCTAGCTGAATTACGGGACGAAGCATACGATCATGCCAAAGCATGGAAAGACAGGACCAAAAGATGGCACGACAAGCGAATAAAGGATAAAAAGTTTGAAGTAGGGCAAGAGGTACTCCTTTTCAACTCAAGACTCAAACTATTCCCTGGAAAAATGAGATCTCATTAGGTTGGTCCCTACATAGTAAGTAAGGTTTCCCTTATGGAACTATTGAGGTTTATAATAATGCAGGGGAGTTTTTCAAGGTGAATGGGCACATAGCAAAAATTTATTATGGACAAGATGTTAGTAAGCTTTCGGGTGATGAATTCTTCGCCCCTGCATAAAGCCCCGAGGCTTTGAGTCTAACTTAAAGACTCGTAAATAAAGAAAAGTGCTCTTTCGGGAGAGAACCCGAATTATCCCTTTCATTTATTTTATTTCCATTTCTGTTGAGTTTTGTGTTTCTAACCATTTTTGTAGGAAAACGGAGAAAACTTTCTGCAGCAGGCTGAACGGGGACCTGATCTGTCCACAGTTACGGTGTAACTCATTCTTATGGTGACGTTGTAACATACTTTTTGCAGCAGTCCTTCTCAGAGGATTACCAATTATGGCATAATCCCATTCAATGGTTACGCCGTAGCTACACTCCGGTAGCGTCTTCCAGGTTTTATTTAATTACGGCATAACTCCTTATGGGAGTTACGACGTAACTATCCTCTGTAACACTTCTTTCTTTTTAAACATAATAACCATGTATTAGTTTTCAAATGAACTTTGTGGGTATATTCCCTGTAAGCCCTCACGAGACTACACTCGTCCACTTAGGACACGAAGTGGTTTAAAAGGCTTGTTGCATACGCTAAATGCAACTGTGATTCCTACGAAAGTAATTTAGGTTTTTCATTTTCTTTTTTAGAATTATGCTTGTCGGTAGTGTGATTCCAGGGATTGAAGGTTGCTCGTGGATGCTTATGCGAAGGCACGACTCTTTTCGTGGGCCTTCATTCTTTTTGGAGCAAATTTCAGGGAAGTTCTCGCTCTGATTCTACTTTTCTCTTCACCTTTATTTAACGCTTAGTACAAAAGGAGCTTTGTACATTTCAAGTGGGGGGACGGGAGTAAAATTGTCTCTTGAACTTTATTTTTCACTCGTTTTTCTAGTTTATTTTGAAAAATTATGCCATTTTTAAA
The DNA here is from genome assembly GCA_910596185.1 of Chrysanthemum makinoi. Classification (NCBI taxonomy): domain Eukaryota; kingdom Viridiplantae; phylum Streptophyta; class Magnoliopsida; order Asterales; family Asteraceae; genus Chrysanthemum; species Chrysanthemum makinoi. The sequence continues at coordinate 967,523 of OU343220.1, forward strand.
ATTTTAACATGTTTTTCTTAACCTAACTAGATTAGACCTTAGCCAAGCACATTATAACCTTTGATATTATATGGTGAGATTAGCCTTATCCGTTTCCAAAAATTTACCCCAAATCCACCAAATTATGAGTGTGCCGGTAGCTTGTAAACTTTATAACTTGGCCTTTGCATCATTTCAAGACCATAGACGAGGTACGTTGAGTTAGCTCAATGTATTTAGACTTTACAGTTTAAGAAGGCAGTATTATAGGATTATCACCCAAATAGCCTGTCATTGTGTGTCTATCGATTAGTCACCTTGACTTCTCGACCCCCATCTTAAATCCTTTATTGCACTAACCTTTAGTATAAGATACCCCTAGATACACCCTTATGAGCCATTCCTTTCATTTTTTTCACCCAACATATTGTTTCTTTACACCCTTACACCTTAGCCTACCATGCAGTCTTTATTTGTATTTGGGAAGACATTATTTGCCTAAGTTCAAGGTTCAAGTGGAAAGGTTCAGGAATCACGCTTTCGTCGACGACATATCCTTAAAGATCATTGAAGACCCCCCAAATTCTCATTGTCCATCCTGACGTCCTCTAATGGCACATCTACCTGGTAATATCATGATCCGGTTACTTAACTTCGAAACTTGAACTTTGGACGAATGGTAAGTGGTGATGACTTGGTTATAGTTTTAGACTGTCTGCTTGATTTTATTTTACACCAATTTAATCACATGTCTTATCCTACCCTTAGTTATGAAGCGTGTCTAGGTGATGCAGCGAGCAATCTTTGGTGTCTTGGCCATGGATTTGGTCATGTATCATTGATTTTTTCCACTTCGCCGTGACATGTTAGTAATGACAAATCACCCTTAACCTTTGTCGTGTCTACCCATATTGCCTTCGAGAATTGTTTTGACCTTAACTGTAGTGGTGGATATTTGTGTAATCGCCAAGCTTATGATAGAATACATGCTATGACTGTGCAATGAGTGATCACCCCGAAATTGACACTTAGAATTGTTGAGAGATTTCAGTGTTTTGTTCCCATTTCGTGAGGTGTTTGGCTTTGTTTTATTCTAGCATAAGGGAATTGTAAACTTATATTTTCTAGGTAATGGGAGATATTTTTTTAGGAATTTGTCTAATAAGGTCTACTTGAGGGCAAGTAGAGTTCAAGTGGGGGGATATTTGATAACATCAAATAGCCCTGAATATTTAGTGTCAATTTCCCCTGATAATGCTCGTATTTTATATCATTTATATGGATTTACGCTTGTTTTCCTCCATATTTCACTTTTAGGTAAATTACGAGAATTGGAGCTAAAGAGACGCGGATTTGGAGAGTTTATTGAAGATATATGATAGTATGCTCATTTTGAAGATGTTACGGCGTAACTCCTCTCTCACATTACACCGTAACAGAAGCGTGGCTCAGAAAACCAACTCAACAGAAGATTACGACGTAACTCCCTCCAAAGATTACGACATAACTAATTAGGTTAAATGAGTTTCCGCGCCGCTGCAAGTTACGCCGTAACAATTGTCTCAACTACGGGGTAACCAGGATTTATTAAAGATACGGCGTAACTCCTTCCAGATGTTATGCCGTAACCAACATTTTTAGTGCAAATTACCAAGATAATGGTGTTACGGCGTAACTGTCAACTTAAGTTAACCAGATCTGGCCAACAAATACCACTCGAATTCCAGCATTTCTAATCATCCCATTTCACACACAACATAAGTGAACGTGAGTAGAAGGTTGAAGGCAGATCTTAGGGAGCATACGGAGCCAACTCCAAGGGAGAAATCACTCCCCTACGATAAGCTTTAGCATTTTATCTTTTATTTACTATCAATTCATGTATTTCGTAATGTTAAACATTGAATCAATTTTTTTAGCTAATATGAGCGGCTAAGAACCTCTGGTGCCAGCCTAGTTATGATTCCTTAATTGCTGTGTTTATGTTTACGTTGCTTCCGTATAGTTATTTCTAGTGTATGCTTGCATAGTTTGTTGGTAGCTACCCTTGTTTTGGTAGTTTTGAATGGCTGTAGTAGCTAGTTACTTAGGAGATATGACCAACTGACCCTAAGTAGGTAGACTGAGTGGGAAGGGTAAGATATGACCAACTGACGACCCTTCTTTGCTTGTGTGATTTGACCAACTGATCACCTACCGTTTGGATGAACTTAAGAAGTTAAGGATGAGTGTTTAAGATGCTAGCGCCCGGGCACTCATTATTACAAGTCTTGCTTGTAGCGGTACTTAATGACTTTGCTTAGCGGACTAAGAACAAATGAACTTTCGACGGGTCATCTGACATCTCCAGTGGAACCCTTTGCTGATAGGTTAGGACGAACTGACCAAATGCTGTCCTAGCGACTTTCACCCCACTTGAAGTAATTGGAAGTAATTAAACATGAACTTAGCTTGATAGGATGAATAACTAGGTTAGCACACTTCTCCCCTATTGATCTCAACCCTCGCCTCTATTTGCTTTCTTTATTTTCATGTTTTAGTAGTTAATTAATCATTTCATCCTCTAAATCCTATTAAAATTTTTGACACCTAGACTTAGTTAAAATCCACACACATAGCTCTTCGAACGACCTCGGTTTTACCAAAATACTACACTACACACGACTGGGTACACTGCCCGTTAGTGCATTAGGGTAGACCATTGGTATAACGAGACAATATAAATATTAAAACCTGGTCAGTAAAACCTGCATCACGTATATATCATGATATTATTTAAGTACTCGTATATGTATATCTAGTTCACTATTTTTCTACACGCTTCAACATACTTGATTTTCGTACTTATATTTATTAATACAAACCTATGAACTCACCAACATTTGTGTTGACACTTTTAAGCATGTTTATCTCAGGTCAATAAGACAATAGTTGGTGCATGGAGCATAGAGTCATACGTCATGTTTTGAAGGCTTATGTTTTTATCATTTACCATTCCATATGTAGTGATCTTAGACTCCTCACAGGGTAGGCTAGGCGATAGGTGTAACGAAACAACATATATTGAGTGAATCAAAATGAAAAGAATGGCTCAGACGGGTTTACTAGGGGTATCTTGCACTAATGATGAGTGCAACAAAAAGGGTTTAACAGAGGGATTGACTAATCGATGTGAAAAGTCAATATACACAAACATAACATAAATGATGGGCTATTTGGGTTTTATCCAAAAATTTCCTTATATCATAGCTGCACCGATTACACAAAGTTATCTCAGTGTACTGCTCATTATAATGGTCTCGAAAAGATATGCAAGGTCAAGTTCTAAAGTCTACTACAGCCACCGACACACTCTTTTTTATGGTATTATGTATAAGGGGAAAACGGAAAGGCTTATCCTCACACAATGTAAATATAGGGTAGGTGTGCTCAGTTAATATTAATCTATTTAAGAAATGAAAACATGTCAAATATTTACTAATGAAACACTTTTCATCAAAAACTAGAAAAACAAAGGAAAGTAAATCAAGCGGGTTTCTATGTCTAATCTCTTCCCCCCACTTGGGTCATACTAAGCATAAAAATGAAAAATAAGAAGGGTTAGATAAGGAATGGAAAACTCCCATAGATTTCCTCGGCATGATCAATAAATGTTACTTCCTGTAACATGCTCTAAAATATGCCTCCACGAGCAACATCCAAGAACTCATCCTTGCAATCACCATGGTACTCAACTAGGTCGGATAAAAAGTGTTTCCTTGCAGCCAAATATCTCCATAATTCATCCTGTATTGTTGTAAGAAAAACTAATACCAAAAATCACAATTCCAAATAAAAAGAAAAAATAGCACGAAATATAAAAATTAAAACAAAAACAAAAATTAAAAGTAACTCACTTTCGTAGGAATCACGATTGTATTTAGCGAATGCAACAAGCCTTTTAAACCACCCGGTGTCCCGAGTGGACGAGTAAAGTCTCGTGAGGGTTTACAAGGAACACACCCACATAGTTCATTTAACTACTAATACAAGTTTATGGAATCTTTTGAAACTGTTTTTAGAAAGAATTTTTATTACAGGGGATAGTTACGGCGTAAGTGGATCGGCCCAGTTACGACGTAGGTTTAGTTAACTAGAAAAAATGTGTAGCAGGAATGGGTTACGGTAACTAGATCGGCCTAGTTATGCCATAATTAGTAACCCGAGAATAGAAATACCTGGAACAGAGATATTAGGGCGTAACTAGATCGGCCTAGTTACGCCGTAGTTATATTGAAGTGGGTAGATGACCTTACAGATTTCCAGTTACAGCGTAGCTGGATCGGCCCATTACGCCGTAAGTACATACTGATGTATGTAGTGCCCAAAATGTCAACTTCCCTACGAGATCAAGAGGATTTAATAGAACTACTGTCATCTATCCTTGGTCTTTAAACCTGAAAACATGATAAACAAAACATGCCAAACCCAAAACAAATCCTAAAAATACCAAAATATTCAAAAAAATTTATAAACCAAAAACAAAAAACTCAATCTAGGATAGGGACGGGTAGTATCCCGACGAGCATTTTTCTTTAATCTCTTGATTCTTTAAGTTAGACTCTTGCAACCATCATCACCGGGCATCAATTGGACGTCTCCAATCATGTCCATTGCTCTCGTCATTGAGACATGCCAACGTCCATCTCCACATGTTTTTACTGCTCAACCTGCACACTATCAAAAACTCATGCATTAAATGTGTAAAAATTATAAACATAAGCAACAAGCGAGATATAAAACATAATTCACATTTATAAGATGTTTCACACTTGGTTACGGCGTAAGTCCGATTACTAACTACGCCGTAACTTCAATCTGATAGCAATCTTTTATATACGAATAGCAAGTTACGGTTAACAATTATCACTATGTTACACTGTAACTTGGTCTAAGAATAGATTACGCAGTAATCGTTGTTACTAGGTTATGCCGTAATCTCAAGATAGAGGAAAAAAATTTTAGAATAAGATTAATCAAACAGCTAAAAATACGAAGACCGTTCCCGGCAGCGGCGCCAAAAACTTGATGCAGGATTTCAGACCAGGTTTTACTATTTTTAAATTCTTGTCTACCTATGGCCTACCTAATGCACTAATGGGCAGTGTACCTGGTCGCATGTAGTGAGGGAAAGGCAAGACCGACGTCGTACCAAGAATGGTTGATTCCTAGCGTCTAATTAGTTAAATTGTCACATAATATAAGTTTTAATGATAAGTTTAATTGATAAAATTATAAGAAGTCACATAATCAATTGGGATGGTTCTCTGGTAAACAAGCTAATGGGAAAGATTGTGATGCAATTCTCAAACCGTGTTCATCCACGAATGAATCGTGTAAAAGGTCGGTAGACTCCTTTGGTCAATTCATCTACCCTATGATCCTAGACTCCTCACCAAGATGATTATTAGTCACCCGGGATCATTCGGTAATCTATTCACAGTCATTAAGATTCGATGTTTACTATCGCAATATATAAGAGCTAAAAGTGACTAGATTCCTGCTTCAAGTGGGGTTTAAATTCACCGGTCCTCCTTGGTCAATTCGGCCCGACCTATGGTTCCTAGATTCCTGACCAAGGTGATTATTGGTCACTCGGGATCATTTGGCAACCTATTGTCAGTAATTAAGTTCTGCTACATGCAATATTTGTAACAGTATGCCCCCGCGCTAGCATCTTAAACACACATCCCCAATCTCTTACCTCTCGCAACTTCCTCCTCTAGGGTCCTTTGGTCAATTTTCCTAGAGAAGTAAGTATTACCACCCTTCAAGACTACCAAGACCAAGGTAACTATCAACAAACTACGCATGCATACACTAGAAATAATAATAAATGCGAAAACATAATTATAAAGGATTAAAAATTAGGCTAACACCTAGTTTCCACATTACCAAAACACAATCGTGGAATGACAAATTAGGCAAGCACATAAATTGATAAATAAACAAGGAACAAACATGAAATAATTAATTGACTAATATTAAATTAAAAGACAATTAATTAAAGAACAAATAGCATCAATTCACCAATAATCAAAGCTGAATCAAAATTATATCGATAAATAATGAAACATAATTAATAAATGAAAGTCAAAAAGTGATTACATATCGCGCTAATTAAATGCTATCAATCCCCTAGTTGAGTACCGGGGAAAAACCTTGAAGGGTTTTCCCTAAAAGAACCGTCGACCTGCTGCTCCTCTTTCTTTCTTTCATACGACATAAACAATTTGTTGGGAATTAAACAATGGCAGTACTAACTGCACTTGATACTGCCAGGCATACAAACAGACTAGTGAAGAATACACTAGAATTAGTAACTGCTAGTATACATATGGTTTTTGCTGCTAATAGGATATGCACACGCTTTTTATTTTAAGAATAGATATTTTATATCTTATACGATTTTATAGTGATAGTTTTCTTGTAAAGGACTCCCTGTCCTATAAAAAGATGTCCTAGGTTATGTTGATAAATACACCAATACTCAATCAACTAGAATAGGCGTATTAAGAACTTTAAGTTTGTATACCCTGATACTTGCCAAAGTATCCGTATTATTCTTAAATAATATTGAAGTATTTTGATTATTACTTTCACTATTCTATTGATTATTCTTCTAAGTGTTACCAAGTAGATTCCGCATACTTGACTAACATTAAGCTTTGCTTCATTCACAATTCTTTTGGATTCATCCAAGACAATATACTTATACAAGCTAAGTAGATCTAAGGTTTAGGACTCACAAGTGGTATCAGAGCTTGTGTATCTGAAACTCTGAATTAGAGGAAGCTCATTCCAAAAAAAAAGCAATGGAAACTGAAATCAACCAAACACATATTACTGCAAAGGTCCCCAAGGTGAAGCAGGGAGAATTTGATGTATGGAGGATAAAGATTGAGCAGTATTTTCTGATGCAGGATTATAATCTCTGGGAGATTATTAAGAATGGAAACTCCTTTGTTGCAGTGCCCATTCCAGGAAAAGACGGAGAACTTCTAACCCTTCCAAAGCCAATATCCACTGATGAAAAGATCAGAAGAAAGAATGATCTAAAGGCAAAAAGCATGTTGCTAATGTCTCTTCCTGATGAACTATTGTTGACTTACTCCAAGCATCAAGATGTAAAGAAGTTATTTGAAGCCATTGAAGATGGTTTTGGTGGGAATGAAGCCACTAGAAAGACTCACAAGACTCTGCTGAAATAGTAGTTTGAAAACTTCTATGCAACCAGCGCAAAATCTCTTGATTCTATATACAATAGGTTTCAAAAGATTGTTTGTAAATTGTCCATTCTAGGTGTGGATCTCTCTATTGAATATGTGAACTCTAGGTTCATGAGAAGCCTAGCAAGTGAGTGGAATACTCATGTAGTGCTTTGAACTAACAAACCAGATTTTGAAAAGATGAAACTAGTTGATCTATACAACAACTTTAAAATTATTGAGCATCTAGTTAAGAAATCCACTACAACTGCCAACTCAGAGTCACCAAATCTTGCATTTGTGGCTCAACCAAGCACTGGCAGTACCAATTATGTTCTTGAAGTTAGAACTGTTAGTTCTAATTTTGGTATTGCTGGCACACAGGATATTTCTAGTAGCCTAAGTAATGCCACTGTCAATGCTTTTCTAGCTAGTCAGCCAAATGGATCTCAGGTTATTCATGATGATTTGGAGTAGATACATGAAGATGATCTAGAAGAGATAGACATTAAGTGGCAAGTAGCTCTCCTGAGTTTAAGAGCAAAGAAGTTTCTGCAGAAGACTAGAAAGAAGATCATCATTCATAATGATGAAACCGCTAGATTTGACAAATCCAAAGTAGAATGTTACAACTACAGGAAGCTTGGACACTTTGTTAGGGAATGCAGGAGCCCAAGGTCTCACGATGGAAGAAACAAGAGCAGAACTGTCAATGGTGAAGATTCATCTTCCAAGGCTATGGTAGCTATTAATGGAGTTGGGTATGACTCGAGCTACATGGCTCATAAAGAAACAACTCCTCCCAACTTGGCACTAATGACGTTTTCAGACTTTGAGGTACACAATGATAAATATTGTACTAAAATTTGTCAGAATAACTATGAATCTTTGAAAACTCAGTATGATAAGTTAAAGATTAAATTTAATCAAATTGAGTACGACTTAGCTAATCATAAGAGAGGATTAGCCTCTGTGGAAAAACAATTAGTATAATACAGAGAAAATAAGGAAGCTTTGAGTGAACATGTTACAGTTCTTAAAAGGGACATGTTGTATAAAGATGCTAAAATATCCTTACTTAAATCTGACTTAGATAAAAATAAGTTAGAGAAGGATAACATTCAAGCTCGTGTGGAAAAATATGCTTATTCAAAAGATTGTTCATATAGGATCACAGAAGCTGGTCTTCTTAAACTAGGAAAAGGTTTAGGATACAATAACTACAATTGTGTTGCACCACCCACTTCAGGTTTATACAAGCCTCCTACATTTGAGCCTGCTAGCTCAGGAATAGAGGATTATAAAGAACTTGAAATGCAGTATGGGCTTAAATGGACTGAAAATGAAGTAACTAGTGAGGTTAAGGACAATTATGATATCTCACAAGCTAAAACTTCTTATGCTAGTGCAACTAAATCTGTCCAAAAAGCAGAGACTATTTATCCCAAATAAAAGGCTAAACCATTAGGGAACACAGTTAGATATGCTGAGATGTATATGTCAAAAGAAAGATCACCCACTCCTAGGGGAAACCAAAGGAATTGGAATAGAAAACCATCACAACACTTAAATGATGAGTTTATTAGGCACAAAAAATCATGTTTTGAATGTGGAAGCCCTAAATATCATCAAAGGAGTAGTATGATTCATGAGAACAATTTTTCTAGGAAGGATGAATATTCTCAGTCAACCCATTTCAATCCAAGAGCAGTTCTCTTGAAAACTGGCCTTAAAACTATCAATACCTCAAGGCTAAATTATACTATTCAACCTCAACCAACTGTTTTTAGTACAAGACCCAAGAAACCTTTTGCAAAGCAAGCACCATTAACTGACCCAAGACCCATTAAAAGGAAAATAAACATTGTCCTTTCAAAACTTTGATCAACATGTTTAATTTTACAAAAGGAAGTTTAGTACAACAAAACCAGCAGTTTGTACTGGTAGGCCTAAACGTGATACTGCTAGACCAAAATCAACTTTCAAGTCTAAAAGCAATGTTGTATGGGGTAACAAAGGGAAAGTTATAAAGACCACACATGTTTGTTTTAAAAAGACCATCAAACCCAATTGTGCAACTGTTAAAGGGAATGAAAGATCCAAGACAGTGATAGTTTGGGTTCCCAAAGGAATATAATTTCCTTTCTTTTGAAACGTTAGTCATATTTTGTCCTGATAAAATGGAAATACTCTGTTTTGTGTTTCTTTGGTTTTAGACTAACATTTGCAGGTAGAGCACATCACTTTAAATGAATTAAGATCTTGGCAACTCTTGCCAATGAAGTGGCATAATCAGAAATTTATTGTGCTAATAATCAGGTAGATTCCAAAGCATTATAAGGCATTTAGAGCTTTATTGAACATGAATTGATGGTTATAGTTTGACAGTTTATTCTGATCTAACCCACTCTTTGCCATTCTATCATATTAAATGATAGTGTGTTACTCTAAGGAGCTCTAGCATTGAGAAAAACGAGCAAAAGTGAATCTAACACTTCTATGTTGGAGGTAACAACTAACATGAGCTAGAAACCCTGTCAAGAAGGCTCTTATAATGAGTTTATCTGTCACAGGAAGTACAAAGTACTGAAATCATTGGTTTTCACACAACCAGAGGTTATATGAGACAGAACTTTGATTAAGTGTCTTCCTTTACACTTAATCCCTTCATAAAACCAATGCAATATTGTTTTGAAAGAAAATTGAGTTTATACTGCTTAGAAAAATGTTTTGGAAAAGTTTGTACTGCTAAGCAAAAACTTTGGTTATGCTAGCATAACTTTGTACTGCTGGAAATTTATAACTACTTCTGAAAATAGCTGTTGAAAGTTTTTATTTTTAAAGGGCCTTTAACTTTTAAAGTATTTACTTTCTTTAAACAAATCATCCTTCTCTCAATTTTCCTAATAATTAGAGTCGGTTAATAATGAAACCCTAAATCTTGTCTATAAAAACTCAATTGGCTATCAGAAGTATCATACATTCAAAGTCAATCTAAAACCCAGTAGTCAAAGCAATTTTTACATCTAACACCTAAATACTCTTTAACGACACCTCTTAAATTTGCTGGAAAACACAACCAGGTGGCATTCATGGAGAAAACCAAGGAAGCATGTGATTTCAATGAGATAGTGGATTTTCTGAATCATACCCACATTAGCTATGCTCTTACGATTCATCCAACTGTCTTTGTTTCCCATATCAAGCAGTTTTGGCAGACTGCTACTTTCAATACTTTTGAAGGTGGATGCAAACAGAATAAAGCCAAAGTAGATGACACTATCATCATTCTTACTGAAGCATCTCTTAGGAGGCATCTGCACCTAGGTGATGCAGATGGTATTAATGATACGCCAAATACTGAAATCTTTCAAAACTAAACCAGAATGAGGTATGACACATCATCTAAAAACTTTTCTTTTCTTAAAGGTTGTTTTGCCCCTCAATAGAGATTCATGATCCATACTATTCTGCATTTTTAAAGTTCTAAGAAAACCTCGTGGGAGCACTTTAGTAGAAACATTGCTATTGCTCTCATATGCTTATCAACTGGTAGAAATTACAACTTTTCAAAATTAATTTTTGATAGTATGGTGAAAAATGTGGATAATCAATTCAAGTTTTTAATGTATCCACGATTTGTGCAAACAGTTTTGGAAAACTCTCAAGTTAAACTCAAGTTCCATGCAAATATTTACAAAAATCCTTAACTAACACAAAAACTTTTCAGTAATATAAAGAAGGCATCTAAGGGGTTCAATGGAATTGTAGTACCTTTCTTTGAAAACATGTTACACAAAAAAGGTGAAGGATCAATAATCCCAGTTGTAGAATCCAAGATCTGGACTCAACTAGGGTATGAATAACATTGATTGATTATATGCACAGCGGAATAAGAATAACACAATCAACATCACTAATAAGGTTTTCTTTATTCATAAAATATAAAAACTACCACTACTACAACTACTGGACGCTCTATGCGTTTTCTTAGACTCTCATTAGGAGAAGTCTACTATGAATTGAAATAGAAGGGATGATTTGTAACTAGACACCTACCCTCTTTATATAGGAGATGGAGGTTACAAACCCTACTAATTAGCTTACTATGAAAGTTACTAAATATTACATATAAGCCCTCATTGTTTCTTCGTTCTTCATTCTTGCTTGTGTTTAAAAAAATATATGTAAAAGTGGGACTATGAACTCACCTTGGATGGAAATCTGATTGATGTCAAAAGTTAATTCAAAGTGAAATGGTAAATGGCTCCGACACGTGACCTGAATTGACATGTCAAGTTTTGAGTATGCTTGTTTATGTTTATGACTTTAGATTTAGTATTCGTATGACGAATAGATTGTTGGTAAAGTTTATAGTAATGGTGAAGTGTCGATAATTATATGTTGAATCCTTTGAGTGAAAATTTGTATAACGCGGAAAGGTTGAACGAAAAGAATAAATGAAATTTCTCCAAGAGTTAGCGGGTTTTAATTTATTGAGTTTCATTCTTAAGATTTGTAAAAAATACTTTGTATATAGATTTTATAAAAAAAATCGAGTTGATATGTGTTAAAATATATTTTTGTAAAAATATATAAAATGTTACACTTTTTACCCTTATAATTTCGAGTATTGACGGTTTATACCCTTATCTTTTAGGAAATGACAATTTATACCCCTTTACTTTCATAATAATAATACAATATATATCCTCCAACTTTTATGAAATGATAACTCATACCCTTCAACTTTGGTAAAATGACAGTTGCTAACATCAAATAATCCTGATTTTTTAAGTGTTAATTTCCCCCTTTATCATCACATTTTGAGTGAAATACTAGTGAAAACATCCTTATTCCTTAATATTTCATTTCAGGACCGATTTTATGTAAGGAAGCTGTAATTGAATGTTTTCAAGCCCAATGGATGAGTTGTCTCTTAACTACGGCGTAACCAAGTGATGAAGTTATGACGTAACTAAAGATTATGAAGACTACGGCGTAACCAAGTGATGAAGTTACGACTTAACTAAAGATTATGAAGACTACGGTGTAACCCCCAGATAAGGTTACGCTGTAACAATGATTAAACACCAAATTAACAAAGACCACGGCGTAACCCTCAGCTAAGGTTACGTCATAATGAAGAAATGTGCATGATTGATGAAAGTTACGGTGTAACCCCAGCTAAGGTTACGCTGTAACCGTGGATAAGCACAAAAGATTGAAGAAGTTATGACGTAACTCCGTAATAAGGTTTGGGGAGATCAAACACAGAAGAAGAAGAATGGATTAGGAGCATTGAATAACGAAGTCCTCATCTACGATTTCCATTGTATTCGTGTTTGAATTCCATTTATATTTTTCTAGAACATATACTATGAATTCATGTCATTAATTGAAGTTTGCATTTATGTTATTGTTATTCTCTTTAATTCTTTATAGACATTTGCTAGTCTTTTCATAGATCGCTAGCCTTGGTAGTATTATAATCTTGGTAGTATCTAAAGGGCTGGGAGATATGACCAACTGACCCCAGTCTGATAGATTGCGAAGTATGGGAGGAATTGGCCATAGTACAACCACTCTTCTTGTGTGAACTGACGAAATGATCGCCTATCAAGTGGAGGTATTTAAGAGGTTAGGGTGGATCTAAGTTCCTAACGGCCGGGTTCCCACCATCTAGATCTAGTAGATTTGGTGCTTAATGACTGCTATTAGGTTGCCGAATGATCCCGGGTGACCTGTTGAATCTTTCCCATGACGAATTGACCAAAGTAGTCTGGTGATAATTAACCACTATATTGAATCTTTCATATTGAGAATCAATTCATATTTGTATTCTTAGTTAAGCTTCATTTATCTATCTCTTTTCCAAAAAAATTTGGTGTCTGTGTACGTGGAATAATATCATATCGATGAATTACAATAACCTTGTTTTACCCATATATTATCAATATCATTTCTAATCTTAGTTCTTTCAAGGTCACAGCTCTCTTGGGACGATACTCGGATTTACCTAAGGCTTTACTACATCTGATCGGGTTCTCTGCCCATTAGTATGTGTTGAATCCTAAGTTATCTAAGTTTTATAAATATTAAAAGCAGGATGAAATAGCACATCAGCTTTTTGGCGCCGCTGCCGGGGAGCAGTTAATGAAAGATCTAAGGTATATCATATTTACCTCTTTAAGAGATTTGAGCACTTCCATAAGGTGCAAACAACCCGGCTTAATGGTTTAGGTTCATGGCATACGATGATGTTGGGATTAGGCAATTGTGCCTTAATGAGTTCGAGAAATTGAGGGGGAAAGATATTAGCCAACCGGAAGCTCTTGATTTTGAGGCATTTCATAGTTTGGAAAATGGGAAAGCTGGTAGGAAATTGAGGAAGTTCTGCAAGATTAAGTTCACATGTAACGTAGGGGAGTTCACATGCAATGCATGGTTGAGGCTTTTTTGGATCACGGAGCCGGTCATTCCGGATTATGTTCGGGAATTCCTTGCTAGTGTGGAGTTTCGAACTGAGATTGAGGATGATGATGAGGAGGCGTTGTTTTTCCAACTTGGAGGTGTGAGAAGGAGATTGGCTCTAAGGAAATTTACTGTGAGAATGGTCTTGTATACTCAAGAAGAAATGGAGTTGGAAGCTTTTCGAAGGTTTTACCGCACTTGTTGGAGACTTAGGGATGAAACTCAAAACAATGCATCCTATTTCAACCAGATTGCTATCATGGAAGGTTATGATTCTAAGCAACCACCATCCTACAAAATGGTGAGGAGCCCCATTCGCCGATTAGTGCACCGCCTCCTTGCTTGCTCAATTCGAGCAAGGCACTCTGCCAAGGAGAAAATGACTATGGATTATTTATACCTCATAGAAAGAATGGAAGGGGGAACAACATCGATGTCCCCTACTACTTGGCGAGGTTTATGAGCGGAGGTGCTAAGGAGTTTACAGCTAAGAGCCTAATGTATGGGGCTCATTTCATTGCGAGGTTGGCTAGAGCTATGATCTGATGACCGATGCAGCTTTGGCTCGGGTCTCCCATGGTAGGGAGAGTAGCTTGATTGGACTAAGTATGCTAGTCGAGTTTGGGATTTGTACCCAGGACATTTATGGAGTGATTGAGCTGGCTAGGACTACCCCGAGGAGAGAAGTTGAGGAAGGTAGTGGTGTTGGTGGTGAAGCCGAAGAGGATGCCGAGGAGCAGGTGCCTAGGGTACGAAGAAGGGCACAAGTTCATGTGGGGGAAAGCTTGCAGATCATCGACGAGAGGATTGAGGGGAAGTCCACCTATTTTAACGAGGAGATTGATAACCTCAGGTGTGGGTCTTTATGGTCTTAGTAACCAATTTGAGGATTATGCAGGTACTATGAGTCAAGTGCAGCAGCTCCAGCAGGACTTCTTTAATTGGAGTGCAGACCGGACGAGCCAAATGCTCCAAAGCATGCATTTGAGCCACCCTAGATAGCAGGGACCAGAGTATGTGTACCAGCCCGACATCCCCGACATAGGCATCCAAGGAGGAGCGGCATTCATGCCAACCGAGCCCACTCCTGGCAGCACTACCAGCACTCCATTTGATCCCACCCAGTTCCAATCCATGGATGCCGATCTTCACGAGGATGAATGATTCCCTCATTTGATGGAACAATTTGAAACAATTTGATACTTAAGTCTGTAATAACTAAATTATTTGGATATTTGTATGCTTAATTATCTATTGTACCCATGGGGTACAAAATTTTCCAGGTATTCTGTGCATGTACTGGTTTTGTGATGGAGTTACAGCGTAACCTTTGAATCAGTTACGCCGTAACCTTTGCTGGAGTAGGAAATTTTTTGGCAATTTGATAAGTTAAGGCGTAGTATCTGAAAACGATACGTAGTAGCCACCCCATGACCCACCTTCAACCTTTAGTGAGACACCTTGGGCGAGCAATTGAGAGGGGAGTTTATTTCTTTCTTAATTATTTTTCATTTCTATTTTATTTTTCCTTCTTTTCATACAAATGGGACTTTGTACACTTCAAGTGGGGGGATAGGAATATAAATGAAGTGTATGATTACTTAGCTCACTTGCCCTAATTTTCTAGTTGGTTTAAAAATTTTAAGCTCATTTGAAAATTTTTGTCATATTTTTAACCAATCTAGAATTACATAAAGCCGAGCACACTATAACCCTAATTGCCATTGGTGAGATTTTAACCATTCCATTTCCCCTTATTTTACCTAAATATACCAAAAAACTGAGTGTGCCGATAGTATTGTAAACTTTAAAACTTGGCTTTTACATCACTTCGAGACCATAGACGAGTAGTGTATCAAGTTAGCTTGGTGCATTTGGAAAAGGCGATTTGAAAAAAGTAAATTTTTTAGGATTAAACCCAAATAGCCCATATGTGTTCACTTGTGTGCATTTATCAATTAGTCGCATTGACTTTTCAACCTCCGTGTTAACCCTTTTGTTGCACTCTCCTTTAGTGGCATATATTGATCATGTGAAGATGAACCTCGAATTAACGGTGTGGCGATGGCAACTCGGTTTTAAGCTAAGACTATTTGCTTTCTTTTTCTTTTACATCCATTAAAATATCACATGCCTTACCTTACCCTATTTGTCGTTAAGCGTGTCAAGGTGATGCAGCGACCAATCCTTGATGTCTTGGCCATGGATTTGGTCATGTATCATTGATTTTGTCCACTTTGCCGTGACACGTTAGTAATGACACCACCCCTAAGCCTTTAAATAACTATAACCCAACATTGCTTTCTGTTAGGAATTAGAAATTCCAGGTATTAAAGATTCGGTCACCTCAAGTATATGTAATCGTTAGAAAGCTCGTAGTCATAGTACTTTTATGTTAAGTAGTATTTAGTTGTAACACCGTGGAGGAAGGACGGGTCTTTACCCACTGTATGCCTGATCCACAGCCCGTTGTGTGGCATTTTATTGTAAGACTATAAATACTCTCTGCCTTCCAAGGTAGAGAGTTGGAGCTCATAATAATATTTTCTTTCTCTCACTATAGTTCCCAACTCTCTTCCTTTCTCTCACTAGAACTTTCTCTCTCTAACATTCTTATACGCCTACTTTGATCATGATTTAGAGTGTTTATGAAATCCAATATCCTACAATTGGTATCAAGAGCCATGGTTTGATCACTCATCTTTCATGCTATTTGTTTTGGTGGATTTCATAAGGTTTTTGGAGTATTAAGGGTTTAGGAGAGTTTGATTCATTTGGACAAATTCTAGTGTTAAAGTTTGAATTTTGCTTGTACTTTTGTGTTTAGGATCATCATATGTGTTTATGTTTTGAATTGGAAGCCTTAAATCATTGTGGTTTGGTTGTTTTGGATTGATAAAGTGGTTATTTTTGAAAAAAGGACTAAGCGAGTTGTGTCTCGGACTTGTGTTTCTTCAAAGCGAGTTGCTTTGTTATTTAAAGCGAGTTGGTACATGCGACTTAGCTGTTTAGCGAGTTGATATTTTTGCTACTTGGGTTCTAAGCGAGTTGTTTCTTTAAGCGACTTGAGATCTAAAGCGACTTGCTACTTAGCGAGTTGTAACGTTAGCGAGTTAACTTAAGCTACTTAGTGTTCAAGCGAGTTGATTGTGTTGCGAGTTGAGACTAAAGCGAGTTGGCTATTTAGCGACTTGATTAATTGAGCGAGTTGAGTGTGTTGCGAGTTGACTGCTTATGCGAGTTGTGTGTTTAGCGACTTGTTCATTTAGACCTTTTTCTTCTTCGTGTTACGTTCTTACGGTTGTTCTTTTGGTTTAGTAAAATCCCGTGAAAGAATCAATTTCCGGTTTAATCAAAGAATTGCAAAATCCCGAAGAGCTTGAAACATGTCTACAAACGTTCCTACTATCATCTCCACTGTTTTCGAGGATGTTCAAGCAGCTGGTTCAGATACTCATCCACCCATGCTTGACAGAACGGACTACGATTCTTGGGCTCAACGAATCAGATTGTACTGCCTTGGAAAGGAAAATGGTGTCAACATTCTCAAATCCATTGATGAAGGACCGTATCGAGTGGAGACGACTAGAGATGTACTTGATACTGCGAAGATGGAACTCGATTTACGGAATGGACATACCAAAGATGTATGATGAGCTCGATGATAAGGAGAAAAAGAGATTCGATGTCGATATCGGGCTTCAAACATTGTTCTTCAAGGTCTTCCTAAAGACATCTACAAGCTGATCAATCACAACACCGGCAAAGGCAAGATGGGATAATGTCAAGATGCTTCTCTCAGGTTTAGAATTAACTATGGAAGACAGAGAATCACAACTCTATGACGAATTTGAACACTTCAAGATGAAACCAGATGAGAGTGTCTATGAGTACTATGTGAGATTTCATAAGTTGGTGAATGACATGAGGAACATCAGAATGACAATGCCTAACATTCAGCTGAACTCAAAATTTGTTACTTGATCTAACAACAATGTGGCATCTAAAATTCACTAAAAATGCATCATCTAACAATTAGGAATCATCAATTGCAACTTAATTTGATTCAAGTACATAACCTAATTGAATCCGAAAATTCAATCATCTAATACTCATTCAATGTTGAATCAATCACTACAATTCTTTTTGCAATGCATTCCTATATCAATTACCCACTTACTTCTAAAAGATTACAACTTAATTCGAATCCCATCAAAAACCCCCAATTGGTGACCTAATTTGCAATTCGAATCAAATACTCAAATTAAACCCTAATTAAGTTAATTGATTGCATATTCTTACTTGTTTAGGTTCCATGATGATCTTCCAAAACTCTTACAACCTTCAAACAACTTCTTAGTGGTCGAATTTGTGAAACCCAGATGGAGGATTAGCGTGTGTGTGTGTGTGTGTATGTTTTTATGTAAAAAGTGAATTTTTGGTACTTATACTTGCTTCCAACTGATTCAGTCATGGACACAACCGTTTCAGTTTGCATTTTTATAGGATTTTACCTTTTTAACTTTACTTGGCCATTTTACCTACCAAGCAAAAATTGTTTACTCAAAAATCCGGTTAAAGATGCACACAACATTTATCCAACCATATGCAAGTTTCAACAACATCTAACTCAAAGACTAAATCATCAAACTTATCATCATAAAACATAAACTAAAACTCAAAAGGAATTGATTAAAATAATTCAAAGCATAATAATAAGAAAATAAAAACCAACTGAAATCAAAATCCCTAAGTGCATAAAATAAAGTAAAATTTCATCAAAAGATGAAGATCAAGCAAACAAATGCTTATTATTATTGTTGCGATGTTCTTCTCCTTATCACCCCTTAAAATATTCATGCCTCAAAATATCCTCGCTTTGGAATTTTCCTGTCAACTCACGATATGTATCATGAGTCTTGAACATTATAACAAATCTCCTTCCACTAGGGCATAGTATATCAAATTTAACATGCCATTCCCCATCACCTTCTCTTTTGTATACACTCGTTCCTTCGGGTCCCTATTTCAAAATTTTCAATTGTAGGCGTAGAGATCCTAAGAAGTGATGAGCTTTTTGTACACAAGGAATTTCTTAAATGGGTTGTAGAAGGCTTCCATAAAGTGCACATTTCATTTCATCTTCGAGATCAAAATATGGTGGGGCAAGCGGCCCATACATAGGATTTCCTTGGGCATCACGCCCAACTTCGAAGCAAGTAAAATCATCATCTTTCTCAAAGAATTCCAAATCCTCCATAAATTCTAATACTTTACCCCTAGGCTTAGGATAATAAGTTTCCTTGGAGATCCCATCATCAAATGTCATAGTCCCCCTCCCCATATCTATTATCGCTCCACAAGTGAGAAGGAAAGGTCTTCCAAGTAACAGAGGTAGACTTTTATCAACCGGTATATCCAAAACTAGGAAATTGGCTAAATAAGGTTGGTAGCCAATTTGTACCCTCACATTTTTCACTTCCCCCATAGCCTTAGCTTAAGAGTTGTCCACCATGGTTAGCTTAGAATGATTTGGTTGAGGATTTCTTAGTCCCAAAATCTTGAATAGTGGATAACGCATAACGTTGACACTTGATCCCGTATCCACCAAAGCATAAACCGGAGTGGTCCCGTTAACTTTTATAGGTAAAACGAAGTTACCCGGGTCACTCTCTTTCCGCGGCATACCCCGAAATAAGATCCTATCCCTATCTTCATCCGAAAGATCCTTATCTTCCAACCGTGCTCTAGCCAACATAACCGCATATAGCTTTTTGTGGTAGACAACATAATCTTGTAACACTTCGATCACCGATTTCTTTTCGTTAAGCTCAAGGAATTTTTGTTCTAGGTTTGCTAGGATGGCTTCGTTTTGCTCTTGAGTTAAGGGCTTAAAGGTGTTTGGTGAATTTAGTGGTGATGGTGTGTAATCATGGGTCTTGGTGGTGGTAGAGGTGGTGGGAGTTAGTTTATTTGATGAGGTCTTCTTCCTACTAGCCTTTCCCATTTTCACAATCTCCACATTCTCCTTCTTCCTACTAGCCATGTTCAATTGAGCATCCCACACGCTAACTCCTTCAACACTACACGGTGTCCCAAACCTCATAAATGGTGAAACGTACCCCGTTAGAGGTGCTTGCGTGAAAATCACGACCCTATTCTTTTTAGGAACTTGAATCTTGTTTTCTCCAAATTCTTCCAAACATTCCAAATCAATGGCTAGCTCTTTCTTACTTTCTTCCAAGATGTTTCCAATCTTCTCCAATAAGTTACCGGTATCCTTAAACAGTTCATCCAAGTTGCGAAGATACTCGGAAATACCACTCAAACTATCCATAACAAACTTTTCTAAACAAAACCAAAAAAAAAAAACATCGAAATTATTAGCGTTAGAGTTAGTTAAGATCCGAACAAACTACAGAAATACATTCTAAACAAGTAAGGACACTTATAAAGACTAAAAACAAAAGCTAAAACTTGAAATTAAGAAAAAAGAAAAATTGTTATCGAGAGCTCCAACCGGATCGGTTGGGCCTCCAATCGATTCGGTTGGTGGTGTGTCTCAAACCAAAATTCGCCCAGCCGATCCAGTTACAGGCTCCGACCGATCGGCTGGAGTGAATTTAAAATTTTTTTTTTTTTTTTATATAATTAAAATTATTAGTTAAAAACTAATAAAGACAATTAATTAAAAATTAAACTCTAATAAGTGTGTCTACTCATTATCCTACTAATCAAAATCATTAATTATACTAATTAAGCATAAACTAACATTAACTATATTTAATTAACTAATCATTAAAACTAACTAAACATCTAAAACTGTAAATTAACTAGACAATTAATCTAATCAAGACATAATTAATTTAGAAATTAAATAACACTAAAAATAACATATAACCAAAAATAAAAAAATGACAAAAACAAGCATAAACAATCTTCTAAACAAGCCTAAAAACTTAGAAATAACTGGAAATAAACTACAAACTAAAGCACAAAACAATAGATTAACTAGAAACTAGAAATAATAATAACATATTTTTACCGAGAGGACCAACCGGATCGGTTGCTCGCGCAGCCGATTTGTTGGTCAAAAAAAAATGTTTTTACTTTTTTTTTTACTTAACCTTTGAAACAAAATCAAACATTACGAAATATACAGAAACAAAACAAATCAGAAACACTCAAATCCCGTGATTGCCAAAAACTTGATGTGCTCACCCTGTGCAACTTTAAAAATTTATAAACAAGATTTATCTGGTAATTACTATAAACACATACGAGCAAGTATACTCGTTCGCGATAGCAAAGGTGGGTAAGTCGAGATCGTCCCAAGAGATTTACGTTTTAATTTGTTAAAGTATTTGAGACAAGAAAGCTTGTCAAGGCTTCCTTCAAAGTGGTGGTTTAGTAAAAATAAAAATTAAGAAACATATACTTGTGTGAAGTCTATAGGTAATCATAAAGAGTGTTCATGAAGGCTTGGTCTAAACTTTGATACAATGCACAAATCATAAGCAAATGATTTCCAACCCATGGTCCTTAGCCTGGTGATTATTCTTTAGTAAATCCATTTGTTTGTAAAAGGTTCTTATTAAACTTGTTCCTACAAATCTTTCGACCCTTTCGTGATGAAAATGTTTCTAGTCTTGTCTCAATAAGTAAACACGGTGAGTGTCAATCACTATATCCCCATACTAGTTTGTCACTTAACTTTTTGGAATAAAACATAAGAGAAATACTTTCGGTCCTTTTTCTTAAACATGTTTTATCGATGAATCAAACAAGACTAGTAGTTTTTCCAACAAAGTCATTTTAACAAGATCGTTTACATGCATCACATATAAGAACACTCCTACAATTTCCTACATCCTTACACACAAGTATATTCAAGAATTACTCCATGACAATCATAACATAACACAAGTAGTAACAAGGTAATTCAAATAATTCAATAGAGTAGAGATTAATGACAAAGTTAAATAGAATACCTAAGCATTGGATTACAAGAATTAGAAATTGTGGAATATAGTAACCAGAAGCCTCCAATCGTCTTAGCCTAACCGTACAACTCCAAATGATTACACAATGGATAAGAATTTGTCTCACTACTCTCCTGGAAGTTTTACAGCAGATACAAGACTTTTGGGATGAATAATAAGGCTTGGTAATAGCTTTGGTGTAAACTATTACTCTTTTGGATGAGTTACACTAGACTACTAAGTCTAGGTGCATTATATAGCTAGGAACCCTTTACTATTAACTGGAAATGATTGGCCTCTCATGATTAATAGAATTTAAAGCATCAATAAATGACCAAAAGTGTAACTCTAGGTGTTCGAGCCGGATCGGTTGCAACACAGCCGATCCGATTGAGTTTTAACCATCATCCCAGTCGATCCGGTTGCGGGCTCCAACCGATCGGCTGGGAGCCTTCCGTACACCCAATCTTGACTATTGTTGACTTTTCTCGATTCATGCCTTTTTGTTTGCTTGTGATGCTTATTTCCAAGATGAAACTTGATCTTTATTTGATATAGACACTTAGAAATCATTGCGCTTCCTAATCATTGAGTCCATGAGCTTCCTCACTTGACTTTTTTCCTTGGGAATTATCCAAATGTGCATGAAATCTTTATTTCTTCATCTTTTATGATACGTGGCTACATTCACATACAAATACGCTTCTTTTGCACTTTTGCAATAATTATGAGTAAATATAGCCGATTATCATAAATAAAACCAATAATAACGCTACTAAAAACATACTCATTTTGAGCGTTATCAAATATCTTTTCTATATTTATCTAATACAAAACTTTCTACCCAAGACATTCTAGAATAATACAAACTCTTAGACCGACATAATACTTCTAGCAGTGGTAAATAACATTAGCAGTGATACGCTTCTTCTACTAGTAGTACTTTGTCTTGAGCAGTGGTAGCATTCCTTCTAGCCGTGGTAACTTTTACACTAGCAGTGATAACACACTTAGAGTAATTTATCTAGCAGAACCAAAATCCCAAGAATCATCCCCTAAACTTGATATTTACTACCAAAATCATCAAGTTTCTTCTTAAAGCACATAACACCTTACTTGGAGGATGCTTCCAAACACTTATCAGGGTTATGTATCTTCTTATATTTCCTTAGTAACCTGTAAGCTTGATCATCAAAGGGTTTTTGTAGCTTTTATTTACCAGGCTGTAACATCTGAGTAATAATCTCTGGATGAGCATTCAGTTGAGGATAATCATTTTCTACCAACATATGAATAACCTCTGGTGGAATGCTTAACACATGAACTACACAAGACTGATATAGAAACTCTCTTGCAACCTATCCATTGTAGAGTACTTTCCATTCTGGTTCATCCTAAGTAGGTTCAAACAAGATCTTCAAATTATAATACATGAATCTCTCATAATAATCATCTGGACACACATTACCAAATTTGTCTTTTTACAACTTCCAGATGGTCACCAAATTATCACTCTCAATGTAATGAAGCATTTGTGAAAATTTAGAAAAACCATAAATCTCACCATTGGTTCTCTTAAACTTCCAACATCCTTCACTTCCATCTATGACTTCAAATGTGTAAGAGACAGTTGGATGTTGAACTGTAAGTGGAACTGCATTACTAACCTCTGGCTCCTTCTCATTAGATAACTTTGTAAAAACCATCAGTCTTTCCTTGCTTGCTTTGATGTCCTCTTGAGTCTTTGTATGCTCTTTCTCAGACTCAGAGTCTTTATCCACAACTTTTGATTTATCAGCCATCATCTTCTTTCTTCCATGAATATTATCCTTGATTGCCAATGGAGTTTCATAGTTAGCAATCTTTTCAATCTTTCTCAAAAATGGGTGAATCAGTGGATGTTTTGAATTGGAACATGATAAAGTAAGCTTGACTTCTAGCGTCTGTCTAGCTACTATCTGCATAAGTGGATAATCTCTATCCACTAACATATAGAGTTTTTCTTCACTTAGCTTTACAGCATGCACTCCACAGTATTCATATAGTACCCAATCTTGAACCATGCAATCTTCCCAACACTTATCACTTGGATTAGGTTCAAAAAGACACTTTAAAGCAGACCATATAGAAAAGGCCTAAATACCTGTAGGTCCTAACTTACCACATCTGAATGACACTAATTCCCATAGCTTCTCCAAATCACTTCTTGTTAAAAGGAATAGAAGATAACCAAAAGAAAGATATTGAATCTTGTATCCATCTGATCATGTCAACTCAATGACATCCTTTCCATTAACTGATACAATTTGCCAATATGTAAGAGGGAACTTAGACTTCAATGGTTCAAAAGAGACATGATCTTCAGGCATTTGGTCATTAACCACAACAAAGTTATCCAATCCTTCTTCATCATCCAGCTTTTGTCTTTTAGAACTAGATTCCTCTGAAACAGATCCGGCTCTCTTTTGTTTTCTTTCCACCTCAGCTTCCTTTTCTTAATCCATGGGTCTGAAGTCATCAATCCTTCTTTTGCAAGTGTTGTACAGCTCCTCAATTCTTTCAAAAGAACAGTTCTTCAAATTTGAATTCTTCTGATCACTCATGTGCTTGATGAATTTAATCATTTGATTCCTCTTCTGTTGCTTGGTAGGTGGCTTTCTCTTCTTAGCATGATATTCTTTAAAATCATTCTGTTGTTTAATCTTTTTGAACATCTCAACCAGCAACTTTGACCTTGTATCAATATTATATACAGACCCCATTCTTCTATAGTCATCTCTTTCTGCAGTGTTTCAGAGGCTTGAAGCAATATTTGTTCCTTATTTCAATCTTCAATAGCCTTAAGAGAAGCTTCTTCTTGTTTTTCAGCCTTCCTTTGTTCAACAAGAACCTCAGCATTCAATTCCTCATGTAACTTTCTAGACACCTCTGCATCATATGCTTCTTGGTCTTCTCTACTCCTAAACTTCAAAAGTGGCTCTTTTTCAATAACAGCAACTTTACCTTTTCCAAGATCCTTTGGTTTAGTAACTACTGACGTTTGTACTGGGTCACCAATTTTAATACCTTTAACAGGTTGTTTGTTTAAAGTTTTAGGTACAGGGTTTGATCTTTGGCTTACTTTGTCTCTCCAAAATTCTAACTATGTGCTACAACGTCTTGATTGTTGTAGCTTGTGAAGTTGTCAGCTGTTGTAAGCCATTGATCTAAGACTCCATGGTGGTACACTTGTCCATCAAATCCTTTATAAGTTGCATGCTATCCTCACCACTTCGACATGTATTACCTGGTCCGAGAGGTGGGTCATTGGATTTGTCAGTTTGTACAAAAATATGATCCATCAATTCCTGTTGGTTTTCCAATCTACCCTCATCACTTCGAGATCTGTTAACTTCTCTGAGAGGTGAATGATGGGGTGAGTTTAACATGGCATCAGGCCTAGCCTGATCATCTATGCCCCCTATATTAGCCAGTTGACTGGGGATTCCTCCACCTGTATTGAGTTCAAGAGAACCCTCAACATTAGGAGTTGCCATTGGTTGGGTCTTATGGATGTTATCACTGTCCGGCTCAGATACTAAGCTTGAGTCAGTAGTGATAGCCCTTCCAATCATGTCACCTGCATCACCAGTGACAGCCTCATGAACTACACCACTAGCACTAGCTAGAGGAAGCCTAGTGCCATTCTTTTTCCTATGTATGACTAATATGATTTGAGGTTATGAAATTGAAGGTGAAGGCTTAGAAGTTGTTGTTGGTGGTAGTATGGTTGGGGTAGCAGTGGAAACATCATGCTCAGCTGGGGTTGGGTTAAGTTGTGTGTCGTCCTCCTCTACATTCTATGAATCTTGTGTCAAATCAAGAATATAAGGAAAGAGAGGAGTAACAGTACCTGAAAAACCTTTACTATTTTTCTTCATGTTGTTAAAGACTTTTGTGGTAATGAAAAATAGATCAAACTTCCCCTGATGTGGTTTTGGATCCACAATTTGACTATCAATGATCATCTGGATGAATCTAGGATATAGAAAATACTTGCCCTTATCCTTGATGTTCTTTTGTAAAGCTTCAAAGACCATTCTTGACCAATTATAGACCTTTTGTTAAGTAATACATATGAGAGCAGTAGCAATCTTAGAGGGAAATTCATCAAAGCCAGTGGTTTTGCTACTAAGGCACATAAGATAGGTATGTATCAAGAACTTCCATTGGGGGGAAAACATACCTTTTTGAAATTTTAAACTGGTACCCCTTCTCTCATAACCCATTCTTTCCAGACCAACAAAGATCTCTGAATTAGCCATATTTACTTCACCATCAGCATCTTGAAACACAGACCTAGTAAGCTCCTCAGTAACCAAAATCTCTTATTCATCAACCATTACCCTAATTGTGTCTACACCATACCTCTACAAGATAAATATCTTTTCTATATTTATCTAATATAAAAATTGCTACCCAAGACATCCTAGAAGAATACTAACTCTTAGACCGACATAATAGTTTTAGCAGTGGTAAATAACATTAGTAGTGATACGCTTCTTCTACTAGCAGTACTTTGTCTTGAGTAGTGGTAGCATTCCTTCTAGCCGTGGTGAATTTTACACAGCAGTGACAACACCTTAGAGCAGTTCATCTAGCAGAACCAAAAACCCAACTGTATCCGTGGATAATATATAGTTAAATAACTCGTTATTAGTTAATACGTGACAATTGAACATTTAAGCCCGTCGAGAATCAAATATATTAAACTCACATCGAGTCTAATATATTGTATTCGGTTAGTTTCGAACGTTTAATATAGTCTAACTCATAACCAATATAACTCATGTATCAAATGTTATTCCAAGTTTACAAACCGTATTTGAATCTTTTAACAGATACGTATCATCCGATATCAATTATTAATAACGTGGTTTACCACACTGTTTTATAAGTACTTATTCGTCATTCGATCAAGTCTACTATCGTGTATCTTGATAGTTTTATTTTGATATCGTCGTATAGATAAGTCGTTGAATAATCAAGTAGTTAAGTATATATATTTTACAAGTCTTCCCGTCGACATATGCTATTTATCATTTCCGTTATAATCGATAATTATTATTGACAACCTTTACGACTTATAAGCTATTATCGTGTCTTAATAGAATTGAGCCCGTAACCAATTTAACTCTTATCGTATATCTAATTTATAAACCAAGACAAAACAACACCAAGTGAACATTCGGGTCAAACCCGACCCATACAATTTCTGACCCGACCCGACTCCACTGAGTTGACCCGACCCGACCGAGTCGATCCGACTCAGCTTTTGAGTCCATCACCCAACTAGGCAACAACAACGATTAACAAACACACCTTTTTACTAATTTTTCTGTTGGGATTTAGAAAATTCGTTAGTTAAACACTCGGTCACATCAAGTATATGTAATCGTTAGAAAGCTCGTAGTCACAGTTATTTAGTAATAGTTAGTAGTTAGTTAAGTAACACCGTGGAGGACAAACGGGTCTTTACCCACTGTATGCCTGATCCACAGCCTGTAGGTGGTGTATATTGTAAGACACTATAAATACCTTATGCCTAGCAAGGCAAAGGGTTGGAGCTTCATAATGCATTTTTCTTTCTCTTACTAGAAGTTCCCATTTCTCTCCACCTTCTCTCTCTAAAACCAAACCTCATTCGAACCAAGTGATTTGTGATTGTGTGTTTATGAAAACCAATATGTTACAAATGGTATCAAGAGCCATGGTTTGATCATCTACTTTACATGTTCTTGGATTCTTAGTTGGTTTTCATATGTTTTGGATTTGAATGAGTTTCGAGTCATTTTCACCATTTTGATCTTGTTTAGTGTTAAAGTTTGGATTTTGATTGTACTTTTATGTTTAGGATCATCATATTAGTTTAGCCTTTTGGTTTGGAAAGCTAGATTCATCTTGGTTGTGGTGTTTTTGATTGGAAAAGTTTAATTTTTGGAAGTTTTCTAGGGTGCGACTTGACTCACAAACACAAGTTCTTGACTGCGGTTTGAGTGATTCTGGGTGCGACTTGATCATTATTTACTGCGGTTTAATCTTGTTCACACTGCGGTTTGAGTTGTTTATGTATACGGTTTGATCTTATTGTTGCGAATTGAGTTGATTTTGACTGAGGTTTGATACATTTGTTGCTGTTTGAGTGAAAAGGACAAAAGGACAAGTAGTGGGTGTACTATTTTCCCCTTGCGATTTGTCTCTGTGTGAGGTTTGTCCCCTGCGATTTGATAAGCTGTGCGGTTTGTTCTCAGCGAGTTCGCAGGTTGTGCGATTTGATTGATGTGGTTTGTTAATCATGCATTTTGATTATTGCGGTTTGTTAATCCTGCGAGTTGACTGATGCGGTTTGATAATTGTGCGGTTTATTACTGCGATTTGTTGCATACGACTTGATTCACTGTGACTTGTCATTATGCGATTTGTCTCACTGCGATTTGTCCATTGTGCGATTTGTCAAGACTGCGACTTGTCACTTGAGATTTGGCATTTTTGTGTTATGTTCTACGGTTTCCTCTTGATTCAGTAAAATCCCATGAAAGAATCTATTTCCTAGTTTAATCAAAGAGAAGTAAAATCTCGTGTACTTAGGAATCATGTCTAAAATCACCTCTTCCGTCGGTGATGACGTTCAAGCTGCAGGGTCCGATACTCGTCCTCCTATGCTTGATAAAACTGATTATGACTCTTGGGCACAAAGATTCAGATTATATTTCTTGGGAAAAGAGAATGGTCGTAACATCATTAAGTCAATTGATGAAGGATCATTCCAAATCGGAACTACCATAGATGTTCTTGAAACTGCAGCAGATGGAACCGTCGTTTTGGGTTTGGATATACCAAGGACTTATAATGATCTTGATGAGAAGGAGAAGAAAAGATATGATGCTGACATTAGAGCCTCAAATATCGTACTTCAAGGTCTACCAAAAGACATGTGGAGTTTGTTAGACGAAGTAGCAGAAGTTGAGATAATTAAATCTCACCATGAATGAAACAATCTTGTCTTCCTTTGTCTTCCCCTTAATCCGTGCTACGCCACTCCATCATCTTTTCCCCTTTTTGTTATCAACAAATAGGAAATGTAAACAGTAGAAACTTCCCCTTGAGTGGTGCATGAACATCAAACGATTCTTCAAATCTGTAAGCTCCTTGTAATGATCACTTGTGAAGAAAACCATATATAACGAACTTGATGTAGAAGTAGAATAACCCAAACTTGTATCTTATGTCTTGTTTATCCACGTGACTCTGAAGGTATACAAACCAATGTATAGGGAGACCGCAATCTCTTGACAATAATCACTGAGCACAATAACATCACTCCTTTAAGTGATATGTCAATTCTTCGTCACAATCATTGAAGCACGAACAAGTTACTTTTAAACGATTCCGCCGTTTAAAAATATAATAAGAACATGCATCCAGGAAACTCCACTTCATTTTCAAATAAGTGATAAATAATCCTCTTAGTAATCAATTCTTCAATAAAACCAAAAACGAGCTTTTTTTTAAAACCATTACGAACAAATTCCAAACTTGTTGTGTGTGTAAACCAATCTCGTGTGTGTGTCGCCAAAAATCCAATAATCTCTGTACCAAATTCTTGTACAACTTCCCCTCAATTCCAAAACTATTCGAGAACCAAAAAACTCGTTTTATCCGATATCGATCAAAACAAGCAGTACAAACAAATCTTTCTTGAGCAAAGCAGCGATACAAACTGGTAGCCAATAAACAAGTACCAGTACCAACCATTCAATCAAATCCTATTTAACATCCTTGACCAATATATACTTCAAAAAAATCCAACTGACCTCTAAACATGAATATCCAAGATCGATCAATCAAAAACCAAACCATGCACTAATCATAGTAACCATATCCTTGGTCAGTTATGTCAAGCTACCCACCGTCCATGCCATGTACTTTGTTAATTCCTTGGAGCCAATCATTAACTTTGGTAAGCAAACCCTCGTATATGAAGACCAATAAAGAAGTAGGAACTTCGTACACTACAAGACCTTGTGAAAAAAAAACTCATCAACTAGTATAATAATAAATAGAAGGTCGTTTTGGCATGCAACATATTCCATCATTATTCGAAACAATTTGTTGAACCCCTCGTACCAGCAGTCAAGTAGCAGTAGTAACCGACGCGAGCAGCAGTAACCAAGAAGCATAGCAGTGGTAACAAACATACTTGCAGTGGAATCGAGAAAACTTGCCGTGGTAACGCGTTAACTAGCAGTGGTAACTCAAGGTACGAGCAGTGGTAAGTTGCGCAAAGCTAGCAGTGGTTATCGAGTCACAATAGCAGTGGAACGAGAAGCCTAGCAGTGGAAATGTTGTGATGGCAGTAATACCCTTAACACTCCAAAATAATTCGAACGATAGCAGCGATCAACCATGATATCCAATAATAAACATTAACTATGAACAACCAACCCATGATAATTGTGAATGAATTGAGAAAAGAAGCAAAGGATCAGATAGCCTACTAATCACAAACACAAAAAGAGTTAAAAGACAAACCACCGACCCATGTTCTTCCAATATAAGTTTATTATAGTGATCCACCAATTAATAATACTAGGTTCAATCCTTGTCGAATCAGCAAATTAGGAGAATAATAATCATGTAGCAAATGACATAAATCATTCACTATGGACGGTGTTGCAAGCAAATAATCAATGATTGACCAATAAAATTTTAGGGTTAGGAAATTGTATGATCGTATATCACCAAAGAGTTATTTGACAAAACTTAGCTTCAACCAATAAGAATCACCAAACAACATAGACCAATTGTACCTTGATGAATTAAAGCAAATAAAACCGAATATAAGAAAGCCGATAGAATAACCTTAAAAACTCGAATTTTAAACCTTTTTCTGCAGTCAACTTCGACACTGAATAACTTTCACATAAAAGCTCAGATCAACGATCCCTTCGGTGAAAAGTTAGATAGGTATATAGAGAAGCTCCACCAAATATTTCGTCACGATCCAACGGTTAACAAAAAAGTTATGATCGTTTCAAAACAGTGTTGCAGAAACATATGCGAAAAATTCCAGATTCGAATTTTGTTTTCTTTTCGCCATTCTTCGACCAATAAAACCTTGCGAATCCCTAGGTAACGAGCTCCCAAGCTCTGAAACCAATTGTGGAGTTTGTTAGACTCCTTGAGATCGTTTTGAGCCTTAGGGTTTAACAATAACATAGACAATATGCGTGAATAATAAGAACTTCATATGTTATTGACACAAGGTTTTTCTTTAATAACGCTCCAAGCCTCAAATATTATTTGACCAGAATAATACAGTTACACTTAACTTGTAACAAGGATCAAAGATCCTTGAGGCTAAACTAAACAAACTCTAACCCTAGACGTTTATAGGAACACGTCTAGGTTACACACAACGCCTTTAATGACTACATAACGGAGACTTAATTATTAAAACCTACATCCCATGTCCTCTTTATATACTAGAGGATTAGGGTTTACAAGATACTATGAAGGACTAAATAATAAATCTTCTTTTGCAAGCAAGTCCTTCAATCTTTTTGTAGATTTCCTTCTTATCACGTTAAGCCCTTGATGTTTCATTCTTTATTGTTTTGTATCATCGAATCAATAAACCCAACAGAACATTTACAAGTTGATCAATCATAATACTGAAGCCAAGGCAGTCTGGGATAATGTCAAGATGCTTCTCTCTAGTTCAGAACTGACTAAGAAAGATAGAGAGTCTCAGCTTTATAATGATTTTGAGAACTTTAAGATGAACCTAGGGGAATATGTCATAATTCTCAATTTCAGGTCATTTTACAAACTTTGAAATTTTTACTATTCATCTCAGGAATTTACTATTCATCGGTTACTATTCATCATTTTTTAAGTCGATTTGATATTTTGAGAGGTTATTTTAAAATTTTACTATTCACAAAACACTATTTATTCCCGGAGAAAAATTTATATTTACGATTATTATTCATCATTTTTGAAAGTTAGGTTTACGAGTATCGAATTCGCGTAACCGTGAGGGTTAAGTTGCGTATTCATGGAACATCATCAAGGACATTTCACATAGACTAGTATTAGTCTACATATCATCAGTAACATCATATGCATATTAGTTCATGCATGGGTTTGCATATTTTCTTAACGTATAATTATTTATTTAATAAACGCTATCGCACGATCATTTATTTTGAATAATTGATCCGACACTTCCAAAAATTATCTTGATATATTTTTATACTCATTTTAAGACTATAAGAATTATACTATTAGTTAACCCGATGTTTTGAATTTATTTTGTATATAAATTGTTATATATTTATATTTACGACGGTTTTCGTAAATTCTATACGATAATTATTTATTCACTCAATAACTTCAATATATTTTATTCACTCAATAACTTGCGAGAAATTCATTTTTATAGTTTTTATAACTTCAATATATTTTATTTAGTTCCGTTAAAATCAATTTCTAGCTAACGCTATACATAAAAACTAAATAAATAGGCTAAATTGTCTAAATATCTACACTTAAAATACATTATTATAAGAAACAACACATGAAGTCTTTCCTTTTCCTCCTATGTCGACACCTCCCCTCCAATTTCACCATTTTGACTTCTAATTTGACCAAGAATTTACAATATTGCCATTGGTGCAAGATATTTCAAGATATTTGCAATTATTTTTTTCTAAACAACACATAGATCAAGTTTTTTAGATGTGTAGTTGTCACCCCCCATTTGTTTTGCGTGAATGATGGATTCGGGGATTACTTGTCATAGCACCACATCACAGTTATATTGAACGACCTAAAGTGTCGTTTTTAAAAACACATCGTTGGATATTATAATAAAAACATTCAGAGTACAACATCGGTCCCAAAAGGTTTACAAAGTTTGCGGAAATACAAATATGTTACAAATCCAAACGATGTTTTGAAATAAAGTGCCATAATGTACATAATGTAAGTCGACGCCGAGACTCAAAATGTAGGTCCCTAAACCATGTCATGATGATAATGCCTCAGTTACATGAAAATACATTGCTAAAAACGGTCAACAATAATGTTGGTGAGAAATCATAAGTTTATGTAAATGTTTTATACGACTACACAAGTATCTATCATGCATGACCATCCAGTCCGTAAAAATAATGTTACAATTGCTCTAAGCCCATGACCCCTAAACTGTTCAATCATGTATGCCCTGAGTGTTTGCCGGACAACTCCGTAATGATCAAATGAAATGCATCCGTTACACGGTTGGGATTCACCAACCAGGATGGAGGCGTCACCCTCGATAGATCTATCCACTCATCCTCGCTTCAAAGATTAACGGTTCATGTTCAAAAAATGGGGACTTTCAAATTGGCAAATGCGGTAACTTAAGCAATGTAATGAATTTAACATACTTGGTATCGTACAAAAAAAAATGTAGTGCAATGTATTCTCCCCCGTGGGTTTGAAAATAATCGAAAGCATGTAAAAGCGGGCTATGAAAACTCACTTGGTAAACTGAATAATGGCAAAAGTGAGTACAGGAGGTTTAATGTGATTCGTTAACCGGGACCTATTATCAATGATATGATATGTCATGAGTTGCAATGTAATGTTATGCATGCACTTGATATGTTATTTATACCATTTACGAGTTTTGAAAATATTACTCGACGTCGAAAAATACTCTTTTGACGCCTTGACCAAACAAAAATCACTTTACATGTTTTCACGTCAAAATGTCATCCTACAATGGTTTTATAATGATTTTTAGAGAAATTACCACTTTTCGTCGCAAAACAATGTCGTAGGAAAAATCATGAAATTAACAAAAATGGCTTTGGAAAACTAGTCGTAAAATGGTGTACGTCGATCGTTAGAGAACGAACTCGACTGTTTTGGAAAGTTTGTATCGATATCTAAAAGTTTCATTCAGAGTTTTCGTCCAAAAGGTCTCAATCATAAAGATATTAAGGGTTAAAGATGGTGGTTTTGGCTAATTGAGTCAGAGAAAAGTAATTTGTGGTTGAAAAGTGCATATCTTTGTCGTTTCAAATCCGTTTTCTACGTTATAATATGTCCTTAGCTCGTATCGAAGTAAACTAATATATTTTTGAGAAGTCGAAATAATTTGTGAAGCTTAAGGCTCATTTTTGACCTACAAGATAAAATATGTTGCTGAAAATTTCTGAAAATTATATTTTTCGTCGTCAAACTTGTAAAATCCATAACTTCTTCGTTATAAGTCCGTTTTTATCCGTTCAAGCGGCCACGGATTCGTTTTAAGGTATATTTTCTAAAAATCAAGGCCAAAATGTCGTGCCTACTGTCGGATTTTCCAGAAAAGCAAAACAAGGACAGAACACAAAATATACTTATCGAAAATAGTTTTTCTCGGACAAAACCTATTCTAATCCCTTCAAATCAACTCCAAAGCTAATCTAATCCTACCATACACCTTCTTAGGGTGTCATGGGTTCCTAATCACCATCAAGACCAACCAATACCAAGGGGATAATTATAGGATGACCATATATATATAACTTCTAAAATCATGAAATAAAATGGTATAAATCACATATCATGCATATAAGCTCCAAAAATGAAAAGAAACATATGAAAATGAAAAGGAAACTTGAAAATGATAAGAATATGCTTACTAGTAATGATGATGAGGTGAAAGTAACAAGGATTAACTTAAATATCATTGGTTTTTATTTCAAAACCATATAAAGGATATAATCTAGGTTATAAACACTTGCTTTTGCAAAAACTTTGATCCCTTGGCACCTTTGATGCTTGGCGGTTTTGAAGACAAAAGGAAAGAGAGAAAGTTAACTCTTAACACTTGGTAACTATGAGAAAATCTACTTGTGAAGTAAGACTTTAGTATACTTGAATTATTAGAAAAAAAAAAAAACATGCACTTACATACATTATTACCACCCTCCCTATGGCCGGTTTTGGGGAGGGTTGTCTCTCAAATTCATTTTTTTTTTTTTTTAAATCTATTACTAGTATAATTTGTTTAATATTTGTGAAATTTTGTAAGAAAAGGTAAGTAGAATGTAGAAAATGTACAAGTATAGACAATTGGAAAATTTTGGTACAAGTAAGTTTTAATTAGGTCAAAATAGAATGTAA
The DNA here is from genome assembly GCA_910596185.1 of Chrysanthemum makinoi. Lineage (NCBI taxonomy): Eukaryota > Viridiplantae > Streptophyta > Magnoliopsida > Asterales > Asteraceae > Chrysanthemum > Chrysanthemum makinoi. The sequence continues at coordinate 1,002,408 of OU343220.1, forward strand.
TGATATAATAAAAATTGTAAAAATACTTTCCTTGTGAAATTCGGGTGATAAAATAATTATTGTACAATTTTTAAGAAAACGACGTAATAATTAAACTTTAATGATTTAAGTACCAAATAAATTTGAAACACTAGAAAAACTAAAAATATAGTTTTTATAAACTAAATGTAAGTTTAAAAATACCTGGGGATCATTTTTGAAAGTAACGGGTTAAATGTTAAAATAATAACTCACGCGATAAAGATTATTAAACATAAAAATTACGCGTAAAAATATGAAATGAAATGTCGTGAATGAATTTATGAGATGCACATGATGTCAATGAAATGTAGACTAATCATAGTCCATATGAAATGTGCGTGATGTCATGATCATGAATTCGCCGCTAAACCTCCAGGTTCTGCAATTTGAAACAAGTAAACCAAGTTTACTCAAAATGTTGAAATAATGAGACATGCATCGTGTCGAAATGACACGAAAGTACGGTTGTCACATTCGCCCATCCAAAAGGAATTCAGTCCACGAATTCAATCGTTGTTAGGTTAATGGCGGGTGTGAAAAGATGAGGATACTTTAAATACGGTCTTCCGTTCCCAAGTAAACTCGGGACCTCGTCGAATTCCAACGAACTTTCACAATAGGAATCGACTCTGTTTCAAGCTGATTGACCTCGCGGTCCATGATTTCTACAGTTCTTCCACAAAGTTGAGTTTGTCATCAAGCGAATTTCGTCCAATGGAATAACGGCGATTCGTCCGAAAGACACTTCTTCAAGTTTGAAAGCGTGAAGCGTGTTGTGCACATGGCTAAGTGTTGATGGAAGATCAAGTCGATAAGCTACCGGACCAACTCTGCTCAAAATCTTGAATGGTCCAATGTATCTTGGGTTCAATTTCCCACGCTTTCCAAATCGTACCACGCCCTTCCAAGGCGATACTTTCAACATAACTTTGTCACCTACTTGAAATTCCAAATCCTTCGTCTAACATCCGCATAACTTTATGTCGACTCCTTGCGGTTGAGTCTATCACGAATTTGAACAATCTTTTCCGAGTTTCCCGTACCATTTACGGACCATTAAGTTGTCGTCTCCTACCTCGGCCCAACAAGCGGTGATCGGCACTACGACCATCTGATTGCCTCGAATGGTGCCATCTTTATCGGTGTGATAACTATTGTTGTACGAGAATTCTATCGATGGCAAATGGTTAGCCCAACCATTTCCAAAATCAATGACACATGCTCTCAGCATGTCTTCTAATGTTTGAATGGTCCTTTCACTTTGACCGTCGGTTTGTGGGTGATATGCTGTGCTCATCTCTAATCTGGTTCCGAATGAATCTTGCAATGAATTCCAAAAGTTTGAAGTGAATCGACTATCTCTGTCAGAAATTATAGAAATTGGTGCTCCGTGCCTCGAGACTATTTCCTTGACATAAAGTCTAGTGAGTTGCTCCATGGAATATGTCTCTCTCGGTATGAAATGGGTTGATTTGGTAAGGCGATCAACAATTACCCAAATAGCGTCGTAACCTCCCGATGTCTTAGGAAGTTTAGTAACAAAGTCCATTGTAATGCGTTCCCATTTCCATTGAGGAATTTCCGGTTGTTGGAGTAAACACGAAGGCTTCGATATTCACTTTCACCTTAGAGCGGGTAAGGCATTTGCTAACGTCGTGGCAATCTCGCTTTCATGTTTGGCCACCAATAAAGCTTCTTAAGATCTTGATACATCTTATCCGATCCTGGATGAATAGAATACTTTGACTTATGCGACTCATGCATAATCAATTCTCGTATTCCGCCATGCAATGGAACCGCATTCTATCCTTGAACCATAATACTCCATCTGCTCTCTTTACAAAACCATTTGCGCTTTCGGGCATACCATAAAGCTTTTCACTTGGTCGATTTCCTCCTTAAGTGCTTCGACTTGTGCTTCATGGATTTTCGATGGTAAAGGAGAAATAATCGTCATTCCCAATGATCGAACTCTTAAAGGTTTAGGCCTCTCTTTCCGACTAAGAGCATCAGCCACAACATTGGCTTTTCGCGGGTGATACTTGATTTCACAATCATAGTCGCTGAGTAACTCCAACCAACGGCGTTGCCTCATATTAAGCTCCTTCTGATCAAGAATATATTGCAAACTCTTGTGGTCGGTAAACACCGTGCACTTTGTACCGTAGAGGTAGTGTCTCCAAATCTTGAGTGCAAAACTACTGACTCTAACTTCGAGATCATGAGTTGTGTAGTTCTTCTCATGAGTCTTAAGTTGTCGAGAAGCATACTCTATCACCTTCTCGTTTTGCATTAAAACAGCCCCAAATCCTTTATGCGAAGCGTCACAATATACAACAAAGTTCTCAATGCCTTCGGTAGTGCCAAAATTTGCGCACTGCAAAGCTTTTGCTTCAACAACTGAAAAGCAACTTCTTGTTTCTTTCCCCTCATACTTCTTGTTTTTCTTGTCAACTTGGTCAAAGGTCGCTATCTTTGAAAAACCTTGATGAACCGGTAATACCCGGCTAGTCCTAGAAATTGTCAATTTCGTAGGATTCGTTGGAGTAGCCCAATCTTTCACTGCTTCAATCTTTGCGGGATCAACTTGTAGTCCATGACTATCAATGACGTGACCAAGAAATTGCACTTTGTGATTCCAAAAATCACACTTCAAAAATTTGGCATACAACTTCTCATTCTTGAGTAGCCTTAAAATCATCCTTAAATGCTCTTCGTGCTCTTCTTTGCTCTTGGAGTAGATCAAGATGTCGTCAATGAACACTATAACAAACTTGTCCAAATACGACTTACAAACTCTATTCATGAGATCCATGAATACCGCCGGTGCATTAGTCAATCAAAACGGCATCACTTGAAACTTCGTAATGACCGTGCGTGTTCTAAATTTGTTTTCGGAATATCCTCTTCGAACTTCGAAGTGATGATAACCGATCGAAGATCAATCTTGGTAAATACTAGAACCTTGCAACTGATCGAACAAGTCATCAATTCTGCGGAGTGGGTAACGATTCTTCACCGTTAACTTGTTCAACTCTCGATAATCTATGCACATTCGGAAGGATCCATCCTTCTTCTTCACAAACAAGACCGGTGCTCCCCAAGGGGAGGAACTCGGCCTAATGAATCCTTTGTCTAGAAGCTCTTGCAATTGATTAGACAATTCTTGCATTTCGGATGGTGCTAGACGATACGGTGCTCTCGCAATCGGTGCAGCTCCAGGCACTAAGTCAATATGAAACTCTACTTGTCGTGCCGGTGGAAGTCGGTAAATCCTCGGAAATACTTGAAAATTCACGGACAATAAACATCTTCTTAGTCGCTCTCTCCGACTTTTCTGGTTACATGGGCTAAGAAAGCAAGACAACCTTTCTTAATGTACTTCTCCGTTTGGATGCACGATATGATACTAATTCTAGATCCACCGTTCCCCACGAATAATCAAAGCTTCGCCGTTGTAGGGAAGATGAACAACTTTCTCATCACAAATGATCTTCGCACGATGTTTAGATAACGGTCCATGCGATGACGACGTCGAAATTACCCAAATCTATGGGCATGAGGTCTATGTTGAAGGGATGATTAAGAAAATTGAATGTGCAACCGCGGACAATGGTGTTTGTGTTAACTACGCTACCATTAGCTAATTCGACGTTGTATGATATGTCTAATGTAGTTGGTTTAATGTTGAGCAAAGGTGCAAATGCATTGGACACAAAACTTTTATCGGCACCGAATCAAATAAAACTGGCGTAACGATTATTGAGAAGAAACGTACCCGTTATGACATTCGGTCCTCCCTATCTTCTCGCCTCCAATGACGTAAACCCTTCCTCGTGCCAAACCTCCTTGGTTGCTTGATTATTTCCTTTCTTACAATCCTTCTTGTAGTGTCCAGTTTCCCTTAGCCAAAACATGTAACTTGTGGCCACTTGCAATCCCTAGTACGGTGACCAACTTTCTTACAATTCTCACACGGATCGGGACATCGACCGGTTGTGATGACTAAAACACTTATTACACTTGCCAAAACCCGTATATCCTTTTCCTTCCTTCGGACCCGCAGCCTGCCTTAGCAACCTCTTGCCTTTTGGGTGGTGGTTGAGTAGCATTCCTACCCCTTGTGTTGTCCCACTTGCGCTTGTTGTTGCTATTGTTGTTGTAGTTGCCTCGGTTATTGTTGAAGCGGTTGTTGGGGTTGTTGTTGTTTCGGTTGGTGGTGGTGTACTTACCTCGCTTCACCTCTTGTGCCATCAACTTCTGAGTCACTCGAATAGCTTCCTCAATTGTTTGTGGATCAGACGAAGTCACATCTCCTTGAACAACCGGAGAGTCCCGATAAAGCTTCTAGCAACTTCGTTATCCGGTACCATCGACGGGCATAACGGCCAATTCACGGAATCTCCGAATGTATGTTTCGATATCATACCCAATGGTTACCAATTCATAGAACTCCGTCTCCAACTTTTTGATTTCCGTTCGAGGACAAAACTTCTTAGTCACCAAGCCCTTGAATTCCTCCCAAGTAAGCTTAAAGGCATTCTCCATTCCAATCGGTTGAGTATGATTCCACCATGACAACTCCATCGAGTAAAGTGCTCGTAGCAAATTTGACCTTCTTGTCATCCGGACGGTTACAAAGCAAAACCACCGATTCCAATTTCTCAAACCATCGTACCATTGCAGTAGCTCCCTCGGTACCTCGAAACTTAGTGGGTTCGCCACTCTTGAAATCCTTGTACGAACATTTCTTAACCCCGATCCTCGGCATTACCGGTGAGTAGCCTAAGCGGCTTCAGCGACCACTGTTTCCCTTTCGACTCTTAGTGCATTAGCAATGCTATCATTCACCAACTTTTGAATTTGCGCTTGGGTCATTTCCGGCGTAACTTTCTTAGGCGCCATAACTCTTCAAAATCACAAGATGAAACAATCATGAGAACTCGTAAGTAGAAACAACCATCATACAAATATATCCACAACCACAACATGCATAAAGATAAATGGAATCACAGCGGAACAATAACGAAATATCACAAATATAATCACAACACGCGTGGATAATATACATGAAAATTTCGGCCTACATGGACCGATATCATAGATAATAATAACCATTCCTACATAGTAGAGTCAATACTTGATACATTTGTTTGTACAACAACCAAAATACAACAAGTTCTTTAAACTACGTCACACACCTTGTGACTAGGATAATAATGGTCAAAACTATACAATGACAAAAGTCTACATAAGGCACCTCATGGTGCTCCGACCCAATCACGAAGATCGCGAACTGAGTAACCAAACTATCCACCAAACTCCTCAACTCATCAATCTGACCCTGCAAAGACAATACTCTCCCATCCTCTATCGTATCTGAATACTCACGATGAGATAAGTCAATACAAACCACGCCTAATATCAAACCTCGACCTCCTCCGCGATGGGTTCAATCCTATCTACAACTCCTCCAATGGTGTCAAACTATCAATCACGGATCTGACTATCAATACGGGCTCCTAACGCCTCGGTAGAAGGCATCGGCGGCAGCTGCCCTAGAACTCTCACCTAACTCAAATCTAGCGGGTGGCTCGGGCTCAGAAGATGGTGGTGTAGGGATATCAAAACGAGCACGCTTTTGGGCAGCAATGCGTCGTAGGTAAAGGATCTCTAAGAAAATATGATGAAGGTGGTGATGATGGTGGTGATGGTGCTAGTAGTGGTGTGGTGGATCGTGGTGGGCTAACGTGAGGAGTGGGTGCAACCGCCCTCCTCGGGTTGGTCGGTCAGTGTCGGTCATGATAGGTGGAAAGGCGGAGTAGATCCAATGGAAGATCGATCTCGGTGGAATGTGATGCAACATCATCCATGATGGGGTTATGGGACATCATCCGAGAGCTAGAGTCCGATGATATGGTGATGGGATGTGAATCGAAGACATGTGCTGTGACAACCGATGTGAAATAAAAGTAAATAATCTCGAATAAAGTGTAAGTGAATCCGCATGATAAACATGAATATGTACTATGATGAAATGATGAGATGCTATGATAATGTAGCTATAGTCTAGGGTCAATGATGCAACCTAGTTCTCTATCTGTAGCTCGGTACCATCTGTCACATTTACATTTTTGCAGAATGGAATTCCTGGAGGAATTGACTGTCATAGCACCACATCACAGTTATATTGAACGACCTAAAGTGTCGTTTTAAAACACATCGTTGGATATTATAATAAAAATTGATTACAACATCGGTCCCAATAGGTTTACAAAGTTTGCGGAAATACAAATATGTTACAAATCCAAACGATGTTTTGAAATAAAGTGCCATAATGTACATAATGTAAATCGACGCCGCGACTCAAAATGTAGGTCCCTAAACCATGTCATGATGATAATGCCTCGATTACACGAAAATACATTGCTAATAACGGTCAACAATAATGTTGGTGAGAAATCATAGGTTTATGTAAATGTTTTATCCGACTACACAAGTATCTATCATGCATGACCATCAATCCGCAAAAATAATGTTACAATTACTCTAAGCCCATGACCCCGAAACTAGACTGTTCAATCATGTATGCCCTACTTGAGTGTTTGCCGGACAACTCGTAATGTGATCAAATGAAATGCATCCGTTTACGGTTGGGATTCACCAACCCGGATGGAAGCGTCACCCTCGATAGATCTATCCACTCATCCTCGCTTCAAAGATTAACGGTTCATGTTCAGAAATGGGGACTTTTAAATTGGCAAATGCGGTAACTTAAGCAATGTAATGAATTTAACATACTTGGTATCGTACAAAAAATGTAGTGCAATGTATTCTCCCCGTGGGTTTGAAAATAATCGAAAGCATGTAAAACGGGGCTATGAAAACTCACTTAGTAAACTGGAATAATGGCAAAAGTGAGTACACCGAGGTTTAATGTGATGCTTAGGGACCTATTATCAAATGATATGATATGTCATGAGTTGCAATGTAATGTTATGCATGCACTTGATATGTTATTTATACCATTTACGAGTTTTGAAAATATTACTCGACGTCGAAAAATACTCTTTTGGCCTTGACCAAACAAAAATCACTTTACATGCTTTTACGTCAAAATGTCATCCTACAATGGTTTTATAATGATTTTTAGAGAAATTACCACTTTTAAATGCAAAACAATGTCGTTGGAAAAATCATGAAATTAACAAAAATGGCTTTGGAAAACTAGTCGTAAAATGGTTTACGTCGATCGTTAGAGAACGAACTCGACTGTTTTGGAAAGTTTGTATCGATATCTAAAAGTTTCAGTTCAGGAGTTTTCGTCCAAAAGGTCGCGAACATAAAGATAATAAGGGTTAAAGATGGTGGTTTTGGCTAATTGAGTGCAGAAAATTAGTTACGGCAAGTTTATGAAAAAGTGCATATCTTTGTCGTTTCAAATCCGTTTTCTACGTATAATATGTCCTTAGCTTCGTATCGAAGTAAACTAATATATTTTTGAGAAGTTGAAATAATTTGTGAAGCTTAAGGCTCATTTTTGACCCGTACAAGATAAAAATATGTTGCTGAAAATTCTGAAAATTATATTTTTCGTCGTCAAACTTGTAAAATCCATAACTTCTTCGTTATAACTCCGTTTTATCCGTTCAAGCGGCCACGGATTCGTTTTAAAGTATATTTTCTAAAAATCAAGGCCAAAATGTCGTGCCTACTGTCGGATTTTCCAGAAAAGTAAAACAAGGACAGAACACAAAATATACTTATCGAAAATAGTTTTTCTCGGACAAAACCTATTCTAATCCCTTCAAATCAACTCAAAAACTAATCTAATCCTACCATACACCTTCTTAGGGTGTCATGGGTTCCTAATCACCATCAAGACCAACCAATACCAAGGGGATAATTATAGGATGACCATATATATATATAACTTCTAAAATCATGAAATAAAATGGTATAAATCACATATCATGCATATAAGCTCCAAAAATGAAAAGAAACATATGAAAATGAAAGGAAACTTGAAAAGGATAAGAATATGCTTACTAGTAATAGTGATGAGGTGAAAGTAACAAGGATTAACTTAAATATCCTTGGTTTTTATTTCAAAACCATATAAAGGATATAATCTAGGTTATAAACACTTGCTTTTGCAAAAACTTTGATCCCTGGCTTTGATGCTTGGCGGTTTTGAAGACACAAAGGAAGAGAGAGAGAAAGTTAACTCTAACTTGGTAACTATGAGAAAATCTACTTGTGAAGTAAGACTTTAGTATACTTGAATTATTAGAAAAAAAACATGCACCTTACTACATTTATTATTACCTCTATGGCCGGTTTTGGGAGGGTTGTCTCTCAATTCATTTTTTTTTTTTAAATCTATTACTAGTATAATTTGTTTAATATTTGTGAAATTTTGTAAGAAAAGGTAAGTAGAATGTAGAAAATGTACAAGTATAGACAATTGGAAAATTTTGGTACAAGTAAGTTTTTATTAGGTCAAAATAGAATGTAATGATATAATAAAAATTGTAAAAATACTTTCCTTGTGAAATTAGGATAAAATAATTATGTACAATTTTTAAGAAAGCGTAATAATTAAACTTTAATGATTTAAGTACCAAATAAATTTGAAACACTAGGAAAACTAAAAATATAGTTTTTATAAACTAAATGTAAGTTTAAAATACCTCGGGATCATTTTTGAAAGTATCGGGTTAAATGTTAAAATAAAAACTCACGCGATAAAGATTATTAAACATAAAAATTACGTGTAAAATATGAAATGAAATGTCGTGAATGAATTTATGAGATGCACATGATGTCAATGAAATGTAGACTAATCATAGTCCATATGAAATGTGCGTGATGTCATGATCATGAATTCGCCGCTAAACCTCCAAGGTTACGCGAATTTGAAACAAGTAAACCAAGTTTACTCAAAATGTTGAAATAATGAGACATGCATCGTGTCGAGAAATGACCTGAAAGTACGGATTGTCACAGTAGTAAACTAGCAAGTCTCTCTACCATCCTTGTGGTTCGTCCAAGCTAGATCAAGAAGAAGAAACCATATTTTTTTCAAGATTCAAATATGGTAAACACCAAGCCCCCCAAAGGCAAAGGGTAAGTGGCAAGCCTCCATTACCAACCTCACATTTTTAGGAACTTACATTGAGAGTGTACCTGAGCTTCTGATGTAGTATGGGTACACTCTCTAAGCATTAAAGATGAATACTTTTCTTCTTCTAGTGTTCCTAGGGTGGTCTTCTACTCTCTTCTAATGCGCATTCTTAGCTTGTGAGGTCCTATCTTGCTGTATTGCACGGAGGCTTTGACCCGCTTGCTTTTATGTCACGATTACTCTGTAGAGAATTATGGGAACATTAGTTGGTTGAGCTACTTTTTGCATTCTGAACTAGGCGTCGAGGGATCCCGAACTACTGAAGGCACTTTAGAGGTCACTTTCTTAATATTGGGCATAGAATGGGTTGCATACTTGGAACTAGGCATAGAACAAGGCATCCTGACTTTATCTTTGCCTAAGGATTTAGGACATGTTGCTATTAACATTCTAACAACTCACGAGATCGTTTGGCTGAATGGAAGCAAACCTAATTTCTCTATCAAGTGGCTATTTACGAAATCTCTTCTCTCGGAGACATCTAGGACTATCCTTAAGGTCTTGGCGAAATAGTTATGAAACAAAAAGTTATTTTGAAGATGAGGAGGAATGTATTTATGATCATGATGTATATTTGCAGTCACGTAGATGACTTTGATGCAACATTCTCATTAAAGACAGTGTAACACCCCCAAATCTCGAATTCAGTGGAGACTTAATCAAGTTTTCAGGGCGTTACTATTGGATTGGTATCGCACACAAGCATAGCAAAAAGATAGTCATTTAACATTCAAAACCAATCCCAAATTTAAGTATTCAAAACATTTAATCCAAAAGTATAATTATTAGTCCCAAAACATAGTTTAATAAAATAGGTCCTCATAGTTTATGAGTGAAATGATCCTTGAACCAGCCTTCTTGCCAAGCTTCCACGATCACGTATTCCAAACATCTCTCAATTACACGAGAAATCATGCTAAGGTCGGCTTACTTTGTTGAGTTCATAGGTTTAAGTTCAACAAAATCATAGTGGACCTGTAAGAGTTAATTTGCTATGCAAGACCTAAGATAGATAAATACCATTTCACACCTTGATCCTACCGGATCTCCAATGATATCCCATTCAGGATTTTCGGGCCCGCGACTCTAGTCAAGCTTTGTTGTGGCAAAATCTAGAACAATTTCCAACCCGGACTAGGTGAGGTAGAAGTCTCTTGTTAGCTAGGCAGCGGTCTAACCTAGTCTAAGGCAACAACTACATGCGTCTATCTACACAGTCAAGCACATAAGCAAATCCAAATAGTTTTCACGGTCCAAAACAATAGCATGATTCTCACAATATAGTTAAATTAGATAAAAGTGGGGCTATGAAACTCACCTCAAGCAATCAACGCACAAATAAACACTAGCAGGAGATAATGGTAACGACAGCACAGCAACTATCGACTCGGCACAACCTATTAATGTAGACCAACTTTAATATATATATTCCTCAAAATCAATGTTATCTACCCCAATATATTCCATTTCGTTATTTCCAAAAATGTCTCGTTTCACCGTTTAATCCTAGTGTTTGGTATTCCTCATGTGGGTGTCTCTACTCAATATGATGCCATGAATGCACTCCAACAACCAATATGTTATGCTTCGTAACACAATATGAAACTCCATTGAATACAATATGTGACTCAATGCGACACAATGAGACGTCTAAGTGATAAGCTCCATAGTCCAATAAGTTTCGGAATAAACAGTAGACGGATCGGGTTTGATAAAGATTACATTGTATGCTTATTAGGGTTGGATCCTATCGATCAGGTTACCAAGAAGTTACCTAAGGACTCTTATTAGATTCGTCAACCTAATAGTCCGCTACCAGGTTATAATAACCAATACACCATAGCAGTAACAAATAAATACTTAAACTAGTATTAAATGTCCACAATTGACATTTATTGATAAACGCGTACTCGAAACATTAATTATTTATTCATTTACAAAAAATATTTCCAGTCCGTTGGTCAGATCGATCCATTTTTGGTACGGTTTAATCATGTCTAGTTTCCAGTCCTTCAATTTAATCTCAATCGTCCATTCCTCCACTAAAATCCATATTCTGGCTTTATCGGAGTCAAATATTGACTAAAGTCCAACTAATGCCGGTCATTGGCTCCGGTCAGCCAATATATATATCAAGTGCAAATTTAAAAGTCATGATAGCTAATTCAATCCCAAACCTCAACAATCTTATAATCAATCAACCAAATGTACCCGAAACTAATGTTATGAGCCTAATGGTCATGACACGGTCCACGTTAAGACCTCGTGAACCAAAAGCTCAAAGCTTTTGGCTCGCATCTCATCCAAACCTCAACTACATCAACCAACAAGCTACCAAATGGGCCAGGCCGGACCGTGGCCCAAGTGGGTCCGTGCATAACTCAAGGCTCACGCGTCGTGGCCTTGGTGGTCAAATGCGCCCATATCTCACAAGCAAACACAACCAAATCATTTCCACAACATCCCAATCCAATCATTCAAGCTCCAATCACTAACCAAACACAAAACCCATCATCTATCTTAACAAAATATGAACCTAGACCTAAAATGCATAAACCCATCAAATTGATACACATACTTACAAACACTAATTACTTGTTTATTTAGACTCTAATTAGACTTAACTGTTCACCCAAGCCCGAATTTCATCATTAGGTTGAAACCTAGATTTCAATTCGTTGGCTTACAATAACTCAAATAAACTCAAATCTTGTTCCATTTACCTTATTCAAGTACCAATTGCAAAACCCACTTTGTTGGGAATTCTGTGAAGTATGAATTATGCTGACATTACTGCTGACGGATTCTGTTGAAGTAGTGTGGAATCTGCTGAAGAACTAATTCTACTGAAGTGATGAAACCGTGTAGATGGTTCTGAGATTGTTATTCCGCTTATTCTATAGTTAGTTAGGATATGCATGAGCTTTATTAGGAAGTTATAATGTATATCTTATTTAGTTTTATGTTTATCGTTTCTTGGAAAGCGGTTTAGGTTCCTTGTTTATAAGGAACACACAAATAGTATGATTTATATATAGAGTTGAAAAACAAAGTTTTAGTATTATTAAAAGATCCATAAAGGATCAAAGAAGTTCTTAGTTATTTGTGTTCTTGTGTTTTAATGCTTAAATACAAGTTATAGATATTGTCTTTTAGTAAGCTTGTGATTACATAAGTTTAACTAATGATCTAAGAGTGCTCATAAGATCTATCAAGGTCTTTGTTCTAACAAGTGGTATCGTTCGAGAGTCTCGATACTAAGAACAATCTTTTCTCACACCCTTACAACCAAAACATCATTCAACATGCACGGATCACATCTGACATTGAAATCACCAACAACAATGACAACACATCAATGCAACAACTCAGTCTTTCTAACAATGTGTAAAGTTCCCATATTTAAGGAAGGAGGAATATGATTTATGGGCCATGAAGATGCAAAACTGGATCTCCAACATTGATTGGAATCTAAATTGTGAAAAGAGCAGTTTGAAGAGGAATCACTGATCGATGGTAATGTTACCATTGTTCCTCCTAAATCTGGCGATGAGATACTGGCGGTTCAAAGAGAGCACAAAGTGAGAACCATTCTTCTTGAGCTATACAAGGATCACTTGGGTGATTTTCTCACATGCAGGATGCTAATGAAATATCGTTAGCAATTAAGGCTAGGTTTGGTGGGAATGAAGAGTCTAGGAAAATGAGGAAGTCTATGCTAAAACAATAGTTCCAAGAGTTTTATATTTCTGAAGAGGAAGGTATCCACAAGGTAATGCAGTTTCATAAGATATTGAGTCAATTGAATCATTTGAAGGCAAAGCCGGATAATGATGGCTGCTTCAAAGTTCCTAAGATCTTTACCATCACAGTTACAAGTCGGCATTGCCCTCAAGGCTAAAGGTGGGCTGGATATGCTCACTTTTGATGAATTGTACAACAGACTAAAATCTCTTGAGCTTGATGTGAGAAGTCCTTATCGATCATCCACTCCTAGTCAAACGGCATTTGTAGGCATCATCAATAGGTGACTCATGCTCCAAACCTGTTTCATCGGTATCATCATCCTACATAACCACTTCATTAAGCTATCGACTAAAGTCTAGTAGTGTGTTGGAAGATGTGATTCACTCCTTTGTTGAGATTATGATGTTCGGCAGCAACTAGCATATGAGGATCTTGAACAGGTGAATCCATTGGAGATGGAAGAGATGAACTTGAGGTGGCTTGGCCGGCCATGCTCTCATTAAACATCAAAAGTTCGAGTAAGTCCGGAAGGAATTTTGGTGTCCGGGGAAAGGATCAGCGAGATTTACCAAAAGTAAGGTCAAGTGCTTTACTTGTGGATAGATGGGTCACTTCTTTAGAGAGTCAAGGATAGGAAAAGCTGGTGATGAGATGAGAGATATTCTTACTATCGAATTCGAAGAAAGTGGGAAATTCAAAGCTGGACCCTCATCTTGACTCTTGTCCTTTGTGGATGACCATGTTGATTGGAAGGCTGCATGACCATGAGGAAGGTCAAAGTTCGGACAATATTGGATTCGGCAGGCTACTTTAGAGGAGAGGTGATCAAGTCACCTTAATGGGCATCTCGAGGTACATAAGTGTGTGTTTGGTTGTAGTGAAAATTATAATGAACTTAAACAAGCCTATGATGAATTGAAACTGAAATATAATGAATGTTATGTTGAAGTTGAAGCTTATAAGCAGAACTTTAAAAACATTAGAAATCTGAAAAGTTTGGTTTCAAAAGAATCAATTGGCTTATGATGAGAAAATAAGGGTGTTACAAAGTTGATTTATTTTAAATTTGATTTAAAGCAGCGGAAAAGAAAAAGCGTGGTTTTAAAAACCTAGTGCTAAAAGAGAAACTAGATGAAGAAATAGCAAGACATAAACAATGGTTAATATCAGGTAACAATCTTGCTAGAGAGATCTATAGTAGTCAATCTGAGACATCTGCAATAGGTTTAGGGTTTAAAAAGTATGTAGGATTAGAAGCTAAGTATGATGGGCGTAAAACTACACAAGTAGGTTTAGCTAATTATGTCAAGAAGGTGAATTGCATCTTTGGCCTGGATCTATTAGAGGAGTACCTATGCACGTTGACCTTTCCATCACTGTTGAATTTGATGGATCACATCATCTATGGAAAAAGTCAAGAGACTTGCGGACCACGATTCTTCATCTAATGATTTTGTCTCTTTATACGACGGACAAATCTTACGATCAAGGGTCTACTTCTTATGCCATTTGTGATTCAAGTGATAAGTCGGACCTAGCAAAGACCTCACCCAAGCCTACACCCAAGCTGCTTACAAGCCTTTTAGAGTTCTTTGTGAGGAATCAACTTCCAAGCAGTTTCTCACGAAAACTTGTCTTTTAATTCTTTGCACAATAATGCTTTTAAGTTTGTTAAAAACAATTCTGTTAATTATTGTGGTTTGAATTCTTTTGCATGTAATAGAACATCTTTTTCTTTGAATAAATCTTCTAAAAAGAAGACATGTTTTGTTTGTGGAAGCAAATTTCATTTGATTTAGGATTGTGATTTTCATGAGCAAAGAATGGGTGCAGGTGATGGTCAAAACAATCCTAGACCAATGTGGACTAATGTTAATGAAATACCCTCTTATATTCCACAAGCAACTAAACCTTCTCCATTCCCATAGAGAAGATCTGTTGCTAGACCTTATGTGAAACCAACAAGTTCATACTTTCAAAATGGTTATTGGCTTGGTTGTGTTGACTCTATGAATCTTTGGGACCGGGGATATGGGGATATCGCTATGAAGCTCGGCGAGGTTGTTCTTGGGTAAAGGGACCTCAATTTCAATTGAAACTACAGAACAATGGTGGATCTTATACATCCGCATGGCATTACTCTAATGATCCTGAAGGAGTTCAAGTCGTAATGACTTGAGCCTCTGTGTT
>OU343220.1:1017652-1119213 GCA_910596185.1 Chrysanthemum makinoi
AATATGATCAACAATAGATTGTACACCGACCATTTGTTCTGTATGGAGTGTCATAGGTGGGTAAAGATATCTTCCTCAACCATTTGTTCTAGCCGTCCGCGATTCGCTTCGATGTCGGGTTAAATTATGATATCTTCTCTAGATGCAACTGCTGTCATCACCAGCACTTCCAATGCTACAACCTCATTGTCGCATTATGCAAACGATTCTGCGATAATCACAACATTCTCAAGCGTCCATATGAGCATACCTTTCATGTACATCAACTCTTTCACCTTACACGACTCGCGGGATATAGGGAATTTGATGATGTGCGGCCTTCAATGCGAGCGAGCCATGTATCCTTTTCAATACCACAAATGGATCTTTATGTTGAAATCCATTTCCCTCCAAAAATAATTTTTGAAAAAATTTGTGGCTCAAAATTTGAAATTTACTATAAAATTCAATTCTAAGGTTGCAAGAAAAATTTGAGTTATGACAATTTTGACGGCGCAAATTTTACCCGAAAAAAATTGATTTTGGGCCCAAAATTTGAATTTACGACCAAAAATTTCACGGTTAAACCAAAATTTGAATCTAAGCGTAAAAATTGAGCGTTTAGTCTCCTCGAAAAATTAAATTTTACTCAAATTTACCGCCAAAAACTTTGTAGTGAATGAAAATTTGTTGATGAAGTGTCCTTAGTAGAAATCCACAGCCAACCAAGTAGCACTTAAGCTTAAAAACACCAAAGTTACGCGTAACAATCAAGAGTTCTGCGTAGATTTGCTTACCTGGCGTAAAGTATGGAAAAAAGACTAAAGTTATGCGTAAACAATAAGTTATCATTAGAAAACTTAGTAAGATTATCTTATCGCGTAAGGCTGGGCTTAGCGTGGATGAATCTTATCGTAGGATTTTCTGGCGTAGCTATTCTTATCCGTAAGTTTAGGGTTTTATCCCAATGATCTTTTACACTATCACGAGTAAGATATCCAAGTCGACGATGTTTTCAGGCTTATCCAAGCGAAAACCACGAGTAAACCACCCGAAGATCAAACCACGGATAAAGTTACGCGGCGTAAAATAGGGTTTTAGTTACGCTTAGCTTTACCGTAAAAGTGATTTTGCCCAAAGATGTTTTCAAGCAGATTTTGTGATGAGATAGCTTCAATATCACCAAAATACATAAAAAGTAACATGTGAACCAAAGCGTCTAAAACGGTTGCGGCGTAGGAAAACACCCTGCATTACAAAACTAGCTTAAAAGCGATTCTACACACATAAAGTTTCAAACTTTTTGCAAAAACAACTTTAACACCCAATATCCTTTAAAGTACAAGAATCTTGGATTGAAAAGTGTAAAAAATGAGTTTTAAGCGTGAGAAAGGTTAAAAAAACGTGAACTTATACGGTAGATAAAAACAAACCGTTTCACCCAACTAGATGGCGATTGATACCTTGTTAGGTCACAAGGTTTTACCACACAAGCTCATATAGAGATAGAAGCGATTGAACAAGAACCGAACACGATAATATAGGCCGGTTATGCGTAGAGTGTATGTGAAAACTTGAACAACTAACCCTCAGTGAGGTTTACATAAGGAAATATAGGAGGGAAGCTAGGGCAACACTCCTAGTTCCTTTCCTTTCTCCTATGGGCTTGGGCCTAAGCTCATGGGCCTTCTACGTAAGCTTAAGGCTAATAACAAACATAAAGGCCATAATAAGCTAACTATTACATATGAGTAACTAACACTTGAATAAGGTTTAGGAGTGATTCCAACACAAGACAACGTCTTCACTCAGATAGTGAACATTGCATTTATGCACTCACTGTCTGCCAATCTGAACCTAAAAACATCAAAGACGTAATGACAAGAACAACTGGATTGAATCCATGCAAGAAGAACTCAACCAATTCAAACGTCTTGAAGTATGGGACTGGTTGAAAGACCACGGCAGTCTACTTCATTGGTCTCAAATGGATTTGGAAAACAAATTGGATCTTTGAGAATGTTATCGAAATAAGTCACGTCTGGTGGCTAAGGGTTATCGTCGGGAAGAGGGTATTGACTTTGAAGAATCTTTTGCTCTGGTTGCTCATCTTGAGGCCGTTCGATATTTCACCGGCGTTGCTCATATGAATATAACGATCTTTCGGATGAATCATAAGCTGCTTTTGAATGGGCAGCAAAGAAAGCGGTTTATGTCACCAACGGAAGGATTCGTTGATCCCGCGTTCGAACCATGTCTACAAAGCTGAACAAAGCTCGTATGGTCTCAAACAAGCTCCACGAGCATGGTACGATAAGCTATCATCTTTCCTAATTGTCAATAATTTCACCAAAGGTTCGGTTGACCCTACTCTTTTCATACAATATCACGGGGAACATATTTTAATCGTTCAAATTTATGTGGATGACATCATTTTGGGTCAACTCATAAAAAGTACTCAATCGCTTTTGCAAAACTAATGAAGAAACATTTTGAAATGTCCATGATGGGTGAACTTACATTCTTTCTAGGACTACAAGTTCATCAATCACCCCGTGGTATTTTCTTGATCAGTCAAATATGCCCTTGAATTGTTAAACAAATTTGGAATGAATACCTTGACACTTATGCCCTCCAATGGCACATACCAAAGAAAGCTGGGCTGATTTACATGGGAAATTGGTTTACCCTACCAAAATCGGTAGTATCATGGGTCTCTCATGTATCTAACAGCCAGTGGACGATATTGTCTTTGCTGTATATCTTTGCTCCGTTATCGGTCGCGACCAACTAAAACTCACCTCTACGAGGCTAAAAGAATCCTCCAGATACATAAAGGGAACCATTAACTTGGGGATCTGGTATCAGGATTCGGTTTTGAACTATCGCTTTTTGGACGCTAACCAGGATGCTTAGACTGCGGAAAAGTACTTGGGAGCTTTACAATTTCTTGGTGATAAGCGGTGTCATGGCAATCCGAAGCGAGGGATTGTACATCGGCATTCTCCAAAGCGAATCACGTATAGCTATGTCGGTGTTGTGCTCAAGTCATTTGAATGAGAACACAACTCAAAGACTATGGTTACGATATTTGACGAATCCGGATGTATCTGCGACAATCGGATGCCATTGCAGATCTCGTGCAAATCAGTTATTTTCGAAATCAAAGCACATCGATATTCGATATCATTTCATCAAGGATCCGTGGAGCAGTCTGTTGAATTATATTTTGTGGAGTCTGAATACCAATTGGCAGATCTTCTCACCAAAGCCTTGCCACCCGCTAGGTTTAATGAGTTGGTCCACCGAATGGTATGAGGTGTCTGACTTCGAGGAATTGAATGACCTCCTAAAACAGCTTAAAACGCGTAAACGAAATCTCTAAATATTTTTGAAAACAAAATACAAATATATAAAATCTGATAAAACAACAAAAATATTCTTCTATCTATTTTCTTTCAACATTGCAAGTACATTTCTTCCGTCAACACTATAATCTTTCAAAATTCATTATTTTTCTGATCAAGTGTTGAGGGGGAAAAATATATACTTAACTGTTTCAAAACATCAGTGTACTTGCGTGTTTACTCTATTCCGGTTGTTTCTTGAATCAATGGTGGTAAACTTTTAGGTTCAATGACACTCCTCGGATAAAATTTATAACCTTTCATTATTTTCTCAAATCGAGGAGTATCGTCAAAGTTCTTTCTTAAAATCTTTGTTTGGTAACCAAAATGGAAGTTAAAGGCTTTGGGTGAAAATGGAAAAGGTGGAGGGACTAAAAGTGTCAATAGCTTAAAGTACTTTCAATAAAACATCCCACCTCATTTTATTTCATCACATTTATTATTTCACCTAATATCATCAACGATCCAAAATCGTTTAACAAATCCGTGCTTTCGATCATCAACTTGTAAGTGGTTTGTGTTCTTAACATGTTTTTAAACAATGGTTTTAAATTTCATGCAAATCCAACTATTAAAACTTAAGATTCAATGGTTTTAAGTTTTTCTGGCGTAAGAGGTTAGAACACATGTTCATGTCTTGTGTGTTTGTGGTTAAAAGGCAGTGTCAAAATGTTTAATAACATCAACGATATCTTTTCTATCCTAAAATGCACCAAAACACGTGATGGATTTTGAAAATTAGGGTTTATCGCGTGGTTTGGGTGTTTTCATGTGATTGTTTTGGTAAAAAACATTGTTGTGTGAAGTTGCTTTTATAGTGAATTGATGATATCTAAGCTTAGAAACAACCCAGAAACACTAATTGATTAATAATTAGAAATTAGGGTTAATGTTACGTAAGATTTAGGTATTTTTGATTCATTGCGAACTAGGTGTTAAAACTTGGTCATTACACTCTCACATCATCTTAGACTTACCAGAAACACGTTGGTGCATATCCTATGGCTAGATTTCATACGCGTAAATTTTGAACTTTATGGTTTTAGGCTACAGCGTAAAGTCTTTCTACGCTTAGTGATTAAATGAGTGATTGTGATTAAATCATTTATATAATGAGTGTTAGTGTCAAAATTAATGTTATGATGATTTTTATTTCAGGGCTTGCTACGCGCAAAACTCGAATCAAGGTCTTTGTTACTCCTACGCATAGGGATCACCTTACGGTAGAAAGTTATCGCGTAAGAAATTTTTACGCGTAACATTGCTACGCGTAAGGGTCTACAATGGGACTACGCATTATCAAGGATATCGTAAGCAGTGACTCTACGCGCATAAGGTTTACATACGAGTAATCCCTACGCGTAAGGTTTATATACGCTATACTTAAGTTTTACGCTCAAGGTTCTCTGTTCTACTGCGTAATATTTCTGCAGCGTAAGTCGGATCCTACTGGCGTAAGCTTACATCTCTGGCGTATACTTATCTTGTTTCATAAGCTACTATTCCTAGGCATAAGCCTGATCAAATATACGTTTTGAATTATTCTGGCGTGCAAACTTGTAAATAAATGAATCATAACTTCACGAATCCAATAATGTCACTAATAAAATTAAACGTTTGATATGTTGTGAACTATAAGTGATAACATAAACTTTAATACTTAAAGTTAACTAACTCATGAAACGTTTCACGACGTCATTGGACTATTGGACAAACAAGTGACTTAGGACTCGTAACAATCATTATCACTTTGTACATTCAATAATTAGACTATAAAACCTTGTTGACTAACATTATGTCTTCGTATGTGTTGGTTCTTTTGGCTAATGTTATTTCAGGAAGCGACATGGTTGCTCAAATGAATTGGATGCACCGAGGTTCCACAATTCTTGATATCTTCCCTAATGGCTATCGAAAGATTGTAAGAACAATGTCGAGTTGACTTTGAAACCTTCACATGCTCGAGAATCTTCTTGCTTGATGTTGTGGATATTCTAAGGAATCATCAGTACGGAACATGCTTTCACACTCTGCTCTGTGCAGAGATCTACATACAACAATTCAGATTCAATGAAAGGATCAAAGGTCAAAGTCGCGTGGTATGATGCTCAATCACAAACAAATCACCATCACACAAGTAGATCTACGGTACATTCTTCTAATTCACGAATTGAGCCAACAGAGCTTCTATGCCACACCTACTAAAGAGACAGTTCTGAAATTCATGATTGATATTGGCTATGATGAAGCTTCAGGAATAATCACTAATCATTCTCATGTGGAGCTTAAGAACATTCCTCAACCGTGGAGAACCCTCTATATCATCATTACCAAATCGGTCTCAGTGCGTGATAGTGGTTATGAGCATCCCAAGCTCATGGAACTACAAATCTTATGGTCTTTAATCAACAAAAAGGACATCGAAATTGAAGCCTTTGCTATGGGAAGACATGATGTCATTTCCAAGAAACTTGGCTCAAAGATTCCTATGTCGGATACACGAAATTGTTGATCCAGAGCACTTGGACTTCATCAGGCATTCCACAGAGGCTCAATGACCCAGGATAATCATGATATGTTGGTGAGCCTACCCTATAGATCAGAATCAAGGAATCGTCGACAAAGAAAGCAGTTAATCGTCTTTGCACGATCACAACGACAAATGAAATCAAGCTTGAAACATACAAAGGTATCAAGTAGCGATGCGAGAAGGCAAAGTTGGTCATCTGGATGATAAGCCTACGGAACACCTACTAGGAGAACTAGAAGAGGAAGTCCTTGGATGCGGCAAGCAGCGAGAGTCGAGGATGTTTCAGGGAGGAATCCTCCACGAAGGCGATTCCCGCCAAGAGGTACTTCCTATTCAAAATATCTAAGCACGAACATGAAAAGCTAATGGGAGGACTCAAGAGCTCTGAATCAGGAATGAAGAGACTTTCTACTCTGAATATGCAACGAAACCACCTCTTGGCCATTCAGCTTAACGGGAGTCCACCAGTGACAAAGGAAAAGGGGAAAGAGTCCACACTTGTGCCTTATGAAGAAAGCTCAGATGAAGAAGAAGAGCAATTTGATACTTCATACGGGGGAAGAAGTTCAAATTCCTTAGACTCAACACGTGGCAAAAGAATTTGCAAAGACCAAATGGGTGGCCGGGAGGGTCAAGTGGTCATTTCAACCTTCACCAGATCGGCGGTTAATCAACAGATAGGGATCAGTGCCACCTTTGGAGCAAAAACAAAAGCCCATGGAAGAAACTATTGAGCATGAATTTGAGGACGCTGAAAGTCAGAAAGAGATGAGGGTGACAAAGAAAAAGGACAGAAGAGGAGAAAGATAAGTCTGGAGATGACACGATTATGATAAGTTTACGCTGACGATCCTGCTTCGATAAGGAGGAGAAAACCTCTAAACCTCCAAAGGATCGGAGTCTCCTATCTCTCTTCATCATCAGATTCGTCTTCTCACTCTTCACCACCACCATCAAAGAAATCAACAAAATCATCATCGGATCAAATAAAGTAACTCCATCTTGGATCTCTTAATCTAAGAATCGAATCGTTAAAGCCATCCAAATGATCGAAAGAAAGATATTCTCCACGAAAGTTGACTTTCCTCGTGATCAGCATATCTTCATGATAGAATGACAAGATGTAAGTTGAAAGGTAGTATGTAAAAGCTTATGAAGGATGATCTTGAGGATCATGGGCGAGATGATAAAAGGATACCTCACAAGTTCTTAATGGAGGTCATTCGAAGCTAGACAAAGAGATGTATACCAGACAACTTTATCAGAATATCTTACATTTAGCCAAGCGAGCCATGAAATCAACTCCGATGAATTTGAGCATCAATCGATTGAAACTACAATCTTCTCGGATGATGAATAGTAAACCCGGTAGCGAGGAAATGTCAACACGTTCAACGTTTGCCTCCCTGAAGCTAAAGCTTTGAAGCATTCTGGAATACCAACTCAACATCATTCGAGAAGAAGGCTATAAGGCCTAAGCGTTGAGATGATGAAGACAAAGATCAAGATAAGGATAGGAGCCTAAACGCAAAAGTCGGTGAATCATCTTCGATTCGATTGCAATCATCCTCCACCACAAAGGACTCGGCTCAACAAAGATCTCCTCCCCTCTTATGGCGATAAACCTCACCGAGGTTAGAGACACCACCCCGGACTCGAGAAACCGGTGATCACTTTGAGTATACGGGTGGTGACGATGAGGAATACCATGAACCCCAACAACAACCCGCACCCACATAATCACAGAAACCCGAGAATCCTCATCTAGGCCTAAGAAAAAGAAGAAGAAAGCCCAAAGTGCGGCGTCCTATCGTAGATGAGATAACACTGAGAGGAATTTGATGGTTCTCTACTCTTGTTAATTCCACTCCTACCTGTGAAGGTCAAGATCCCGGTAGGCGGAATACATTGAGACATGCAAAGAATCGCGCAAGAAAAATTCGAGTAAAGAAGATGAAATCCGAGTTCTGCGGCGAATCAAGAATGAAGCTTTTCAGCTGTGGAAGATAGCTCAGAAAGTGCCATCGAGGTCGAATATCACCTTGACAACATTGTTCGAGCTATGTCTAATAACATGGATTGGCTCAACCCAAAAGCAAACATCGACTTTATGAAGCGGGACAACCGTCCATATTACCCGACCGGTCAAACCACTACCAGCGATAAATGACCCGGATCCCTAGGATCCCATTCAGATATTTCTTCAACAAATACTTGGAACTTCTTATTTCACGCGGTGGCGATGGTTCAGGAAATACGCTCATCCTTGACACTTCCATTCCAGGAGATACTCTGTTGCACATAGCTTCTCGAGGAAAAGAGCTAATCACTTGTTCTCCAACAAAGTGGAAGCATCTGACAGAGATGCAATGTATGGGATTCATCATTGGTAGGACGCCAAAGAATCTACTACGAGCTGCCAGTCGAAGTCTCAACATGCGGTGTTGATGCTAAAAACATCATTGCCATCAAACACGTTGATCTTTCATCCAAATGGGACTACACTTATCTCAAGAATATTGTGGTCAAGAGACAAGATGAAAGGGATTATGCATTCTCAGAAGGTGACTTTGAGAATTTGTCTATCACGACATGAAGACATGTACCTTGCCAAAGTCTGGTCATTATGGACAATTCTCCGAAGTACAACGTGAATTCATCAAGTCGATTGCTCATCTTCATCAGACGCATAGTTATCAAAGCGTGTAGAAGATCTCCGCTTCAGATAGAATCTTATCGATTCAGGTCAACTTCACTCCACCGCAGCTTGATCTTCCCAACATCAACTAGCTTTCACAATTTACACTCATCCTGACAAACCATTGGCGTCGTTTACAGCAGTGAACTTCAAAGAAATTGCTTGATGGCGTGCAGAGATCTTCACAAGTTTGGAGATCACACTTTGAAGATGGTTAGGGCCGGATTGGCTTACGGTTGAAGGCTATACATCGAAGATGGGTCTCTTAGCGATGGAATTCTCGAGGTCGAAGGGATGTGAAGAGGATCATCACAATGATTGATGAGCGGTTGTATAGGGATCATTAGGAAGATTGGAAAGCTATGTTGGTGAATACGTGGAAACATCATGAAGCTTTCAGCGCCCAGATTCACACTCCTGGCGACATCTCGGACTACACGGTACCCCTTGAGCTGCTTCTTTCATTATAAATTTGGATGTATGATTTATTATGTCGGTAATGCAATAGCATACATTGATTAATGCAACCGTACTTGTAAATAATGGACCCTGTGGTACGCTTCAGTGCCACAATCCTTATAAAAGGAGCGAAAGTGTCACACCCCCAAATTACCTGTTTTGGAGCATAATGGAATTCCTGGGGATTGACTGTCATAGCATCACAATCACAGTTATATTGAGCGACCTAAAGTGTCATTTGAAAAATACATATTGGATTTAATAAAAACATTCGAGTTACAAAGAGGTCCCAAATGAAAGTTACTATCTGCGGAAAATAAGTTTGATACAAGTCAAACGATGTTTTTAAAGTATATAAATCCCATGTGAGGCAGCGTCGTCAGCGACTCTATGATGTGTCCTCATGCATGCCATGAAGTGAATGCCTTAGTTACCCGAAAATACATTGCTAAAAGTGTCAACACAAAGGTTGAGTGAGTTCATAGAGTTTATGTATATGCATATTACGACTACCACAAGTATAAGTTTGTATGACAATGATGTCACAAAAATGATACAATTGCTATAAGTCCATGACACGAAGCTTGGTGATGTTCGCCCCAACAGAGTGTTTGCCAAATAACTCAAATAATGATTAAGAAATGAAATGCATCCGTCCGGTTGGAATCCGCCAACCCGGATGGAGGTGTCACCCTCGATAGATCTATCCACTCACCCTCGCTTCTATGAAATTAGCGGTTCATGTTATATAATGGGGACATTCAATTGGCATGAGGTAACTTAAGCAATGTAATGAATTTGATATACTTGGTATAATAATAAAAATGATGTGCAATGTATTCTCCCCCGTAGGTTTGAAATAATGTAAAAACTTGAATTAATCGGGGCTATGAAAACTCACACTTTGCAATGATAATAATGATGTAAAGGCAATCTTTGAAGCAGCAACCTCGACCATGACCTAGTATGAATGATATGATCTATGACAAGTTATGATGTAATGTTGTGCATGCAAACTCATACAATCTATACCACTTATGCGCTTTTGAAAATAGAATTTATCATCAAAATATATGTTTATGACATCTCGTCATGTTATAAAATACTTTACAAGTATTTACGTTGAAATGATATCTTACGATAATCATTTAATGATTTATTGAAATTATAACTTTTAGGTAAGTAAAATAATGTCGTCGGAAATTTCATGAAAGTGACTAAAATGGCCTCGAAAAGCTAGTCGTAAAATGGTGCACGTCGGTGTTAAAACGAACTCAACGATTTTGGGAAGCTTGTATCATTATCTCAAAGTTTTAGCATTTAAGTTTTCATCGTAGAGGTCTCGATCATGGAGAAAAATATAGGTTAAGTATGGTACTTGTGTCCAAAATATCGTTTAAGAGTGGTTTTCGGCAAAGTTTAAGTGACCATATTTCATTTGTTACAACTCCGCTTGACAAATGGTATGACATTTTGGAAAATATGCTTGGCGAACTAACTTTTACTAGAACACATTACTTTATAAAAAGTTCCACATCAATGTTTAAAACAACCTTCAACTTGTTGCGTATACTTGCCTATTAGAAATTTAATAGTTTTTCTTATATATTAAAGTTACGACAACTTTTGTAGCGTGTATAATTCAATCGTTACAAATCCGTTTTCTACGTTTTATAGGTCTTTAGCTTTGTATCAAAGTATACTAAGATATTTTTGAAAAGTCGACATAATTTATAGCCTAAAGTTTCATTTTTGACTCGTACAAATTTGACGTAACATGCTGAAATTTCAAGAAAATTATAGTTTTAAATTAGCCAACTTGAAAAATTCATAACTTCTTCATTATAGCTCCGTTTTAATCCGTTCAAGCGGCCACGTTTTTGTTTTAAAGTTTATTTTCTAAATATCTAGGCCAAAAATTTTTACCTACTGTCGGATTTTCCAGATTTCGAAAATAAGGACAGACCCTTTTGCAAACTTGTCGAAATGAGTTTTTCTTGCGCCAAACCTATTCTAACCCATTCAAAACAACTCCGAAGCTATTCTAATCCTACCATACACTTTCTTAGGGTGTCATGGGTTCCTAGACATCACCAAGAGTGATTTATAACAAGGAGTAATTATAGGATGACAAATATATATATAACTCTTAAAATCAATGAAAAATTGGTATAAACCTCATGAGACTTGCATGTTTTCTCAAATATGATGAAATGACCATAAAAATAAATATGAAATATGATGATGAATATGAATGCTTACAAGTAACTTGATGAGGTTTATGGACAATGGATTTTTCCTAATCACCATAGGTTTTTATTGCAAAACCTTGATAATGAGTGAGACTAGAGTGTTAAAACCTTGTCTAGAAAAATATTTGGATGATCTTCCTTGGTCCTTATGGTTGCCGTAAGTTTTGGTGTGGAGAAGAGAGGAAGAGAGTAAATGATCTTTTACACCTTAGATATGTGTAGTTTTGAGTATAATATGGATATATGCATTGTATAGGTTAGATATTTTATGTAAAATGGTGTGACTCACCTAGGTGTGTCGACAACATGAAAGAAAAACAAAGGAAACACTTACTTGTATGATATATTATATAAGTATCTTAGTAATGTATAGTTATTTAAGGATAGATGGTAACTTGTGTACATATTTAAACATTTAGGGTAGCGTTAGATAAAAATAAATTTTAACGGAACAAAATAAAATGTATTGAAGCCATAAAAATTATAAAAATAAATTTCTTGAAAAATTTGAGTGGAATAATAATTATCGTTAGTTGTTCTGAAAACCGTCAGAATTATATAAACTTAACAATTTATATACGAAATAAATTGAAAACATCGGGTAAACTCATAATATAATTTTATAGTCTTAAAAGGAGTATAAAAATATATTAGGAATATTTTTGGAAGTGTCGGATCAATGTTTCAAAATAATGTTTACGCGATAGCGTTTATTTAATAGGAAAATTACGCGTTGAATGAAAAATGCAAAACCATGCATGAACCGATATGAAATGATGTTATTGATGTTATGTAGACTAAACCTAGTCTATATGAAATGTCCTTGATGATATGTTCATGAATTCGCAGCTAAACCATTAAGGTTACGCGATTTGATACTGTGAAACGTAGTTTACGATAAATGATGAAATAGTGAAACTTTTAAAGTTTATAAAATGACCTGGAATTACGAGTTGTCACATTCGCCAACAAAAAGGAATTCAGTCCACGAATTCAGTCCATGTTAGGTCCTACGATTATTCGGTGAAAGGTGAGAATATTTGGGTCGCATCGGGTCGTCCTGTGTTTTCTGAATCGTACCACGCCTTTCCAAGACGGGATGTTGAACATATATTTTTGCCAACTTGAACTTTTAATGGTATGCGACTTATGAAACATACTTCCAATATTTTGCGTCATATATCGACGTAGCTTATCTAGCTATATGTTGTTACTTGTAACTGATTTTTGATCTGTTCGATCACTTTGTTGTTTCATGAATGACTTATGGACTTGTGAGTTAAACTTTCCTGGTTTTGACCCGTGAATAAGTGATTGACACCTCAACCATAGAGTGCCTCAATAGGTGTAGTCAATATGTTCATGTAATAACTATTGTTGTAAGGGAACTTGTTCGATGAAGAATGATTTACCTAATCATTTCTAGAATATCACACATGCTTTGAGTATATCTTCAAATGTTTGAATTGTTCTCTCGCTCTAACCATTGAGCTGAGGATAATAGGTGATACTGATGTCCTAATAGATTCCATGGAAAGATTGAAATGATTGCTAGAAATCTAAGGAAATCGGCTTCCTTATATTATGTACAACTAAAATTGATACTACGTGTCTCGTGCCAAATTTCAAAGTGTCAAGTCTGTCGAAAAGGACTTTATTGAAAAGGATAGATTATGGGTAACAATTGTAATTCCTCGCTTTCGTTCAAATAATGTCATGATTTGAATCTAACTTGCCTAAGGTGTTTAGTCTCCATGACTAAAATGTTTATTGTTTGATTATCGAAGTGTTTCCATGCTATATGTTGTAAAGTCACAAAACCTTAAATATTTAAGTGATGTGGTGTAGTGATTGATTTTCAAGATTTGTTCTGATATTGAGTGCTTCTAAAATATTTCATCACTTAGATTGTTATCATGCTAGCTGAAAGTAGATATCGGCTTATACTATACCAAGGAATGTTTGTTCTAATTTCACTTGTAGATGGAAAGTCATTGATTGTCCGATATGTTCAAACTCTTTGCATCTCTTGATATAGAAGTGAGGCTATCTGTAATTTCTAGAGAACACAATGCCTTAGGGAAAGTTTATATCGATAACCTAAATTTAACCAAATTTTCCTTTAAGGGAAACTCATTGTAGGGAAGTTCACATATTGTTGAGGCCATGTTTAGTGAAATGTTCTGTAGTCTCATTTAGAAGACTTGGTTTATCCCTATGATGTTGCTTAGTGTGTATATGTTTCGTACTAAATCTTGTAACTCGGTCTAGCTAGTACTTTTGAAATGATATAATTTGGCTTCTAGTCCAAAATAGTGGTTCGGAATGTCTCATAATGTCTTGAGATTTTTGTTAGGTTTTGAAACGTCTCACTATATACTTCTAGTCCTTGTTGGTAGTCCTAGAATGTTTTCATTGTTTTCTTGTATCGAGAAATCCTCCTCATAGATGATATAGGAAGCCTTTCCTAAAAGGTCACTCATCAAATTCTAACTTATCGGTTGAGTGAGGAATGAATGGCGTAGGCTTCTATAGAGGGTTAACAAAAGAAATGTTTATGAACAATTTATCTGATTACAAAGCTTTGCTTTTGAGTGAAAATTGTTTTAAGAGATTTGAAATGATGCTTGTTACTTTCACGACATAATTCTTCTTGAATTATACATAGGTGATCAAGCCATGTATAATCGAGGACAAATGATGTGATGCTTGGTTTTGTTGAAATGATATTATGTTCCTCCGAAGTTTTAGATGGTATTCAACGTTTTGTTTTGTAAGATAATGGCTCAATGATTTTTCAAAGTAACATGAAAATCGTTTAAGCATGATGATATTAAATCATTGATAAAATGAATGAAAACCAATTGATAGGGTGGTAACGAAACAACTTGTTTTAAAACCTTATGAAACAATGTTTCTAAGATGGTGTAGAATAGCTTGAAATAAAATTTAAAGTGAAATACTGTTATGAAGTAGTAGCAAAGTAACTTGAAATATAATTTGTTGAATGGTTTGTAGGATACACGGGGCAACCTCATAGAATGGTAATAGTCTCCTAATTGGTCAAGAATAAAGTTGGCCTAACCCCTAGTAAGATAGTGAGGTATCATCTCGAAATGATTGAAAATTGGGCAATTGGAATAAAGAATGAAATGAACAAAGGTTGTGATTAACGTGGAGATAATAAATGATAAAGATTACATAAGATTGAAAGGTACCTATTATACATTCTGTTGATGGTCAAATCGTGTTTCAAGTGTAGGAGCAGTAGGCGGTCTAGCGGCAATAGCCCTAGAAATCTCACAGTCCTCAAACCTATGAGACGGTGTAGTGTCTATAGTCTTAGTGATAAATGATAATGGTGTGTCAAATCATGCACCGCTTCCCAAGCTTGTCAGTGTATGAGTAGTGTATATGAGACGTGATGACACGGATGGTACTCTAGATGACAATGATGATGAAAATGATGACAATGACGATAATGAAAATCCTTGTGGTGAGTTAAGAAAATAGGTTCATTAGGACTAAACCTATAAGTTCTACCAAATGGTATAATCACATCCCAACCGAATGATAAAATTGTCCTTTAAGATCCTACGGTGAATCAATAGTGATCGCTTTGATGGTGTAGGTGCAACTTACGTCCTCCTAAAGGGTTCATCTCATCATCGATGTTATTGGTGTTGAGTCAACTAATGTTAAAATTGTAATAGGGAATGACAGGGCATTCTCCATGTCAAAGTGATGTGAGTATAATGGGATGGGTATTTGAAGGCATCTATGTGACAATCGATTTTGAAATGAAAGTAAATAACTCGTAAAATGTGCGTATGAAACAGCATGTATAGTGACTATGCACTTATGATGAAATGATGAGATACTATGATGATGTAGTTATAGTCTAGGGTCAATGATGCAACCTAGTTCTCTATAACCCGAAGCTCACGATGCCAATCTGTCACACCCCAAATTACTGTTTTGGAGCGGAATGGAATTCACGGGGATTGATTGTCATATAGCATCACAATCACAGTTATATTAAATGACCTAAAGTGTCGTTTGGAAAATACATCGCTTGATTTAATAAAACATTGAGTTACAAAGAGGTCCCAAATGAAAGTTACTATAATGCGGAAAATAAGTTTGATAGAAGTCAAACGATGTTTTAAAGTATATAAATCCCATGTGAGGCGCATAGTCACGCTGACTCTATGATGTGTCCTCAAGCATGCCATGAAGTGAATGCCTTAGTTACCTGAAAATACATTGCTAAAAGTGTCAACACAAAGGTTGAGTGAGTTCATAGAGTTTATGTATATGCATATCGACTACACAAGTATAAGTTTGTATGACAATGATGTCACATAAATGATACAATTGCTATAAGTCCATGACACATTTGGCCGATGTTAAGCCCCAGCAGTGTTTGCCAAACAAATCAAATAATGATTAAGAAATGAAATGCATCCGTCCGGTTGGAATCCGCCAACCGGATGGAGGTGTCACCCTCGATAGATCTATCCACTCACCCTCACTTCTATAAATTGCGGTTCATGTTATATATGGGGACATTCAATTGGCATGAGGTAACTTAAGCAATGTAATGAATTTGATATACTTGGTATCGTAATAAAATGATGTGTAATGTATTCTCCCCCGTGGGTTTGAAATAAAGTAAAAACTTGAATTAATCGGTGCTATGAAAACTCACCTGTTGCAATGATAATAATGATGTAAAGGCAATACCTGAAATGAGCGCAACCTCGACCATGACCTATTATGAATGATATGATCTATGATAAGCTATGATGTAATGTTGTGCATGCAAACTCATATGAAATCTATACCACTTATGCAGCTTTTGAAAATAGAATTTATCATCAAAATATATGTTTATGACATCTCGTCATGTTATAAAATACTTTACAAGTATTTACGTTGAAATGATATCTTACGATAATCATTTAATAATTTATTGTGAAATTATAACTTTTCGTCGTAAAATAATGTCGTTGAAATTTTCATGAAAGTGACTAAAATGGCCTCGAAAAGCTAGTCGTAAAATGGTGCACGTCGAGTGTTAGGAAACGAACTCAACTGTTTTGGGAAGCTTGTATCATTATCTCAAAGTTTTAGCATTTAAGTTTTCATCCTAGAGGTCTCGATCATGGATATAAATATAGGTTAAGTATGGTACTTGTGTCCAAAATATCGTTTAAGAGTGGTTTTCGGCAAAGTTTAAGTGATCATATTTCATTTGTTACAACTCCGCTTGACAAATGGTTTGACATTTTGGAAAATATGCTTGGCGAACTAACTTTTACTAGAAGACATTACTTTATAAAAAGTTCCACATCAATGTTTAAAACAACCTTCAACTTGTTGCCGTAATACTTGCCTATTAGAAATTTAATAGTTTTCTTATATATTAAAGTTCGACAACTTTTTGTAGCGATGTATATATATCCGTTTTCTCGTTTTATAGGTCTTTAGCTTTGTATCAAGAATACTAATATATTTTGATAAGTTCGACATAATTTATAACGCCTAAGTTTCATTTTTGACTTCGTACAAATTTGGCGTAACATGCTGAAATTTCGAGAAAATTATAGTTTTAAATTAAGCCAACTTGAAAATTCATAACTTCTTCGTTATAGCTCCGTTTTAATCCGTTCAAGCGGCCGCGTTTTCGTTTTAAAGTGTATTTTCTAAATATCTAGGCCAAAAAATTTTACCTACTGTCGGATTTTGCAGATTTCGAAAATAAGGACAGACCCTTTTGCAAACTTGTCGAAATGAGTTTTTCTTGCGCCAAACCTATTCTAACCCATTCAAAACAACTCCGAAGCTATTCTAATCCAACCATACACCTTCTTAGGGTGTCATGGGTTCCTAGACATCACCAAGAGTGATTTATAACAAGGAGTAATTATAGGATGACAAATATATATATAACTCTTAAAATCAATGAAAAAGTGGTATAATATGAATGCTTACAAGTAACTTGATGAGGTTTATGGACAATGGATTTTTCCTAATCACCCTAGGTTTTTATTGCAAAACCTTGATAAAGAGTGAGACTAGAGTGTTAAAACCTTGTCTAGAAAAATATTTGGATGATCTTCCTTGGTCCTTATGGTTGCCGGTTTTGGTGAGGAAGAGAGGAAGAGAGTAAATGATCTTTTACACCTTAGATATGTGTAGTTTTGAGTATAATATGGATATATGCATTGTATAGGTTAGATATTTTATGTAAAATGGTGTGACTCACCTAGGTGTGTCGACAACATGAAAGAAAAACAAAGGAAACACTTACTTGTATGATATATTATATAAGTATCTTAGTAATGTATAGTTATTTAAGGATAGATGGTAACTTGTGTACATATTTAAACATTTAGGGTAGCGTTAGATAAAAATAAATTTTAACGGAACAAAATAAAATGTATTGAAGCCATAAAAATTATAAAAATACATTTCTTGAAAAATTTGAGTGGAATAATAATTATCGTGTAGTTGTTCTGGAAATTAAAACCGTAAATTATATAACATAACAATTTATATACGAAATAAATTGAAAACATCGGGTAAACTCATAATATAATTTTTATAGTCTTAAAAGGAGTATAAAAATATGTTAGGAATATTTTTGGAAGTGTCGGATCAATGTTTCAAAATAATGTTTACGCGATAGCGTTTATTTAATAGGAAAATAAGCGTTTAATGTAAAATGCAAAACCATGCATGAACCGATATGAAATGATGTTATTGATGTTATGTAGACTAAATCTAGTCTATATGAAATGTCCTTGATGTTATGTTCATGAATTAGCAGCTAAACCATTAAGGTTCTGCGAATTTGATACTCGTAAACGTAGTTTACGATAAATGATGAAATAGTGAAACTTTTAAAGTTTATAAAATGACCTGAAATTACGAGTTGTCCTGAGAAAGCTTCTTACTTTAGAGTAAAACCTATCAAACCTTTCATTTTTCAAGGTTTTGCTCAAAAGAACAAGTACTTTCCCTTATGATTTTCAAAACCTCAACCGTTTATATCACTTTCGTTGAGGGTACTTGACTTAAAACTTTGTTCACAAATTTTTTCACGGTGGTCATTCTTCCCTTAGCGGTCGAAATGGTCATATTTATTCTCAACTTTTCAAAAATAACATTTTATATGCCATTTTGAGGGGAAAAAATATGTGATAAGAAATATATTGTGTTTTGCTATATGAACTCGTGTAAAAGACTTTAACCCATGAATTGAGCTCTTGCTTTGCTAGTAACTCGAAAAGACTTGTCCGGGCGGTAATAATTTCAAGCTAGTTTGCTAGTGATGTAGCGTGTCTCATAAAGGACTTATGCGAGTAGAATGTACCATTAGAAACTCTTGGTAGACATGAACTCACGGCGGGTTTGACAACCTTAAGAGGATTGTCTACACCTTCAAGGTAGTTATTAGAGCTAGTTGTCACCTAAAAGGCTGACAATGCAACTCTTTAACTATGCCACGTAACCGTGTCTCGCGGGGAATGTCTATCTTGAGTTGATCAATTCAAAATGTCGAGCTCTTTCCTCACTGTGCATTTAACCGTTAAATCTCTTAAGCACATGTGGAGGAGGAGTATTTATGCAAAATCTCATCTCAACGATGGTTCAAAATGTTTTTATTCATAAACACCGAGCGAGATTTTTCAAGTAATTGGTTTTATGGCAACATAGGTTAGTCATGGAGTTATAAGGTGACTAAGGTTAGGAATAACCGTCCTATGATCCGCCAGAGCCGGAGGGATCTACCTAAGGACACCACAAATAGTTAGTATTTAGAAGTCCTTAGGTATGATTATAAAAAGGAGAAAATGAAAATCGGAGAAAGAAGGAGTTGAAGAATTAAAAAGAAATGCAAAGAAAAGGGTGAAAAGAAATAGCCCTCCGATTATTCAACTTAGGGAAGACACGGGTTCAATTCATATACTCTTGGTTGTCACTAGATGACACCGGTATTGAAGATTAAAAGTCGTCATGGACCCAGTGGCGCATGCACTAAACCTTCTTAACCACTCAAGTTTCTCTCAACAGAAGCTTGCTTCATTCTCATAGGGAACCCTACGTAAACTATCGGCTTTCTCTTAGAGATTCTTTGGTATTGAAGAAGGAGACCCTCTCCCTAGTCTCACCTTTCGGGAAAACCAAAACGCAAAATTGAGTCTAGAGCCACGAGATTCATCAAAAGATCTCTTAGGTACACTTGACATTTCATCACTTGATATTCAACAATAAGAATTTCAGGGGTACATTATCGAGTCCTTCACGGATCTTAGCAATCTGTCGAGAACATTTATGAGAGGTTCACATTTGTGATCCTCGGTAATTGAATGGAAACTCACTGCGGGTCAACATCAAACGACCACGGCCGGAATTAAACCGGCAACTCCCGTGGATTGCGCTTAGTGGTCTCAAACGGTCTGATGCGTGAGGTGATGCTTTGGTGTACCTCGTGACTCATCTGAATCGTAGGTGTATTTTGGTACATCGTGTTATCTCACTTGTGGGACTCCGATTCAGGCGGCCTTTGTAAATTAGAGTTGTGTTTTCACACTATCTTTGTCAACACTCTCGAAGTTCAAACTTGTAAGTGACGGAATCCGCTTATTACTAACCGTTTTAATGTTTACTTCTTATGGAGGCTCTGGAGCGGAATGATCGTGCAGATTCTCCGTTTGTTCACACCAACAAAATCATCAAAGAAGTTCTATCTTAAAGCAACACAAAAGTCAGAATGATTCTTCGTCAAATCAAAGAATCTACAATGTTAAAGACTTAAAGAACTTCATCAGTACCGTAATCCAACGTTAAAGAGTGTGTGAGCATGTTGGAGAAAGGCGTGGAACACTGAAGCGTGAAGCAAACACGAGGAAAACTAGATCTTGCGAGATAACAACATACTATTACTTTCATCACAAAGAACAATGATCAAAGAACAAAGTTAAAGATGGCGTCAAAGCATAACTGTTCAAAGAAAACTATCTCGCTACACTGGGGAGATGGTTCAAATCAAGGCAATTCTTCTCACAAGAAAGAAGAATGTCGAGAAGGCGTCAAAGCTACTATTACATCAACGCCTTCACCGTTTTTCATCACCAACACTTGAGGGGGAGATTGTTGGAATCACTCCTAAACCTTTATTCAAGTGTTAGTTACTCATATGTAATAGGTAGCTTAATTATGGCCTTTATGTTTGTTATTATCCTAAAGCTTATGTAGAAGGCCCATGAGCTTAGGCCCAAGCCCATAGGAGAAAGGAAGGGACTAAGAGTGTTGCCCTAGCTTCCCTCCTATAAATACTCTTGTAAACCTTCATTTGAAGGTTGGTTGTTCAAGTTATTCTCTCATTCACATCTCTACGCCTAACCGTGCTACATATACGTGTTTGTGGGTTTGTTTACTTGTTCAATCACCTTTATCTCTTTCTATTAAGCTTGTGTTGTAAATCTAGTGACCTAACAGACCTATTCAAAGTATGTTCACTTCTTAAGGGAATAGTTCTACCAGTAGGCATCCATTTCCAAATGGGCATTGATCTAGATAATTTAGTGCACATCTCATTAAGATTGAATTTGCGGCCAGTAGGTATCCACTGATAACCTATGTTACTAAATTTCCTTCCTGTGGGTTTCCATTGTCTTTTAACCTTCTTCTGCCATTGCTTTCTAGCCTTCTTAGCTTGATTTTTTTCATTAACTATCTTAATAGGACATTTAACAGCATTAATCAAATCGTTCAAACCACATTCAAGATTAGTAACAGAAACCACGCAATCATCATTACATGTTTTGCCAAAAGTAGCAGAATTCACATTAATTACGATGCGGCTTAGGGCTAATACTAGAATCAACATGATTCGTTTTATTCAAATTCTCCCTAAGGTGATCTTCTACTCTCTTCCACTGAACATTCCTAGCACGCAAGCTCCTATCATTCTTTGTGTTGCCTTGAGGCTTTGACCCGCTTGCTTTGGTGTCACTTCTTACTCTGTAGAGGGTGGAACATTAGTAGGTTTTGCTACTTTTTGCATTTCTGAACTAGAAGTGCAGGGATCTGAACTACTTGAAGGCACATTGAAATTCACTTTCTTAATCCTGGGCATCGAATGGTTTGTATACTTAGCACTAGGCATGGAACAAGGCATGCGACTTTATCTTTTGCACATAAGGATTTAGGACATGTTGCTATTAAACATTCTAACATCTCTTGAGATCGTTTGGCACGAATACAAGCAAACCTAATTTCACTATCAAGTAGCTTATTTATGAAGTCCTCTTCTACAATCTCACGAAGACATTCAAGACTATCCTTAAGGCGAGCAAGATAATTATGAAATACAAGTTCGTTATTCCTAAGATGAGGAGGAATATATTTAACTTGATCCATTATATATTTGCTTGATGCGAGGATGACTTTGATACAACATTCTCATTAAAGACAAGTGGCAGTTTCCCTTTTTCCTGACTCCTCAGATTCTCAATTTCATTTTATAAAGATGTTATTTTTTCGTTGTTCTTGTCATGAGTGACTTTCATTAAATCATATAATTCTTTAAAGTGTAGTTTAACTTTTTCATTTTCTTCTAGAAAACTCTCATTTTCATTTTGTAAAACATTAACCAAGTTTTGAAGATGAAACGTTTGAGAATACTGAGAATCTAAAGGAGGAGGCATTTGGGAGCTAGTCACGTTGTTCTTTTCACCCTTTAATTTTGAAATTTGGGTTCTCATTTTTCTGATCGTGTTACAATGAGCTAGAATCTGTTCATCAGGTTTGCTTATTTCAAAAACTGCATCAAATTCAGGTGCATCCAAGGATGTCTTGATATTTGAGGTTTTAACATTTTCTTTTCGATGTTGATATTTTAATTGTAAATCAAGATGCTCAACTTCTAGTTTAGAATAATGTTTTACCAGGTTATCATGATCATCCTGTTCAATTTTCTCATGCAATTTAGAGTTAGTTTTTTCAAGCTCAATGACACGATCATGGGAGACTTTCAGAGCAACAGATAATTTATGAAATTGAGATGCATTAATTGAACAATTCGTGGCAGTGTAAAACACATCTTGAGTGATACATTCAGAGATCAGATTCTCATTCAAGGTGTGCAAGTTCTTCCTCTCAATCTTATTGTATTTTAATTCACGCTCATAGTCATTGACTTCAACTATCATAGCATCAAATTCCTTTTCCATTTCTTTAATATCGAATCTATCCCTTTTAAGACTCTCAAAGTGACCTTTTAATTGTTTAAAGAAGGCATGACCTCGGTTAAATAACATTTTTTAGTTTTCGAAAACCCTTTCCCCCAGTTATCCCTGTAGGTGTGATTCTCTTCTTACATGTCTTCTCAAAATCAACAAATAGTTGATAAACAACATACAGGTTGATTAAGGTCTTGCTATTAGTGGCAATAGATCTAGGAACTAAGTGCATTGGTGTATTTGGAGGATACACGGTAGCTACTGAGCATTTTCCTAAAGGGAGTGTTCGTTTCAATAAGTACATTAACTTTTTGTTTATCCATGTCCTTTTTCCAAAAAACTTGTTCTGGGGTTAATAGAGTTTGAGCCTTAAACTTGTTCAGGGAGATCCAATTTTCCTTCGTGTAATCGTGGGGTTTTATTGTTATGTTTTCCTTTTTACACACAGGATCGTTAAGCTTCTTATCCATTTTCTCCCTAGAGGCATCATTTAATTTTCTATCCTCTTCCGTGCTTCCAACACATGATGGTGTTTGCCTAGGCTTAAGAATCTCATTACCATCACACAGTACCTTATGAGCAGCTCTAGCCTTTTTAACTACCTCGGGATTAGGTTCCTCAACAAGGGGAATGCTATGCTTATCGCTTAAGACTCTATGCTTAGTGATCAAGTGGCAGATCTGAATGGTATTCCCTTATGCGTACAACTTATTTTCAAGTTTGTTTTCAAAGTTTTAGATTAGAAAAATCATTCGAAAGTTTTGATTCCTTAGCATTAAATTCTTGTTTAAGCACTTTAACATTATCTTGAAGCTCTTGCTTTTGCTTACAGATTTTAGAAAGCTTTTCATGTAAGGAATTTAACTCTTGTTTTAACACTTCTTCTCTAAAATTACTTTTTCTAATAATTGTACTCATTTGGTCATCCATTTCCTGCTCACGAGTAGTTAACTCCAACTTAGCACGTTGTTCATTAATAGCAACTTGTTCCTTATAGGCATTCAGTTCAAAGATAACAGAATCATCAGGGGCACATGCAGTGTATTCATAAAAAACATAGTCATCATTGACTGCAGAGGATGCATCACTTGGTACAATCTCACTTTCACTTTGCTTCACATATTGATCATATGAGACAATATTGCTATTACCCTCATTATCAATATCTTAATCAAAAGTTTTAGGAGATTGTACTTCATTATGCATCTTTTGCTCATCAACTTTATCGTATAGTTTTAATACCTCTGAAATGATTGAGTCTTTGGATAGGCCAGCCTGTTGTGGTGATGAGACCTTTGGAGAGACCATAGGTGAGATGCTAGCCATGAAGATAGTTTGAGCATTAGGTTCATCATCGACATCAGAGTCAAATGCATCACAGTCAGCTACTTGAAAGGCATTTTGATTATTGTGAGCTATTTCCTGAATTGGCTGTTCATCAACATCAGCATCATAGGTTTGGCATTTCCCTCAGCAAGAAATAACAACTCCTCTTCATCAAAGCTGCTCCATTATCCTGAGCTTGACAAGCAACATCTTGTCTCTGAAGTATTCTATATTCTGTGGACGTTTTGGGGATGTGCAGTTCCTAGCAATGTGTCCCTCACCACCACAGTTGTAGCATTTGACTGGCTTTGCTTGTCCTTGATTTGGATTCCTTCCACGATTCTGATTTGCCACATATCCTCTACCAACTCCGCCTGTTCCCTGTTCATACTGCCTTTCTTGAACTGGTTGCACCATAACCTTCCATCTCTCGGTAGCTTGATTGTGTGGATTGGATGTGTTTGAGGTTATTGTTGGTATGTAGGAGAGAGTTCATGTTTTGACTAACCATGAGAGACAGTTGATTGATGAAGTTTTCCATGAGTGTGTTTGAGTCGGGAGGCTTATATGTTGGATCAGGGATGAGCTTGTAATCACCATTACCCATGGGTATGACTTGAGAAGCTTTAGTGGTAATTCCAACATTTGTGTAAAAGGCTGTTGAATCATTTGAGGAACTTGTTTCTCCCTGTTTAGCTTTGAATTGTTCAAGAATTCTTTTTTCAAACATAGCATGTCTCTCATTTTGAAGGAGGAAGGCATACAGTTTCTCATAGTTTGTATTCTTCAATCCTTTGGTTAGCTTTACAGCGGTGACAAATTTGTGCCATTCGGGATTCATGTTGTTCACAAACTTTGAGTTCAGCTGAATGTTTGGCATGGTCATTTTGATATTCCTCATATCATTCACAAGCTTGTGGAATCTCACGTAATAATCATAGACACTCTCATCTTGTTTCATCTTGAAGTGCTCAAATTCATCATACAGTTGTGATTCTCTGTCTTCCTTAGTTAATTCAGAACCTGAGAGAAGCATCTTGACATTATCCCAAACATCCTTGGCTTTAGTGTTGTGATTGATGAGCTTGTAGATGCCTTTTGGAAGACCACGAATATAATGTTTGAAGCCACGATATCGATCGAATCCCTTTTCTCCTTATCATCGAGCTCATCATCGTCTTTGGTCTGTCCAATCAAAAGATCATGGTTCCATCTGCAGCAGTATCAATTATGTCTCTTGTAGTCTCAATCGGATAAGGTCCTTCATCAATGGATTTGAGAATGTTGACCTCATTTTCCTTTCCAAGACAGTACAATGTCGATTCGTTGAGCCCAAGAGTCATAGTCGATTCGTCAAGCATGGGTGGATGAGTATCCGAACATTTGCTTGAACATCCTCGCAACATGTGGAGATGATTGTAGGCATGTTGGTAGACATGTTTACAGATTTCATGGGATTTTATAACTCTATGATTAAACCGGGAAATAGATTCTTTCACGGGATTTTACTAAATCAAGAGAAAACCATATAAGAAACAAAAGTTTAACCAAGTCGCTAAGAATCCTTGAACCAAGTTTCTAAGCACCAAGTCGCTAAGTAGCAACTCACTAAACCTCAAGTTGCTATGAATCAAGTCGCTAAGCCCAAGTCGCTAAGACCCAAGTCGCTAGACACAAATCGCTAAAGCACCAAATCGCTAAACAGTCAAGTCACTAAAGAGCAACTCGCTAATTATCAAAGTCGCTAATGTCAAGTCGCTGAGAACAATAAGTACAAGTCGCTAGAAATAATGAAAGCAAGTCGCTAACCCCACCAAGTTGCTAGCCGTAGTGGAGAATCCACTAACTTGTATTGTTTATCGGCTTGTCTCAATAGATAAGTCGCTAAGCTCAAGTCGCTACGACTAACACTACAACTCGCTAGAAATTACTGAAGCAAGTCGCTACAAAGAAATTCACAACGAGACTCAAGTCGCTACCTTGAAAAACTTCAAAAACACACTTTTCAATCCAAAACAAGCCCAACCACAGTGATTCAAGCTTTCCAAATCAAAACCCAAGCACTTAAAATGATTCTAAACACTAAAGTACACTCAAAATTCAAACTTTAACACAAGAAATGATCCATATGATGCAAAAACCACTAAACTATTTCAAACTCAAAAACCATCTAAAACCACTAGAAATCCAAGGATATGTAAGAGAGATGATCAAACCATGGCTCTTGATACCATTTGTAACATATTGGATTTCACAAACATATCAAACCATGATCATAATAGGCGTTCACAATGATGTTTTAGAGAGAGAAATAGTTAGAGGTTTGGGAACTTAGTGAGAGAAAGTGAAAATCTTATTATAAGCTCCAACTCTCTACCTTGGGAGGTAGAGAGTATTTATAGTCTTACATAAATCGCCACCTACGGGCTGTGGATCAGGTATACAGTGGGTAAAGACCCGTCCGTCCTCCACGGTGTTACTTAACTAAATACAACTTAACTTTAAATAACAATGACTACGAGCTCTCTAACGAATACATATACTTGAGGTGACCGACACTTTAATAACTGGATTTACTAAATCCTAACACCTTTGGTCAATTCGTCATGGCCTATGGTTCTTAGATTCCTCACCAAGATGAACATGTCACCCCGGATCATTCGGCAACCTAATAGCAGTCATTAAGGGCCAAATCTACTAGATCTAGTCTATGAAAACACGGTCGTTAGGAACTTAGATTTCCCCTAACCTCTTAAATACCTCCACTTGATAGGTGATCATTTGGTCAGTTCGCACACAAAGAGTGGTTGTACTATGGCCAATTCCTTCCATACTTCGCAACCTATTAGACTAGGGTCAGTTGGTCATATCTCCCAGCCTTTTAGATACTAACAAGCTTATAATATTACCGAGACTAGCGATCTATGATAAGACTAGTAAATGTCTATAAAGAAATAAAGAGAAGATCAATAACATAAATGCAAACTTCAATTAATCATATGAATTCGTAGTATAAGTCCTAGAAAAATATAAAAGGAATTCAAACTCGAATACAACGGAAATGGTAGACGAGAACTTCGTTATTCAATGCTCCTAAGCCATGCTTCTTCTTCTGTGTTTGATCTCCCCAAACCCTAGAAGGTTTTGGAAAGGAGAGATGATTAAAACTGATGAAATCTTCGATTATTTATAGGCTTGGAAACTAGTTATGGCGTAACATTTATTAATTAGTTACGCCGTAACTCTTCAAATCTTGTACTTATCCATGGTTAAGGCGTAACCTGAGCTGGAGGTTACGCCTTAGTCTTTGTAAATCATATGCTTTTCTTCTGTTACGGCGTAACCTGAGCTGATGGTTATGCCGTATCCTCTGTAAATTAGATGTTTATTCGTTATTACGGCGTAACCTGAGCAGAGGGTTACGTCGTATCTTCAATCAAGTAAGTTGCTTCAGGTTCAGAAGTCATGTTACGCCGTAATTATATTCCATTGTTACGCCGTAATCTTCATAATCATTATTACGCCATAACTTCATCACTTGGTTATGCCGTAGTTGAGAGAAAAGTCATCCTTTGGGTTTGGAGATTTCCATTTACCGCTTCCTTGCATAAAATAGGTCCTGAAATGAAATAATAAGGAATAAGGATATTTTCACTAGCATTTTACTCATAATGTGATGATAAAGGGGGAAATTAACACTTAGAATATCAGGACTATTTGATGTTATCATGGTGGCAAGTCAAAAATCTTATGTTACAAGCATGTAAAACGTAGCGTTGCTAAGCCAAGACTCGACTTACTAACGCTAGATAACAAATTGAAACAAAATTAAAAGACATAAACTTAATAACATAAAACTTTTTTCTCATCAATTTTTTTTCACTAACTCTTTTTCTCTTTTTTTTTTTTCTTTTTCAAATTTTTTTTTCATACTTTTTTTTACTCTACCATCCTCTACGATAACATCAAAATAAAGGGATTTATAGGAGCATCTCTACACTTGAGTTTTTATTTCACTAACACTAATTGACCCGATTTGAAAAGATCAAAACACTTGGAGTACTTAATTACGTAGACAAAGAGAAATTGAATTTATCGTTCCTTTCCGTTACTCCATAAAATACTACTTTAATCCATGAGTCTCAATCATCCCAAAACTGTATACAAAGATATGACTCGACTTTGCAACCATGAAAGTAACTAGGTAATTGAACTAAGGGTTTAAACAATGGTTACAATAATACACTAAAGATGAGTGCATACAAGGTGGGCTAAGGCGATTTGGGTGTAACATTTGGGGGTGGATTATAAACACTGCTCTTCATTGATATTCCAAAAACCGGAACATCAAGAGAACCGCGAAAAGGATAGGCTCTGAGGGGTTAACTAGGGGTATCGTATACTAAAGATGAGTACATCGCAAAGGTGTGGGAAAAATTACTCAACTTATGTGGATGATGTAATTAAATTACAGGTTTAAAACATGGGTTATCCTAATGCCTCTTATCATTTAGTTAATCTTAACTACACGATTGTAGTCTCACTAGCGATCTTGGAATGCATCATAAAACAAGTTCTAAAATCTATTATACTACCGGTACACTCACTAAGCATTAAAGATGAACGCTTTTATTCCTAATGATCTAGGGGCGAACCTCTCATTTTTGAGGTGGAATTTGAGTGGTATATGGTTTTTGTGCTAGTCATATAATTCCTATCCATGAGAAGCTTTATTAATACTAAAGATTTACTCTTAAATGCCATAAAAAATTTTAAAATTGGTGCTAAAATTACCCTAACAAATATTTCTCATAGTTTATTACATAATTTACCAAGGACAAGACAAAAATCAAATGAGTGAATAGTTTCTAAGGTCCCATTTTATTCTTCCTCCCTACACTTAAACTGAACATTGTCCCTAATGTTTTCCGAAAGTATCAAAGTTATGATAAAGGAAGGTAAATAAAAGAGAAAGAAATTAGTACTCCCCTGATTAGCTCGGTAGGATATGTAATAAGTGCTTCCATCATGTACTTCTTCTTCTGGTCTAATATAACCTGCACACTTATAAGAAAATAAAACAAAACCTCGCTTAAAATCGGCGGTGTATACTATATATGAAACAACACAATACTAGAAAGCAAATAAGATATAATGCTTGTGGAATGGATGTTTGCATATTTTATGGAAAATTAAGAATTTGAAATTTTCAAAAATTAAAATTTTAGACAGAAAACGAAACTGTGAATCTATTTTTACATTGCCTGACGTCGGGTTTTAGTCCCGACACCGTCAGGTTGTTCTGACGGAAAGGGTCTGGTGCATTTTTTGGAAAAATTCTAGAATAATTACTTCATTAAAAACCCTAGAAACATTCTTGCAAAACATCCATTATGACTCGATACAAGCATTTGACTCTAACAAACACATAAATATATTGATAACATCAAATAATCCTGATTATTAAGTGTCAATTTCCCCCG
The DNA here is from genome assembly GCA_910596185.1 of Chrysanthemum makinoi. Lineage (NCBI taxonomy): Eukaryota > Viridiplantae > Streptophyta > Magnoliopsida > Asterales > Asteraceae > Chrysanthemum > Chrysanthemum makinoi. The sequence goes on from OU343220.1 coordinate 1,047,042, forward strand.
ATAATGTCCGTATTTTATATCATTTATATGGATTTACGCTTGTTTTCCTCTATATTTCACTTTTAGGTAAATTACGAGCATTGGAGCTAAAGAGACGCGGATTTAGAGAGTTTATTGAAGATATATGACAATATGCCCATTGTGAAGTAATTACGCCGTAACTCCTCGCTCAAATTATGCCGTAACAAAAGCGTGACTCAGAAAACCAACTCAACAGAAGATTACGGCGTAACCCCATCTTAGGATTACGCTGTAACTAATTAGGTCAAATGATGTTTCACACCGCTGCAAGCTACGCCATAACTCTTTCCATGATTATGGCGTAATCATGATTTTGTAACGTATATTGAAGATACGGCATAACTCATTCCATGTGGTACGCTGTAACCAGCTTTTCTAAAGCAATTTACGAGGATATTGATGTTACGGCGTAACTCTCAACTTTAGTTACGCCGTAACTAGATCTGGCCTATAAATACCAGCCTTAAATTCTGTATTTCACATCATTCACTCTACACACAAAGCAGAGAATGTGAGTAGGGGACTGAAGGCAGATCTTGAGGAGCATACGGAGCCATCTCCAAGGGAGAAATCACTCTCTAATGATAAGCATTGGCGATTTATCATTTCTTTACTTTCGATTCATGTATATCATTATGTCAAACGTTAAATTGATTGTTTCAGTTAATATGATCGGCTAAGCACCTCCGGTGCTAGCCTACTTATGATTCCTTAATTGTTATGTTTATATTTACATTGCTTCCGTATAATTCTTTCTAGTGTATGCAAGCATAGTTTGTTGGTAGCTACCCTTGTTTCGGTAGTTTTGAATGGCGATAGTGTCTAGTTGCTTTGGAGAATTGACCAACTGACCCTAAGTAGGTAGACTGAGTGGGAAGGGTAAGAATTGACCAACTGACAACCCTTCTTCGCTTGTGCGATTTGACCAACTGATCACCTACCGTTTGGATGAACTTATGAAGTTAGGGATGATTGTCTAAGATGATAGCGCCCGGGAACTCATGATTATGAATCTTGCGTGTAGCGGAACTTAATGACTTGGCTTAGGGGACTAAAAACAACTGGGCTTTCAAGGGTAGTAGCTTGATCTCCGGTGGAAGCCTTTGCTGATAGGTTAGGACGAACTGACCAAATGTTGTCCTAGTGACCTAAACCCCCACTTGAATCAATTGGAAGTAATTAGACATGAACATAACATGATAGGATAAGTAGATAGGTTAGCATACTTCTCCTCTATTGATCACAACCTTTGCCTTTCTTTGCTTTCTTTTATTTTCTTGTCTTATTAGTTTGTTAATCATTTCAATCCTCAATCCTATTAAAATCAGTTACACCTAGACTTAATTAGAATCCGCTCACATAGCTTTTGGGACGACCTCGGTTTTACCGAATTACTACACTACACACGATCGGGTACACTGCCCGTTAGTGCATAAGGTAGACCATAGGTATAACGAGACACTTATAAATATTAAAACCTAGTCAGTAAAACCTGCATCAAGTTTTTGGCGCCGCTGCCTGGGAGTTATAGTAGGGTTTTTGTTAATTCTTTTATTTTTGTTTTGTTTTAAATTTTCTCAATTTCTCATGATTTCTTTTCAAGTTTCAGGTACCATGGAAGTTGTTAACATCGATGACCTCACTCTTGAAGAATACTTGGCGTTGACAAGAGAAGAACAAGGGCCAGGGCTCATAACGCTGGCTATTAGAGCTAATGGCCGTTTTGAGATTAAAGAGCAGTTTATGAGGGAGCTTCGTGCTAACCCTTTTTCGGGAAACAGAGATGAAGACACTTACTAGCACGTTGAGAATGTCTTGCAAATCGCAAGCCTTTTCAACATACCTGGTGTTTCTCACGATGCAGTTATGCTCTGGTTTTCCCCATGACTCTTACCGGAGCTGCTAGAAGATGGATTGAAAGATTGCCTGCAGGGGAAGTTGATACATGGGCTCTCCTTAAGAAGCATTTCATCCAAAGGTATTGTCCACCTTCGAAGATATCTAATCAGCTGATGGAGATCGATAATTTCAAACAAGATGACGATGAAACGTTGTATCAAGCTTGGGATAGATACAACGATCTCCTCTACAAGTGTCCAACTCATGACCTGAACGGCCAACAAAAGGTCAACATCTTTTACAAAGGTATCAACGTAACTACAAGACAGATGTTGGACTACCAAGGACCAATTACAAGCATGACTCCTATTCCCGTCATTGAAGCCATCCAAAAAATGGCCGATCATTCTCAAAAGTGGCACGATGGAGGAAGCAAGAGAAGCTTAGGCGAAAATATGGAAGGAATTGCCGCCATCACTAACAAACTTAAAAATCAAGGTCGAAACATGCTCAAGCTCAGAGAATGTGTTCATGCTATCCAAGTAGGTTTGGAAAATTGTGGAAGGGGACATCTCACCAAAAATTGTCCTCTCATTGACGAAGACAATAACGTTAAAGAAGTAAAATATGGTAAATATCGACCGTTTCAAGGGGATTATCGAAACAGTGATGGCTATCGTGGAGGACCTCCCAGAAATTACAACCGTGGTCCTTTCGGGGAAAGAAGGCCCAGCATTGAAGAGACTATTAACAAATTTCTGGAGGCCTCAGCCCAAAAACAAAAAGAACAAGATGAATGGCTAAAAAATTTCCAGGAAAATACAAATAAAAGTCTCTCCACCCATGACACAACTTTGAAAAAACCTAGAAGCAATGGTGGAAAGACTTAGTGAAAAGGTGAAGAAAAGTAACACTAAACCTGAGGGGATCAAACCTATGGTGGTGTGCAAGGCATTTTCTCTGAAAAGGATGATGATTTCCATTTTTCAACTAGTAATTCGGATTCTGCTGCTAGATCCAACGGCAATATGTAGTTACGCCGTAACTCCCATGATGAGTTACGGTGTAACGAGGGGCTAGAAATGGAAATTAGTTTAGAAACTGAGAAGCTACCGATCAAAGAAGTAGACACAAACGAGTTCGTCGTTCCATGTTGTGTAGAGGAAAAGGATGCTGATAATAATGACAGGAGTCAGTTACGCCGTAACCAATCCTCAGAGTTACGGCATAACTGGGATACGTGGTCTGACAAGTTTCTCAATTTAGATGAATCAAGAACGCATATCAGTAACGGATGGTCCAATGACATAAATCTGTACCCAAAATCCCCATCCAAAAGGAAGAATCACTGGTGCAAAGCAATGGCTATTGATAATGGAAAGTGGTATGATCTATGGGCTTTGTGCGACCCTCGTAATGAAATTTGCGATATAGGGATCGATAAGGAAAGGGTTAAAGATAACAGATACATGTGGTCTGCACTTAACGACGAGGAAAGATTAGCTAAATTCTCAATCGAAGAAGAGGAGGAACAACCTATTATGCACTGCTGCACTCCCATAATAATCACGAATGACAAGTCCGCACGCGCATGGCCTACATGCAATCCTTTTCATGAGTATTGCAACGGGGGTGGATAACATGAAGGAAGAAGAATGGACATGCCCTTACGAGCTCGAAAGGCATGATGTTAATTTCAGAGATTTATTCTTTGATGATTGGTATTAGGTACGATTTGGGGATGCTACATTTAATCCTAATCTTCTAGAAAAGCTCAAGATCGACTATGAAGAGCATTGTCTCCAAAAAGAGTCATTAAATAATGAACCAATCAAAGATGATGTCTACTGCATGAAGGGTCCCTCTAGCGACACCGATGACAAAGTAGCTCAGAGTCATTGGTTTGAGAAGATAAAAACCCTTGGTGAAGTTTTTTAGGTATCTTGTAACCCATTTGATAATGAATGTAACGGGGGAAGCAGCATAGAGAGAGTTGGGGAAGAAGAGTTCTTGTGGACCTGAACCAATGATGCGGAGAGGACGGAATTACCTTGGCTAGCCAATTAGGGATTTGATAATTGGGTCAAAATCAAATATGGAAAGGTAGATGCTTTGACCAAGGAGAAAATTTAGATAGGATGTATGAGTAAAAAATACCCGGGCGAAGAAATTCCAAACGACATAAGTGAAGTAACGGATAAAGATATCAAACATTTGACGGGTAATGAGAAAGAAGAATGCAAACGAGTTCTTGTGGAAGACTTACTCGACGATAAGTGGTTTAAGGGTACTGAGTCCAATGATGATGACATTGAGGGAATATTGGACTACTTAGAACTACAAGGTGAAGATGGATTCACTGACCCCGATGATGAAGCATATGAGCAAAGAAGGTGCAAACTTCTTGGCATTCTGTATAAGAGGCCGCCACCAATTGTAGCTCAGAATTATGAGTTTACAAGATACCACTTAGGGCCGGACGAAAAGTTTTGTAAAATCTGGAAGATCGATACTAAGGAATATCTCTGCACCGCTACAAATATTGCTTGGGTCAAACATAATTTGATGAAGGATATGGAGGAAGTTGGTCAAGTCCGAAGGCCACCGTACGGCCCAATAGCCTTGAGTCTAACTTAAAGACTCGTAAATAAAGTAAAGTGCTCTTTCGGGAGACAACCCATATTATCCCTTTTATTTAATTTTTTTCCCATTTCTGTTGGGTTTTGTGTTTTTAACCATGTTTGCAGGAAATCGGAAAAGTTGCTGCAGCAGCCTGAACATGAATAGATCTGTCCACAGTTACGGCGTAACTCATTCCTATGGTTATGCCGTAACACATCTTTAGCAGCAGTTCTCTCCTGAGCATTACCAATTACGACGTAATCCCATTCAATAGTTACGTCGTAGCTACACTCCAATAGCGTCTGCCAGGTTTTTCCATAATTATGGCGTAACTCCTTTTAGGAGTTACGACGTAACTATCCTATGTATTAATTCTTTCTCTTTAAACACAATAACCTTGTATTCGTTTTTAAATGAACTTTGTGGGTATGTTCCCTGTATGCCCTCACGAGACTACACTCGTCCACTTGGGACACCAGGTGGTTTAAAAGGCTTGTTGCATGCGCTAAATGCAACCGTGATTCCTACGAAAGTGAGTTAGATTTGTTTTTATTTTCGTATTTCTTTTTCTTTTTTAGAATTATGCTTGTTGGTAGTGTGATTTTAGGGAATGAAGTTTGCTCGTGGATGCTTAAGCGAAGACACGATTCTTTTCGTGAGCCTTCTTTCTTTTTCAGAGCAAATTTCAAGGAAGTGCTCGCTTTAATTTTTCTTTCTCATCACATTTATTTAATGTTTAGTACAAAAGAAACTTTGTACATTTCAAGTGGGGGACTGGAGTAGAATTGTCTCTTGAGCTTTGTTTGCCCTCGTTTTTCTAGTTTATTTTGAAAATTTATGGCATTTTTAAAATTTGGACATGTTTTTCTTAACCTTACTGGATTAAACCGTAGCCGAGCACATTATAACCCTTGATATTATATGGTGAGATTAGCCTTATCCGTTTCCAAATATTTACCCCAAATCCAAGAAATTATGAGTGTGCCGGTAGCTTGTAAACTTTAGAACTTGGCCTTTGCATCATTTTGAGACCATAGACGAGGTATGTTGAGTTAGCTTAATGTATTTGGATTTTTCAGTTTAAGAAGGCAATATTATAGGATTATCACCAACACAGCCTATCCTTATGTGTCTATCTATTAGTTACCTCGACTTCTCGACCCCTATGTTTAACCCTTTTGTTGCACTCGCCTTTAGTGCAAGATACCCCTAGATACACCCATCTGAGCCTTTTTTTTTTTTGTTCACCCAATATATTTTTTCGATATACCCATACACCTTAGCCTACCGTGTAGTCTTTAATTGTGATCGGGAAGTCAATGTTTTCCTAAGTTCAAGGTTCAAGTGGAAAGGTTCGGGAATCACGCTTTCAAAGACATATTCGAAAGATCATTGAAGACCCCCCAAATTCTCATTTTGTTAATCTTAAGTGGGGGGATGCTATGTTTAGTTATGCTTAAAAAAATAAAAAACTAAAAATGAAGTGATTTAAAAAAAAATTGTTACACTTGTTTGTTATTGTAAAGTCTTGAAGTTATAAGCACTATGAGCTCATCATTGATTTAGTATCGAGGAAGCCACCTCGGTCATATTTGAAGAATGAAGTTGGCAATTATGGCACCAACAGTTGAAGAACAGGTAGTGTGCCCATCATGACGTCCGCTAATGGAACATCTACTTGGTATATCATGATCCGGTTTCTTAGACTTGAAACTTGAACTTTGGATGAATGGTAAGCGGTGATGACTTGGTTATAGATTTAGACTATTTGCTTGTTATTTTTATTTTACACCAATTATATCCCATGTCTTATCCTACCCTTTAGTCATGAAGTGTGTCTAGGTGATGCAGCGAGCAATCTTTGGTGTCTTGGCCATGGATTTGGTCATGTATCATTGATTTTGTCCACTTCGCCATGACATGTTTGTAATGACGATTCACCCTTAACCTTTGTCGTGTCTACCCATATTGCCTTCGAGAATTTTTTAGTCCTTAACTCTAGAGGTGGAGATTTGTGTGACCGCCAAGCTTATGATAGAATACATGCTATGATTGTGCTTTGAGTGATCACCCCGAAATTGACACTTAGAATAGTTGAGAGATTTTAGTGTTTTATTCCCATTTCGTTAGGTGTTTGGCTTTGTTTTATTCTAGCATAAGAGATTTTTAAACTTATATTTTCCAGGTATTGGGAGATATCTTTTTAGAAATTTATCTAATAAGGTCTACTTGAGGGCAATCAGAGTTCAAGTGGGGGGATATTTGATAACATCAAATAATCCTGAATATTATGTGTCAATTTCCCCCGATAATGCTCGTATTTTATATCATTTATATGGATTTACGCTTGTTTTCCTCTATATTTCATTTTCAGGTAAATTACGAGCATTGGAGCTAAAGAGACGCGGATTTGGAGAGTTTATTGAAGATATATGATAGTATGCCCATAGTGAAGTAATTACGGCGTAACTCCTCTCTCACATTACGCCGTAACAAAAGCGTGACTCAGAAAACCAACTCAACGGAAGATTACGGCGTAACCCCATCTTAGGATTACGCCGTAACTAATTAGGTCAAATGATGTTTCACATCGCTGCAAGCTATGCCATAACTCTTTCCATGATTATGGCGTAATCATGATTTTGTAACGTATATTGAAGATACGGCATAACTCATTCCATGTGGTACGCTGTAACCAGCTTTTCCAAAGCAATTTACGAGGATATTGATGTTACGGCGTAACTCTCAACTTTAGTTACGCCGTAACTAGATCTGGCCTATAAATACCAGCCTTAAATTCTGCATTTCACATCATTCATTCTACACAAAAAGCAGAGAATGTGAGTAGGGGACTGAAGGCAGATCTTGAGGACCATACGGAGCCATTTCCAAGGGAGAAATCACTCCCTAATGATAAGCATTGGAAATTTGTCATTTATTTACTTTCGATTAATGTATTTCATTATGTCAAACGTTGAATTGATTATTTCTGTTAATATGATCGGGTAAGCACCTCCGGTGCTAGCCTACTTATGATTCCTTAATTGTTATGTTTATGTTTACATTGCTTCTATATAATTGTTTCTAGTGTATGCATGCATAGTTTGTTGGTAGACACCCTTGTTTCGGTAGTTTTGAATGGCGGTAGTGTCTAGTTGCTTAGGAGAATTGACCAACTGACCCTAAGTAGGTAGACTGAGTAGAAAGGGTAAGAATTGAACAACTAACGACCCTTTTTCGCTTGTATGATTTGACCAAATGATCACCTACCGTTTAGATGAAATTAAAAAGTTAGGGATGAGTGTCTAAGATGATAGCACTCGGGAACTCATGATTATGAATCTTGCATATAGCGGAACTTAATGAGTTGGCTTAGGGGACTAAAAACAACTGGGCTTTCAAGGGTAATAGCTTGATCTCCGGTGGAAGCCTTGGCTGATAGGTTAGGACGAACTGACCAAATGCTGTCCTAGCGACCTAAACCCCCACTTGAATCAAGTGGAAGTAATTAGACGTGAATATAACATGATAGGATGAGTAGCTAGGTTAGCACACTTCTCCTTTATTGATCACAACCTTTGCCTTTCTTTGCTTTCTTTTATTTTCTTGTCATATTAGTTTATTAATCATTTCAATCCTCAATCCTATTGAAATCAGTGACACATAGACTTAATTAGAATCCGCTCACATAGCTCTTGGGATGACCTCCGTTTTACCGAATTACTACACTACACACGATCGGGTACACTGCCCTTGACTGCATAAGGTAGACCATAGGTATAACGAGACACTTATAAATATTAAAACCTTATCAGTAAAACCTGCATAAAGTTTTTGGCCTCGCTTCCGGGGAGTTATAGTAGAATTTTTGTCAAATCTTTTATTTTTGTTTTGTTTTAAATTTTCTCTATTTCTCACGATTTCTTTTCAAGTTTTAGGTACCATGGAAGTTTTTAACATCGATGACCTCACTCTTGAGGAATACTTGGCATTGACAAGAGAAGAACAAGGGTCGGGGCTCGTAAGGCCGGCTATTGAAGCTAATGTCCGTTTCGAGATTAAAGAGCAGTTTATGAGGGAGCGTCATGCTAACCCTTTTCGGGTGTTGGAATCACTCCTAAACTATATTTCAAGTGTTTGTAATCAATATGTAATAGGTTTCTTAATTAGGCTTTTATGTTAGTATTAATGGCAAGGCTTATGTAGAAAGCCCATAAGCCTTGGCCCAAGCCCATAAGGGAGGAAGGGAACTTGTAGTGTTGCCCTAGTCCCTTCCCCTATAAATAATGTTGTAAACCTTCATTTGAAGGTTGGTTGTTCACTTAATACATTTTCCTACGCATAACATTTCTCATATCATACGTGTTTGTGTATTGTGTGTTCATCCGCCTTCTCTTTATTTATACTTCTTAATCATTGATGCTTATGTTACAATATGGTGACCTAACAGTGGTATCATTCGCCATCTAGTTGGGTGAAACACTCTTGTTTTTGAAGTTTTTTAACTATACCCGTGGGTTTTGTGTGTTAAACTTTCATACGCATAAAAGCTCAAATTTTTACATTTAAAAACTCAAGATTCTTGTACTTTAAGGTTTCTTTAGTGTTAAAGTTTAAGTTTTTAGCATCAAGTTTGAAACTTTATGTGTGTAGCATTGTTTTTGAGCTTGATTTCATTCGTTTACTACTTTCTATGCGTAAGGGGAAAAAGTGTTTTGGATCATCAAGTTTCATATTTTTGTGTTATTTTGGGGATATTGAAGCTATTTCATCATAAAAATCAGGTTTATAAACACTTTTGGGCATAAAAATCAGTTTTGGTGTTTGTTGGTACTTTCTACTCGTAACAAAACCCTAGTTTTACTCATAAGCTTCAAAGTCTACGCCTAAGCATCTGTTACGCGTAAGCTTATCATCCTTTGATCTTCAGTGCTGTTGGTTTACTCAGTTTTTTCTTGCTTAGATAAACCTGAAAACACTTCGACTTTGGATATCTTTTACACTGGTATAAGTGTAAAGGATTTTTGGGCAAAACCCTAGTTTTACGCATAAGCTAAAATCTTAGGCGTAGAATTCTCTTTGCCTAAGCATTTTCTTAAGCCTAACATTGTCTTACGCATAAGCAAATATTACGCATAAGGATTCTACTACTAAGCCTTTGGTTTATGCCTAAACTAAGTTTTCCTCAAGTCTACGCGTAAGCTATTCCTACACGTAAGCTATCTTCTACGCGTAAGTTGGTTTTTACGCATAAAGAACTTTCTACGACTAAGCTGGTTTCTACGCATAAGATTACTTCATCAACATTGTTTCATTCGACTACAAAGATCCATCATCAACACAAGTTTCAAGATGTCTCAACCACCATACTCTAGCTACTTTCCTCATGAGTATCCTCAACAACAACAACAACTACTACAACAACAACAATACTATCAACAACTTCATCAACAACAAATTGAACAACCATCTCCAATGTACTTTTCTCAAGGAGCTAACCCTCTTCCTCCACAGATGCCTCAACCTAACCCTCGTCAACAAGGTAACTACCTCCCATATCAGCTTCCAGCTAAGTATGCTATGAATACCACAACGCAAAAGGAACCCTCTTGGTTTGCAAAGATGTGTGAAGCTTTAAGTAGCCAACAATCTATTCATGAAGCTGGATCCCTTGATAGACCTCCAATGCTCACTCACGGAGACTACGATAAATGGTATAACAACCCGTAAATTTTCATACTGATTTTTCGCGACTAGATTTTTTTTTCTTTCCTTTCAATCTATAATTGCGACCAGCTACACTTAAAATATAAAAATAAACTAGCATGTGACACACGGTAATTTTTCACTCACATTTAAATGGTAATTTAATATTACTAAGCCTAGTCATTAAGCATGCATAAGCTTTGCCTGATCATTTGAGTAGATAACTCGCATACTGTAGCCTATTGCATTTCTCTTGCATTCTTTGCATAATATGAATATTGTGTTATAGTCTTTTGATTAACTTTGTAAGACAAGGGGTTATCTCGTCTCCCACTGTGACCGACACTGTACGCTTATTGACACTATGATAAGGGCAAATAAATCAAATGACAAACTTCTGTACTGAAAAGTATTACAAAGATAATAACATTTCCAACAAGTATCTATAAGATACTACATTATAAAAATTATCAAACAATGATACTTCAGTCACAGTTTAATATCACGGGACACAAAATATTTAATACACTTTCACTTAAATAATGACTCTTATATGTCTACAAATACGTTAATACAAAATGTATAATATACATACACTTATGATATAAGTAAAACCTTTCTTATAAAATTTGAGATAAAACTCTCCTTGTGTCATCTTCCCACACGACAAACCCAAGAGAGAAACATCAAAAAGCAGAAAAAGGAAAAGGACATCTAGTCTTCATCTTCTACCTATACTCCTGCGTTTTGTGTAGGTCAAACACCCCAAAGAAGTTAACCAACATACTCCTTTCATCATTCTCAAACTTCCCTCACCAAAACCATGTATTATTTTGTCTCACAAACCCTCCCCATGGAGGCGCTGATTTTCATTCGAATGGGTACAAGGTGCTTCAAGACAAAGCCACCAAGGAGAAGCATATATCGCTATCAAACCACCTAGAGTCAAAGCTCAAGACTACCTAGGTTCCAGAAGTTAGCTCATTTTGGCTTCCCACCAAGACCTCGTGATGGAAAGTAGAGTCCAAGCACTCCAAAAACACCTCTCCAAATAGTGGTGAAGGTAGGAGGCGCCAATTCAGTTTCATCACCACTCTCACAAGAAAATTAGGGTTTGAGGAAGTTAGGGTTTTCTAAAATTGACTTGGGGCTTTCGAAATTCAAGGTTGGTATACATCAATTCTAGCATCAATTTGGTGAAATCAAGAAGGATTCGTGGTTAATTGTTGTCTTCTAGTTGGGTTCATACTCGTTCGACCTTCAAAATTTTTAAGGATAGAATTCTTATTTGTGTCTCTATTTTTCTTGTTGTGTATTGGACTTGATGTCATGTATGTCCCGATTTAATTTTCATTTTTTTTGAATGATGAATAAATGGTGACATGAGGTTTTGTCCTTGTTGAATCTTCCTTGATCATATACGTTTTACTTTGATGATGAGTAGAAAAGTTTTGTTTTGTTAATCGACATTTTGGAAGCTGTAACATTCGGTTAAGGTTTTAAAAATTGTGCTCGAATGGTAAAAACAAAATGGTCACAACACTAGAAGCATAAGTCTTGAATGTTGGTTAAGTTGTTACTTTTCTTTCTTGCTCATTGGTCGTGTGACCACAGTAACTGTAGGCTGGGAAATGGACCCTCAACGAGGGTAACTCTCGCCGTTAATCATGGGAACATTGCCTTCGGTCAAGAGACATTTGGGTAGAAGGGTATCGAGGCCTAACAAATCCGAGTAGTACTCGAATGATGAACCAAAGGTTCGATCCCTTATCTCGACGTCTAAGTCTTTAGAGTATGATGTTATTACATTACTTGTCGATTTTAAAACGTGCCCTTATACCTTGTAACCATGTCAAGAAACCAAGAAAAACACCATGCTTGAGTATTGTTGTAATGTGAAAAATCAAGTCAAGATACCAAACGGGTGTCGAGCTCTTGGATGAAGCACTCGTAGTGTGAATCCAACCTCGAAACGAGGCCGTTATACCCGGCTTTTATCTTGACTGTGGGATACCAATTTGCAACAAAATTGCTCATAGTTGATGTTACATGGTTCGCAGCCCATGTCCTTGCCCAAGAGGGTGCATAAGTCCACTTTGGGCCGAAGCCCATTCGACCCAAATCTATACCATATGAGCCACAACCTCTCGAATGCCAAATCCAAACACTTCCGTCAAAAGCCTTGTAACCACGTGTCGAAAAGAGTAAGTGATCGTAGTAAATCCCGTCATATAAATTTCAAAGACATAAATGACTCCATAGTCGTGTCACCCTAGCCAAATCAGCATCATGTCATGTATTCATGATCACCTTGAATTTTTGTACTAATAACCATAAAAAATGAACATATAAATATTTGTATGTATACATTTCAATTAAGCTTAATCAGATAACATGAATCAATTTAGCCATATGCACATGAAATGGTCTTTAAATTTACAACTCGTTATATATGAAGGTCTACAAGAGTGCATGTCAAACTCCGATTTATATATATTTCATAAAACTATTTCCAATTTAAAACTTTTTATACTAATAAAATTCTTAAACAACTTGATGAAATAAATATAAGTCATCCTAGTCGTACATTGTAAGAACCAAATTTTAATAAATAAATGAGGACTACTATATCATTTTGTCAACTAATAAACTTGAGAGTCTTCAACTCTAACTTAAGGATTTTCTAAAACTCAAATAGAAAATAAACCAACTTTAATTTTGACAACACCATTATAGTGTCAACATGAAAAGTATATATACATTTATATACTTACTAGAAAAACCTTTCAATTATTTTTACAAACTAAACCTTGGTTTTAATACAATTATAAAAACAATTGAACTAATTTAAGTAGGTAATACTTAAAACAATGAACTAAAACATTTCCCTCCTTATCTAGGTCGCGTGTCGGTGCCGCTTCACAACATTCACTAAATCCCACTTTTGGATTGCACATTTGCTAAGGTGAGTTTATAGCCCCACTTTTACTCTTATTTACTTGCTTTATAAAACTATGGGGTGAGAAACATGCAAAACTCTTTTCGGACCTGAAACTGAAAACACTATTACGTGAAATAACCTTGAATCCCAACTATGCTACCGTTAGTTCCCTTTGGGGAGGCGCGATTGTTATGAATAGATCTATTGGGGATGACACCCCCATTCGAGTTTGACTGGATAGGTAAACGTCGGGCGTATATCATATCGTATGGATTGAGTGTCTTTGGAAATACACTTGCCGGGCTTTATTTATCATGCTTCTAGATGCATGCACACTGTCGTAGTTTCGGTGGCATGAACTTGGTACTAGCGTAATAGCATTTTTGCATATAGTGTCATTCACGGAGATTCTTATATGTACAACTATGGTCCAACTTGAATATTTTAAATTAAACCTATGAACTCACCAACCTTTGTGTTGACATTTTTGCATGTTTTTCTCAGGTTTACTTCTTGGCGTGGGCAATGGCAAAGGCATTCATTGAAGACTGGCATCCAAAGTGTTTCCAAACATTCTAATACAAATTTTAATGGGACAACATATATTTTATGGGTTTTACTTCCGCACTTTGAAACAATGGTGTAAAACTATTTCTTAAATTAAATCTATATTTTGAAAATGGAATAAATTTTCCATTCTTTATTACCTTGTGTTATGACTATTGATTTAGTAGCACCCCATGACTCGAACGCTTCCGCTGTGAAATATTGGGGTTGTTACAGATTGGTATTCGGAGCCAAGGTTATAGAGAATTAGGTATTTTTTTTCAAAACCTAAACTATAACCACATTTCCTTAAAAACACTTTAACGCCGCCACAGCTGCCAATGTCTGCCATGCCTTGCCTACTGTTACACGATATAGTCATGTTATGTGTTACTGTTGTATTTTAGGTTCGTATAAGCTCTCATTTGAATTAAATTAATTATATCTCAAAGTCATTAAGTTTCTTAATTAACTCACATTTAAACTTTAAGGCTGTTCTTGTTTGATTGGGTCACGAAGTTTAAATGTGTATATGCTTACTCTCATTTAAATTTTAAGGCTGTTCTTGTTTGATTGGGTCGCGATGTTTAAATGAGAATAATGTTGATGTAACAAACTGAATGAAATTAAGGAATAATTAATTTAAGGATAGTGTACGTAGAGTAGACTACGAATGCTTAGACTTGTTACCCCTCTATGTTAAACTGTATAACATGCCCACTATTACAATATCGCACTATGCTATGCCCCTAACTGCTTCTATGTTATTTTTTTATATAACATACAACTACTTGCTTTATATTATTTTCACACATATATTTAAACCACCTCTGTCACTGGTTACATCCTCTTATCTCACTCATAAGTCCTATCCTTCGTAACCTCATGCGACGTTAATATTTCTATTCTAAAACTCAATTATCGTCTTTTCCTATATCGTAGAAGATGGCTAGGAGAAAGTCAACCAGAACCACCCGTGGCCGACCCATCGCTACTCCTACTCCTGCTCCTGCGCATGCTCATGTCGGGGCTGCTGCAAACCCACCTGCTATGGATCAAGATATGATTGATCAATTGGTTAATGAGCGTGTGGCAGCAGCGCTAGCTGCGATGAATTCAAACAACTCAACCACTGATGCGAAACTTCTAGGCTACTTGGTAGCAGCGGCTGCACGTACAAGCAATTTCGCAACTGTATGGCTGGTGGTTACAATGGAACGGAAGGAGTTGTCGTTTTGACCCGTTGGCTTGAAAAACTAGAAAGCTGTGTTCGGGATCTGCAGCTGCGAAGATGAAGATAGAGTGAAGTTTGCTTCGTTCACTTTTCAAGAGGTTGCCTTAACTTGGTGGAATAATTACCTGAAGTCTGCAGGCATTGATGCTGCTTATGCCATGCCTTGGGAAGAATTCAAGGACATGGTGCTTAAGAAGTATTGCTCTCGGAATGAGGTCAAGAAACTGGAGAATGAGTTCTGGAATCTCAAGGTAAAGGGCACTGATATCACATCCTACAACAAATGTTTCCAAGAGTTAGCCTTGCTATGTACGGAAATGGTACCAACTGAGGCTCGCATGATAGAGCGATACATCGGAGGGCTACCTCCATCTATCAAGGGAAATGTGACTACCTCTGATAACGCTCAAATTGTGCATGTTTTTAGTAGCGTTATCCGTGCTTTTATGTGTGTTATTTGGCTATAATCATATGCTTTTGTTGCTTAATCGTATCAAAGTGCGTTTGCAAGTTCATTTGTAGCCAAGTACAGGAAAATGGAGAAAAAGACGGAAAAAGAAGTAAAACACGAAGATTTCTCCATGTATGAAGAATTCCCGACAAAAGCAAGACTTGTGGAGTGTATTCAAGAAGATAAAGTCATCAAGTTAGTGGTCCAAAGACTCAAGAATAAAGTTCAAGAAGGAAAACGAGAAAGAAATGAAGAAAAGAAGCTAAAACGAAGACATATTGGAAGACTCGTTGTTCCCGACACACCTTCACCATTTTGGCCATAACTTTTGCATACGGACTTCGTTTGACCCCCGGTTCGCGGCCACGGATAGCTAAGAGAAAGATCTACAACTTTGCCGTTTATGACTTTTTGTGATTTTGCTCCAACCGATCGGTCGAGCCCCGTAACCGATCCGGTTGGAGAGGTGTCAAGAAGACCAACCGATTCGGTTGGAGCTCAACCGGATCCGGTTGGAGGTCTGTTCAGCCATTTTCCATCACTAAGATCACAAACGTGTTCCAAATGATTCTAGTCCCTTCCTACATGGTTTCTAGTCCCTTCTAATCTCCTTGGCCTCCAAGAAATGCATTGAATACCCTAGGCCTTGGTTCAAGTATAAATAGAACCCATTTGGCACCTCATTTCATCATCCCTTCTCCATCTTTCTCATCCCTTTCATCCACCACTCCATCTCTAGGTGTGAAATTCAAGCCTCCACCCTTAAGGACGAATTTCCACCTAAAACAACATCCCTCTCTCAACTTACCTTCCCCAAAGATGTGAAATTCAAGCCTCCACCCTTAAGGACGAATTTCCACCTAGAGAGCAAACCATAACTTGAGAGAACACAACCACTCTCAATATCTTCACCCCAAAGGTGTGAAACTCAAGCCTCCACCCTTAAGGACGAGTTTCCACCAACTATCCTATCCCAACTTGTGTGAAATTCAAGCCTCCACCCTTAAGGACGAATTTCCACCAATTACACCAACTTATCTTCCCCAAAAGACCACAAACCTCTGCCAAATTCGTGTAGTGTGCTCAAGGGTTGTCGAAGGCGTTTGGACATCATTTTCTGGCTTGGTAGAACTATTGTAGTTGATTGGAGGCTTGAAGGTTGCTATAATCCTTCATCTTTACCTATTGTAATTCATACTTTGGGTAAACCTTGTTACTTTTCTATTTAAAGATGTTTGTTATTGATATGATTATTGAGATTTTGCGTTTGATTGGAATAATGATGAATGTCTTGATACTTGCTTGTTCTTATATTGCTTTTCTTGTTGGTTTGATATGTGACAATCATAACCATCAACTTGTTACTTCTTCTTATAATGCTTTTCTTGTTGGTTTGATCCGTGACAATCATAACCATCAACTTGTTACTTGTTACTTGCTTAAACAAACAAACGACACTTGTAGTGCAACCAAGTCTCTTGGGACGACCTTGATTTACCATATACTATACTACAACTCGACTAGGGTATACTTGCCCGAATGTGTTCCTAGTTAACCGGTAATTCTTGTTTACAAATTTAAAACCCGATGAAGCACATCAAGTTTTTGGCGCTGCTTCCGGGGACTTGCGTTTGTATTCTTGTGTTTGTTTGCTTGTTGAGTGTTTGTTTGTCTGCTTGTTTGTTCGAATGCTAAATTGCTCTTGCTCATGAATAATTGTTGCTTTGATCTTGTTTGATTGCTCTTGATGTTTGCTCATGATGTTTGCTTGAATGCTTGTCTTTTTCTTAAAATCTCTAATTTCTCATAATTGCTCAATTGATCTTGGCATCAAAATCAAGTTTTTGATGTTGGATTTCGTTTTATGTGTTCTAAAATGCTCATTTCAATGATTGCTTTCTAAGTTGCTTTCAGCGTTTGCAAAAACCACCAAAACCACCCAGATCACTCTAACCGAATCGGTTGGCACTCCAACCGGTTCGGTTGGAAGCCTCGTACTTAATAAAACCACTACAACCGATCTGTCACTACCCGTAACCGGATCCGGTTGTGTGTTCTGTTAAAAAAAAAATCCATTTTGTGTGTTTCTTGTTTCGTAAGTTTTATGTTTTATATGTTATATGATCTCTTGCATGTCTCAATGTTATTTGTTTTGTTATTTTTGTTTATATTAGTTTCGTATTAATTTTGAATAAGATTATCTTGTTTTAGATTATCTTGTTTGATTTGTGTTACGTGATTAATTGTGTGTGCTTGCGTCTATGTGATTGTCGTTTTTTGTTTCCTGCTTATTTTTATTTAAGTGTTGTTTTATGTTCGTGATAATATATGTGTTTATGTGTTTTGTTTACTTGTGTTTAGTTTTGTGTCCGTAACCTTTTATATTCTTGTCTTATTTTATCAATAAAAGTTTTGAAATAAAACTAGTGTTAAAAAAAAAAAAAATTAGAAAATCTCTTTCAACCGATCGGTCACTACCCGTAACCGGTTCGGTTGGAAGGATTGGTCAAATTTGGTTCATCCCAACCGATCGGTTACACCCTGTAACGGATCGGTTGGACTATCTGTTAAAAAAAAGAAAAAAAATCGTTTTATTTTTATTTTTTTTTTTTGTTTTGTGTGTGTTTAAGATAAAATAAGTTTAAATGTCTTTTTGTTTTTGCAAGAGTATCATTTCTTTTATTTGGTTTTTGCATTTTAAAATTTTGTTAATTTGGTACATTGTAAATAAATAAGTGCTTGTTTTAAAAAATAAAGTGTTTTGAACTTTGTGGGTATGTTCACTGGAAACCCTCACGAGACTATAACTCGTCCACTCGGGCCACCGAGGGTTTAAAGGCTTGTTTCATGAGCTAAATGCAACCGTGATGCCTACGAAAGTGAGTTTTAGAATTTTACGCGTTTTTGTAGTTTAGTTTATTTTTGCGGATTTAATAAGCTCTTGGAGGAAGGATTGATTGGATTGTTGGTGACGTTATACTCTTGATTGAACATGTTTGGATGAAAGATAAATCGATTGATCTCACACGCTTATGCTAGCGTTTGCTTAGCATCTTATCATTTGAAGTTCGATCGTGATGTTTGGCCCGAGAGGTTTCGTTTCACTTAGACTTATTATTTTATTTTTCCCTATCTTACATGCTTTAGTTTTAGCAATTGCTTTATTTTGTTTCTTTGTTATTTTTTCCTTTGTTTGTTTTTGTTTGGTAAATTATTTTAATAAATTGACTTTTTCAAATCCCTCGAAAGTAAGGCTCACCTATTGTAAACAAACTGTGTGAGAGGTATAAGGCGGGTCTCCCTGATTCCCTAAAGAAGTTTGGTTTTTAATATGCTTCGCGCTGACACCTTCTCCGCTTCTTTGTGTGTTTCAATGGAGCTACCAAGAACTCGTGGGACAAGAATAAGTCATGTTGGTTTTAAAAAAAAAAAAGAGTCGTAACTAGATTTAAGTTAGTTTTCTTTTGTGTGCTTAACTTAAGTGTGGGGGAAAGTTAAATAAGAAAAGCGAAACTCGTTTTCAATTTCCAAATTTTTGGGCCTGTTTTTAAAATTTTGTGAGCTTGTTTGCCCTTATGATCTAGTTGTTTTCTCGCGTATAGGATAATATATTAGAATAACTGGATCAATCCACTGGTGAAATCGGTAATTTTGAAAAACTTGAGATGTGTCCCGATTAATATTGCAATCCATTCTGGGATTGATGACATTTGCTAAGCACATATTATAGCCCTTTTCACTAAATTGTGAGGATTTTAGCCTATTTCTTAATAGCATACATCTTTTATGCTTGAATCTTTTGTTTTGAGTGTGCCGGTGATTTTATTTATTCTAGAACTTGTACTTGCAAATCATTACCAGACCGCAGTGAGATCGCATTCGTGTGATATAAGTGTTTATGCGTGATAAAGAGGCAACCTTAGGAATAAAACCAAATGGCCTTCCGTTTACATCTAATGATATATTAGCTTACCACATCGGTTAGTTAACCACCCACATGGACCCATTTGTTAGCGCTCATTTTTAGCGCTAGATACCCTTAGTACACCCTCCGAGCCATTCTTTTCTTTTCTTACATCCAGAAAAATACAAAAATATTTTACACTTTAAACCTTAGCCTACCCCTTGTCAATGTCTAAATGGTTGGTTGCTAGTTGCTTGGTTTGTTGGATTGTTTTTATGATTATGAGTTAGCCGCACTTTGCCATTCGTGTGTACCATTCCGACAAAGACGAAGAGTGCACCTTCTTATTTGTATTTTTGTGGTGATGCTTATACGAAGTGTGGGGGAGATGTGATGTATGAAGAAGAAGTGTTGAAAAAAAAAAAAAAAAAAAAATAGAATAAGTCATCGAAAAAAAAAAAGAAAAAAAAAAGATATGTGATGACAAAGATGAAGTATGTTTGAGATATAGATTAGCCAAAGTGCTAAGACGTGATATATATTTGGTGATCGATATGTGAAGAAGAGAAGTTAGTAACTATAATCATTTTCGGGCATGCGGATTGTTTGGTGACTAGCAACATGGGTATTAGACTTGACTTTATCCTTATTTTTCTTTTAACACCAATTTCATATATTCTCATGCCTTATCCATACCATTTATTCACCCGAAGCCTATCGTTATAACCCGAATAAAAGCCCTCTTTAGATGTTTGCATTTGGTGCTTACGCCACGTCGGTGGAGTTTTGTTTCTTGTACAAGCCTATGGTAATATTTAGATCATGGTGAGCAAATATGAGTATACTATTCCTTAATATTATCCATCACTAAATAAATTGAGTGTTGAGTGAATTATACATCCATTCTTTTTCGTGAGGTGCTTAGCCATGTTATCAAGCGAGAAAATCCATTGGGTATTGTCAAACATCTCGGTTTCTCACCTCTAAAAGCTTAAAACGATGAATCTTATCTTGTACTTGTACTTGGTAGATTTGCATCACATTTTTCTAATCATTTTCATGCACCATGTGGGTTATTTATTTTTCTTAGTTTCTAGATTTGCTTGAGGGCAAGCAAAACCTTAAGTGTGGGGGAGTTTGCGCTCATTTTTCGCTTATTTTTTATGTTTGAAAAACAAATAATAAAAATAAATAAAAATCTAAAAATATTTTTTTATTTTTCTTTTCGTTTGTCATTTAGGTTTGTCTTTTATTTTTCTTTTCTTAGATTTGCTTGAGGGCAAACAAAGTTTAAGTGTGGGGGAATTTGATAACGCTCAAATTGTGCATGTTTTTAGTAGCGTTATCCGTGCTTTTATGTGTGTTATTTGGCTATAATCATATGCTTTTGTTGCTTAATCGTATCAAAGTGCGTTTGCAAGTTCATTTGTAGCCAAGTACAGGAAAATGGAGAAAAAGACGGAAAAAGAAGTAAAATACGAAGATTTCTCCATGTATGAAGAATTCCCGACAAAAGCAAGACTTGTGGAGTGTATTCAAGAAGATAAAGTCATCAAGTTAGTGGTCCAAAGACTCAAGAATAAAGTTCAAGAAGGAAAACGAGAAAGAAATGAAGAAAAGAAGCTAAAACGAAGACATATTGGAAGACTCGTTGTTCCCGACACACCTTCACCATTTTGGCCATAACTTTTGCATACGGACTCCGTTTGACCCCCGGTTCACGGCCACGGAAAGCTAAGAGAAAGATCTACAACTTTGCCGTTTATGACTTTTTGTGATTTTGCTCCAACCGATCGGTCGAGCCCCGTAACCGATCCGGTTGGAGAGCTGTCAAGAAGACCAACCGATTCGGTTGGAGCCCAACCGGATCCGGTTGGAGGTCCTGTTTCAGCCATTTTTCCATCACTAAGATCCCAAACGTGTTCCAAATGATTCTAGTCCCTTCCTACATGGTTTCTAGTCCCTTCCAAGCTCCTTGGCCTCCAAGAAATGCATTGAATACCCTAGGCCTTGGTTCAAGTATAAATAGAACCCATTTGGCACCTCATTTCATCATCCCTTCTCCATCTTTCTCATCCCTTTCATCCACCACTCCATCTCTAGGTGTGAAATTCAAGCCTCCACCCTTAAGGACGAATTTCCACCTAAAACAACATCCCTCTCTCAACTTACCTTCCCCAAAGATGTGAAATTCAAGCCTCCACCCTTAAGGACGAATTTCCACCTAGAGAGCAAACCATAACTTGAGAGAACACAACCACTCTCAATATCTTCACCCCAAAGGTGTGAAACTCAAGCCTCCACCCTTAAGGACGAGTTTCCACCAACTCTCCTATCCCAACTTGTGTGAAATTCAAGCCTCCACCCTTAAGGACGAATTTCCACCAATTACACCAACTTATCTTCCCCAAAAGACCACAAACCTCTGCCAAATTCGTGTAGTGTGCTCAAGGGTTGTCGAAGGCGTTTGGACATCATTTTCGGCTTGGTAGAACTATTGTAGTTGATTGGAGGCTTGAAGGTTGCTATAATCCTTCATCTTTACCTATTGTAATTCATACTTTGGGTAAACCTTGTTACTTTTCTATTTAAAGATGTTTGTTATTGATATGATTATTGAGATTTTGCGTTTGATTGGAATAATGATGAATGTCTTGATACTTGCTTGTTCTTATATTGCTTTTCTTGTTGGTTTGATATGTGACAATCATAACCATCAACTTGTTACTTCTTCTTATAATGCTTTTCTTGTTGGTTTGATCCGTGACAATCATAACCATCAACTTGTTACTTGTTACTTGCTTAAACAAACAAACGACACTTGTAGTGCAACCAAGTCTCTTGGGACGACCTTGATTTACCATATACTATACTACAAATCGACTAGGGTATACTTGCCCGAATGTGTTCCTAGTTAACCGGTAATTCTTGTTTACAAATTTAAAACCCGATGAAGCACATCAACCTCCAAGGCTGCTGACCTTCACGAGACTATTGAAGTGTCAAACAAACTGATGAATCAAGTGATCGAGGATGCCGCTGAAGCAACAAATAACAACAAGCGGAAGTGGAGTGATAACTCCAAAGACAACAACAACAATCAAAACAAGTGGCAAGAGGTAGCTAAGGTCCGCTCTGCTGGAACAGAAGAGAAGAAGGGCGATGATGGGAAGCACCCTTTGTGCGACCGCTGCAAACTCCACCACAGTGGTCAGTGTCTTGTGAAATGTCGCAACTGCTAGAAGATTGGGCACATGACCAAGGACTGCAAGTCAAAAGCTCTTGCGACATAACCCTTGGGTGTGGAGAACGAGGACACTACAAGAATGAGTGTCCCAATCCGAAGGAGCAAAAAGAAAACAACCAGATTGAAGCAGCCCGAGGAAGAGCTTATTTCCTTGGAGAAAAGGAAGAGCGTCAAGACCAACTTCATTACTATCTAGAGTGACGACAACAAAGGAATTCTCCGCTCTCTTATTTTAATCCTTTAAGTTTCCTATCTATTGTACGCTGTTGTGTAATCGCGATGTACTCCGAATATTCCGCTAAATAAATCCTTTATCTTTTATTTACTTAATGTCTTTTGTCACTAAATCTTTTTTTAACGACTAGCCCTTTTCCACGTCACATTTTAAGAGTATAAATGCTCACATCTCTTCACTGTATCGACCTCGACGTTTCTCGCATCTTAAACCACGAGGACGTGGTTCCTTTTATGGGGTGGGTATTATAACAACCCGTAAATTTTCATACTGATTTTTCGCGGCTAGATTTTTTTTTCTTTCCTTTCAATCTATAATCGCGACCAGTTATAGTTAAAATATAAAAATAAACTAGCATGTGACACACGGTAGTTTTTCACTCACATTTAAATGGTAATTTAATATTACTAAGCCTAGTCATTAAGCATGCATAAGCTTTGCCTGATCATTTGAGTAGATAACTCGCATACTGTAGCCTATTGCATTTCTCTTGAATTCTTTGCATAATATGAATATTGTGTTATAGTCTTATGATTAACTTTGTAGGACGAGGGGTTATCTCGTCTCCCACTGTGACCGACACTGTACGCGTACCGACACTATGATAAGGGCAAATAAATCAAATGACAAACTTCCATACTGAAAAATATTACAAAGATAATAACATTTCCGACAAGTATCTATAAGATACTACATTATAAAAATTATCAAACAATGATACTTCAGTCACAATTTAATACCGCGGGACACAAAATATTTAATACACTTTCACTTAAATAATGACTCTTATATGTCTACAAATACGTTAATACAAAATGTATAATACATACACTTATGATATAAGTAAAACCTTTCTTATAAAATTTGAGATAAAACTCTCCTTGTGTCATCTTCCCACACGACAAACCCAAGAGAGAAACATCAAAAAGCAGAAAAAGGAAAAGGACATCTAGTCTTCATCTTCTACATATACTCCTGCGTTTTGTGTAGGTCAAACACCCCAAAGAAGTTAACCAACATACTCCTTTCATGATTCTCAAACTTCCCTCACCAAAACCATGTATTATTTTGTCTCACAAACCCTCCCCATGGAGGCGCTGATTTTCATTCGAATGGGTACAAGGTGCTTCAAGACAAAGCCACCAAGGAGAAGCATATATCGCTATCAAACCACCTAGAGTCAAAGCTCAAGACTACCTAGGTTCCAGAAGTTAGCTCATTTTGGCTTCCCACCAAGACCTCATGATGGAAAGTAGAGTCCAAGCACTCCAAAGACACCTCTCCAAATAGTGGTGAAGGTAGGAGGCGCCAATTCAGTTTCATCACCACTCTCACAAGAAAATTAGGGTTTGAGGAAGTTAGGGTTTTCTAAAATTGACTTGGGGCTTTTGAAATTCATGGTTGGTATACATCAATTCCAGCATCAATTTGGTGAAATCAAGAAGGATTCGTGGTTAATTGTTGTCTTCTAGTTGGGTTCATACTTGTTCGACCTTCAAAATTTGTAAGGATAGAATTCTTATTTGTGTCTCTATTTTTCTTGTTGTGTATTGGACTTGAAGTCATGTATGTCCCGATTTAATTTTCATTTTTTTCGAATGATGAATAAATGGTGACATGAGGTTTTATCCTTGTTGAATCTTCCTTGAGCATATACGTTTTACTTTGATGATGAGTAGAAAAGTTTTGTTTTGTTAATCGACATTTTGGAAGCTGTAACATTCGGTTAAGGTTTTAAAAATTATGCTCGAATGGTAAAAACAAAATGGTCACAACACTAGAAGCATAAGTCTTGAATGTTGGTTAAGTTGTTACTTTTATTTCTTGCTCATCGCCGTTAATCATGGGAACATTGCCTTCGGTCAAGAGACATTTGGGTAGAAGGGTATCGAGGCCTAACAAATCCGAGTAGTACTCGAATGATGAACCAAAGGTTCGATCCCTTATCTCGACGTCTAAGTCTTTAGAGTATGATGTTATTACATTACTTGTCGATTTTAAAACGTGCCCTTATACCTTGTAACCATGTCAAGAAACCAAGAAAAACACCATGCTTGAGTATTGTTGTAATGTGAAAAATCAAGTCAAGATACCAAACGGGTGTCGAGCTCTTGGATGAAGCACTCGTAGTGTGAATCCAACCTCGAAACGAGTCCGTTATACCCGGCTTTTATCTTGATTGTGGGATACCAATTTGCAACAAAATTGCTCATAGTTGATGTTACATGGTTCGCAGCCCATGTCCTTGCCCAGGAGGGTGCATAAGTCCACTTTGGGCCGAAGCCCATTCGACCCAAATCTATACCATATGAGCCACAACCACTCGAATGCCAAATCCAAACACTTCCGTCAAATGCCTTGTAACCACGTGTCGAAAAGAGTAAGTGATCGTAGTAAATCCCGTCATATAAATTTCAAAGACATAAAGGACTCCATAGTCGTGTCACCCTAGCCAAATCAGCATCATGTCGTGTATTCATGATCACCTTGAATTTTTGTACTAATAACCATAAAAAATGAACATATAAATATTTGTATGTATACATTTCAATTCAGCTTAATCAGATAACATGAATCAATTTAGTCATATGCACATGAAATGGTCTTTAAATTTACAACTCGTTATATATGAAGGTCTACAAGAGTGCATGTCAAACTCCGATTTATATATATTTCATAAAACTATTTCCAATTTAAAACTTTTTATACTAATAAAATTCTTAAACAACTTGATGAAATAAATATAAGTCATCCTAGTCGTACATTGTAAGAACCAAATTTTAATAAATAAATGAGGACTACTATATCATTTTGTCAACTAATAAACTTGAGAGTCTTCCTTGAAGGGTAATAAGATTCTTTAGGTTTTGTGATCTCAAGAAGCCACATGGTAAGTTTTTGAAGAAGGTCATCCTTGAAGGTCCTTTTCAGATGCCTATTGTCAATGTACCCGGAGATCCGAATGCTAATCCACCAAGAGATGATATTACCAACGTTGTTTCCATTGATCAACTTACTACTGATCAACTTCTTTACTTAGAAGCTGATGAAATTGCTATGCAATATATCCTTTTTGGTTTACCCAATCCGATACTTCGTAGTGTTGATGCTCAAAAGACTGCTAAAGCAATGTGGGAGCATATTCATCTTCTAATGAAAGGCACTGAACTTAATCGAGAAGATATGGAATCCAAAATCTACCTAGCATATGTGTAACCACCGGAAAATTTCCACTTGTAGGATATTCTAACTAAAGAATACTTATCCATTTTTCACGTCTAATTTTTTTTTAAAAACGTTATCTGCTTATATAATCACAACAACTAACTAATATGACATAACTCAAATTCTTAATAAATGTACACACCAACACCAGAATGTCTTAAGTTCATTCCTTATACGTCAAGTATAAAAGTTTTCAACCTTTATTTACCACTTTACGTTATTTCGTAAATGTACGATTATTAAACATTCAAACTAGACATTTTCTATCTATTGGAGTTTTCATGAAACCAAAATTTATTATACCTATGATTTTACGAAACTAAATCATTAATACTAAAGTACAACATTTTATACCTAGAGTACAAGTCTTTCAAGCTTATGTACAAGTCTTACAAGCCAATGTACAAGTCATTATCGCATAGGAGCATACTACTAACATAAATCTCTTTATAAACCTTGGTGTATTCAGTTTAAAACACATTACACAAACCTTTCAAGTACAAGCCCTAAAAATGTATTTTTTTTATTTCTATAATATAAGTACAACATTCAATTGCTTAGAGTACAAGTGAGTAATGCACTATACTTTTATCAATTTAAAATATATGGTTCATTACACTTACATAACTAGACTTGGCAAGAAACTAACTAGAGAACCTAACTATGTATCTTACACAAATACACTATAGGTACAACACACTAAGCCCTAGGTACTACCCCCTAAGCCTAATGCCCCCTTGTTACCCTTAGTTAGAATTGAACTAGACCTCAACCATTTAGTTTCCTATCTATTACTTGTAATTACCCTAACCACCAATATTTACTTACACCAAAAGTTAACACATCACCTTGTTACCTTGAGGTTTTACCAAGGTCAAATGTTGTGGGAAGTACTTTTGGCTAACCATTTACCACCTCAAGCCATCTACATCACCACCACATGACACCATACAAACCTTAAGACTACACATCACCTTATTTTCCACCATACTCTTTATTATGGTTACAACCTAGTATAAGTGGCCAAATTACCTTCCACAAACCCAAATCCTCCTTGCCTATATAAATCGATACATATTCTTCCTTTTTACTCACCATCTATTCAAAGCACACAACACTCCCACATTCATATATATTCTGGTTTTAAGCCCTAAAGGGAAGTCTAGGAAGATTGTCAAGAACCTAGAAGGAAGGAAGAAGTCTTGTTCAACTTAATCCAGTTGGTCTCATTTTTGTTCTTGTCAAATCCCGAGCATGTAAGTCTTTTAAACTCATTCCATTTCATTATAACTTTTAATATTAATTACATACTATTAAAAAGGATTTTATAAGGAAAACCTAGCAATTTGAATCACTCAAAACGAGTACACGAGTCAAAAGATACGGCCAAATGAAGTTATCGAAAAGCTGTCAAAAACTTTCTGTAACAGGAAGATCGGGCACGCAATTCGAGGCACTTCTGGTCCGTTTGATCAAAAAGTTAAAACACGAAAGTTGTTCGGAACGACGTTTTCTACAAAAACTCACAAGCACGGGTCCAGAAATGCATAACGAAGTCATATTTTAATAAAAATCCCAACAGCTGTTTTGATTTTATAAAAACCAAACGCCCTTACTTGCGCCCCATTTTTCTACATTAGGTTGAAGGTATTAGGGCCAACCAAAGGACCTTTGTAATCACCACCTAAGACACTCTAAAATGCCCACATAAGCTGGTCAAAAAGCCTTAGTGTCTTGCATAAAAATGGCACTCCTTTAGGGCCATATGTCCTAAAAACCAAAAGTTCCATACATCAGGTCTTTGGGAAAAACTTGGGATTTTTTGTAAATTCGATTTTGAACTAGCTTAGAAACATTGAAAATGAGTTAAACAACATTTCACAAGGTTGCATGCAAAAGATATAAAGCTTTATTGTTTGAAAACAAGAATTTCAATTTGTCAAAACTAGCCTAAGTAGCCCTTTTCAATAATTGATATCTCGCTAATTAAAGAGTTGTTAAGTATGAGAGTTACACCATTTCAAAGAGCTCTATACAAGGATTTTAATGCCCCAATAACGTCTTTAAAATCTCTTATAGTCTCTTTTATAATCAACCAAAAAGAAGGTGACTCGTGAGATTTTCATAAAAAGACCTTGCATGCACTTTTCAAAATTTGAGTCGTAGGAGTTATAGAATGTTAGATAATGACTTAAAAAGAGTTAATTAACATATTACGATGTCCCTAGGTTACACCATAAAAGTTAATGGGTCAAAAATGAATTTTCCTTAAAACGCGACGTGGCCAAGTGACCATGTTCACGGGATTGTTTCTCTCTAACCAAAGATGACTAGAATATGAGACCTATACCATTTTAAAGAGCTTACAGCAAAGTGTTTAAAGGGTCAACTGTGTTGTAAAAACATTGGCTTGCCTCATGTAAAATCTGTCCTCATTTGAGAAATCATGTTAGATATTGGATTTCATAAACACATAAAAAACAACAATATGGATCGAATAGTATAGAGTTTAGAGAGAGAAAGTGGGAGCCTTTCTAGAGAGAGAAACTGAAAGAAAACATAGAAGGTTAGATTAAGATGAATGAAAGGTCCAACCCTCTACCTTGGGAGGTAGAGGGTATTTATAGTTACAAACATAACGACCTCCTATCGGCCTGTGGATCAGGTATACAGTGGGTAAAGACCCGTCCTTCCTCCACGGTGTTGCTCTAAACTAAAAAACTAACTAAATAACTAGTAAATAACGTAATGTCTACGAGCTAACATATGCTAGACTATAGTTGGGGTGACCGACTCTTTACTAAGGAATTTTCTAATTCCTAACAATCTCCCCCTAAGGGAGGTCACCCCATGAAATACATTTTGCATCCTAGCATTCTATTCTTGACTTCTGTTCTGAGCTCGTAGACTTCTATTCTTCAAGTTCTGCAATCTTTGTGCTTTTGTAGTGCAACTTCAAAGTCCGAGTGCTTTGTACTTTCAGTGGAGGTCTATGAACTGATCCACATCTTTGATGATCTTCGAGCTTTCATTGAGATCATCAGCCACAGCAAATCTCTCTGGATTATCCATAGTTGTGTTGCCTTCATGTGATGTTGTGACTTTTGGACCGACATGCTCACACCTTTTGGATCATGACATCTTTCCATCAGAGTAGCGGAAGCCTTACTGGTTCATGATATTTGCAACAGCGAAGCAGAAGCATAGTATGAAATATCAGAGCCAGGTTCGTAGATATGCACCATCATGATTTCTTTAAATTAAGTGTGGATCTTTGTGAGCATGCGGCTTTGGATTGACTCCTCAATTACGATCAATGCAATCGTCGGGGTGTAACTGCATACGACAGTTAGCAATAAAACACACGAAAGTGTCTTTGATCACTTTCGTTGAATTGAGGTACACGGTCCACGATTCCCCTTTGATTAGTACAAGTACTGCCTGTGATCAAGTAGGATTCCTAAGAATCTCCTTGATAGGGTTTCGCACCTGTTCTAGCCGTTCTCAAACCGGAACGTCTCAAAGAAGACAACACGGAGTGAGTGAACCAGCGAATTGAGATTCACTGATTGATGAAAAATGATTTGAAAACAATCGCGTATTGCTAGAAGAAAGACTTTTACAATACGACGAAGGTTTTATGAGAAAGATCAATTTTCAATCAAAATACCTTTTATATTTGAAAGAGTACACATTCGATGTGCTAGATAAAAGAAGAGATTCGCACATCGAACGGTTTTTCCAAAAGTATTTTTTTTCAATCAGAGATACTTTTTGTGTTTGAAAACATAAGTACACATTCGACGTGCTAGAGAAAAGAAGGTTTGCACATCAAACGGTTTTTCCAAAAGTATTCGACAATTCCATTCCTGGACCAAGGTTGATTCAAGATTGAATCTCCCCATCGTTTCTATCCAGTTGTCACAAGCTTGATCTTTTGCAAGTTTTCACATGTCACCCACCAAGAGCTTGTTTGATGTTGGCTCTAGAAGGATTTCCATCTTCATCGTGAATACTTTTACATATCACTCAGATGTTCTGGCAATACCACAAGGATAATGCGTAGGACTCTTAATATATATACTTACTTTCCACATTGTGTGAAACAGCAAGTCTTCAAGAATATGTTTCCTAATGAGATATTGTGTATGATCTCTTGGCTCTAGACTCAATAGTGCACATTTGGTTCCTATGCCGGAGACTAGGGAGAGGGTCTCCTTCTTCAATATCAACAATCTCTAAGAGAAAGTCGATATATTATGTAGGTTCCCCGTGAGAATGAAACAAGCCCTTTTAAGAGAAACTTGAGTAGCTTGGGAAGTTAGGTGCAGTGCGTCACTGGGTCCATGACGTCTTGTCTTCAATACCGGTGTTACCTTAGTAACCACCAGTAGCATATGTATTGAACCCGGCTTCTGCCCTAAGGTTGAATTGATGGAGGGCTATTTCTTTTCACCCTTTTTCACATTCAGTTCTTTTCCATTCTTCAACCCCTTCAGTGCTTACTAAGACTTCATAACTAGAACCTTGTTGGGTTTATTCCAGTACTAGCTCTGTGTCAGTCCGCACTCTTCCCGTATCTCACTTTTCTCCTTTTTTCAATATACCTAAGGACTCTACACTATCTAGTGGATTATCTCTGGGTAGATCCCTCCTGTTCTGGCGGATCGTGGGAACTAATACCTAACCTCACCATCCTTATAACTCCATACATAAAGTAAAATGGTCGGTCTTTTGGTACAGTTCATTCTTCCTTGAAACCAATTGAAAAATCATTTGGAAAAACAATCAAGGTACTTGTGATACGAGATCAAAGTATTTTGTACCTTAATAGTTTTGATCATTTAGAAAACCTCCCCCTCATCATGTGCATATGATTTAGAAATTGTTTATCACATGGAGGCAAGAGGACTTTGAAATATTTTCTTTGATCACAATTTTCATATGAAAAAGCCATTTGATTTTCTTGGTAAAATTCTCCCCCTCAATATGTGCATAGGATATTTTAAAACATTTTATCACATAGAGGCAAGAGTTCTTTTGAAGCACATCCACGATCACAAAAGCCATTGAGATACCATTTGAAAACTCAATCAAGGTACATTATGTTAAAACATAAAAGATTTTGTACCTCAATAGTTTACTTTCTTATAAAAGGCTCCCCCTCAATATATGCTTCGAGATTCGAAAGCGTTTAGCACATACTGAGAGAAGCATGCCACAGTTGAATCAAAACGATCACCTTTTATCAAATTTCATTATTAAATCACAAATTCTCCCATGATCAAAAATATCAAACCCTTTGAGATTTTGGATCCCAAGTGATTTAATAAGGTTTAGAAAACATAGGAGAAAATGTGGCCAGGTTTAAATACTCATCTTGTTTTTGGTTAAATGCTCCTCCTCAACATGTGCATTGTGTATTAGAAATCATTTGGCACATGGAGGCAGGAGTGCCTTTGAAGGACTAAAACCAATTCCATAAAAACATATTTGAGATTTAAATCACGATCTCTACCCCGATCAAAATTTCAAACCTTTTGAGATTTGTGATCCCAATTGATTTAAATCATTTAAAAAAGTTTTAGGGAAAGACGTGGCAAAATTTAATATTGAAAAATGATTAATAAGGAACAGATTTAGACATTAAAGATTGTTAGTGTCAGATATGATTGTTTTTAAGAGATCTTTTGAGTAAAACAAAACAATTTCACAATCAAACAAGAACAGAAAAAAATTCGTTTTGAAAGACCTTGATTCAAAAGAAAAATCATACCATGACATAACATTAAATCTTTAGATCACCACATAATTTCGTACAAACGGACTCTTTTGAAGATATATTGTTTGAAAATATTTTAAATTAAATCACTCTCCCCCTCAATCAATGACAGAAGTCAATAATTGATTGACTTAGGTTTTGATAAAAAGATGTCCGGTGATTTTCAAAATTTAGTCCAATATATTTTAAAAACAATATTTTTTCCATTTTCAGAAACAATATTTTTCAAAGTTTTAGAAAAATGGTATCATCACGATTATCTTGCACAAAGATATGTTAGGTGGTTGAGAAGCTTCTGTTGTTGCTGTAGGGCTTGGAAGAAAACCGTCTGCATATGCAGTGAGACTTCTTCTTACGTTGCATTTTGACTGCCAACTGAGGTCAAATTAAGCTCCGTTTCTTCAATCACTTAGAAGAAAACCATCTGCTGATGCAGTGAGACCTCTTACGTTGCATTTATGCCAACTCTCCATAGAAGTCCAATTAAGCTCCGTTTCTTCATTTGTCAACCCAAGATATAGTTACCCTTTCCTTTCGGCATCCAATCATCTTCAATTGTGGGATCCGGATCGGGAACATTCTTAAATACCAATATACCTACATACATTAGTGAACACACATACAGATATATGGTGGTCGACATCACCCAAACAACAATCGACTAATTCAAGTCAATTCAACATATCAATCAGTTCATATAAGGCATGGGAATAATGTTCATCAATCTATAATCATCTAAACCTAACAGTCACATCCTAGAAACCTAGTCCTTCAACATAGGCAATTATGTTTTTCAGATAAGCACGTAGGATGATTAAGAAAGCCCGTTAGATGATGTAAATATGAAAAATATTCTTCCCCTCAAACAATGACTCTTTTTCTTGAAAAGTTTTAAAAGCGCTGAAGTCATAGATGAGATTTTGAAATTTTATGAAAACTTGATTCTGATTGATTTACAAGCAACTCATTTACCACCATTTTTGAAAACAACAAATATTTTTCTGAAGAATTTTAGACGGAAAAACATTTGTGTAGGAACAGCAGTCCTTCGACATACTTTCCTCAAATTGTTTTAGGATAAGTGCAGGAAATATTTTTAAAAAATTGTTTAGCGCAACACTTTCCTTCCTTTAAAGAGCGGGTTGCTATCTGAAAAAATAGCAAACCGTAGTAATTTGGCCACACAAACTGCTAATTCATCATTTCTCATTTGAATATCATCAATAGCATTAACATCAGAATAACTTGTAACTAAATTAATTTTCACATGCATACTAGAAATGTGTTTCTTCAGATTGTAAATGGTTGAGTCTTTGTCTTGAAGCTGATCTTTCAAAGTGTTAATTTCAAAAAGTTCACAGAATTTAGGAAGTTCCGGATTTTTACATGGTTTGTTAAGTTGAAAACTTTCTTCTTTACTCTGTATCGCAATTTCAAGTGAAATGCAATGTTTTTCAAGATTTTAAAATTTGTTTGAAAGTTCATCAAAAGCCTTTTTATTAACCATATCATTTGTTTTGAAATTATTAGGCTCAGCCTCAACCAAGGAACATTTATCAGAATCATGTTCAGCATTAAGATCGGTATGTTTAGGTACATTAGCAGATGCACTATGTTGAACAGTTAAGGGTACCTCATCACATGACACTGTTCATTTGTCGGTTCGATATTTGCATCCACATCATGTGTAACAAGAGTCACTGAACTATCATTTCAAGCTTAAGCGCCTCCGAGCCTATGTATTCAGTACCAACTGATCCATCATCTGATGCTTTACCCATCTCAACACTACAATCTCTTGATTGTACTTGACATTCATTCATCAAAATTCATTCACCTCTCGATTCTTGTATCCACATCTTGTCGACATGAGTTACTTGAACAATTTGTTGCATCATTCTTTGTTGTCTCTGATATTGTGCATTCAGCAACACCCGATCTTTCGACTGATACATTACATGACTCATCACAACAATCTCTCAACTGCACCTGACACTCATCCACTTTTTCATCTTTCTGTGTAACTTCCTCAATGTACTTCCCCACATTATCCATGAGATGGATAAGTGTCTCTGTGAACATGCTAATTTCCATTCCAGTGTGTCTCTTGAAGGACATTTCAGTCATGTCTTGATCATAATCTGATGTGAATTCCCTTCTAATGAATGACTGAAAGTGTTTGTAGATTACTTGAAGTGCAGCACTGGAACTATCATTTTGAACCTTCTCTTTGTCAAGTTGTAGCTCCAATTGCTCTAGGTTTAACAGCAAAGTTCCTGTAAATGTGGATAAGTCCTGACGGAAGAGGGCAATACATGTTCGTTCCATTGATGTGGGTAGAAGTAACATGAGGTGAGAGTGAAGTTGTTGATAAGGTTCATCTTTGCTTTCCTTTTGCTGGCATTCAGCCTGAGCAGGTGCAAATCTTTCTCATTGGACTCAGAGCATGAGGAACTCAAATCATCATTGATTGATTCAATCATCTTTAATCGTTCAAGATATAGCATACATTATCATTGATGTCCACAGCATCATACAATTTAAGCACTTCTGAAATCACTGGGTCGGTAGAGTAAGACATGATGTGGTAGAATGCACGGGATTTTACAAGTCTATGATTTAAACCGAGAAATAGAATCTTTCGCGGGATTTTACTAAAATCAAGACAAAACCGTTAAGCAATGACCAATGGAACGTGTTAAGATGACTGATGGATTGTCACAATGATACACAATTGTGTGTTAGGACTTAGGATTATTTTTAGGATTAGCAGAGATGTTGTTTGGTTGAGATTTGAATTGGTTTATGCACGATTTTCCCAAGAAATTTAGGTCTAAAAGCATAAAAACCTCAATAACTTCTGTTCAGAGCGGATTTAGCCCTCGAAGGTTGACCCGAATAAACTTTAGTTAGTTTATTCGACGTGACATTCTCCTCGTTCTCACGGTCGTTTTGATGGGTAGAACGCTGAAAACGGAGTTACGGATCAAAAGTTATAGCCGTCTGAAGTTTTGTCGGGAAAAGTCAACAAGTCGCTAAGAATTCTTGAACCAAGTCGCTAAGACCAAGTCGCTAAGTAATGACAAAGCAAGTCGCTAAGTTCCCAAGTCGCTACAAATTTTGACAGCAAGTCGCTATGCACCAAGTCGCTATGAGATCAAGTCGCTAAATAGCAACTCGCTACTGGTCCAAATCGCTAACACCAAGTCGCTACGAAACTTAAGAACAAGTCGCTATCAAAATTGAAAGCAAGTCGCTACCTTACCAAATCGCTACCCGTAGTGGAGAATCCACCAACAGTACTTTTTGTCGGCTTGTCTCTAAAGCAAGTCGCTAGGCACCAAGTCGCTACCAAACAACACTGCAACTCGCTAATATTTTCTAAAGCAAGTCGCTACCAAGAAATTTACACCGAGAGCCAAGTCGCTAACTTGAAAAACTTCCAAAACACACTTTTCAATCCAAAAACAACCCAACCACGATGATTCAAGCCTTCCAAATCAAAACCTAAACACTTGTGATGATCCTAAACACAAAAGTACAATCAAAATCCAAACTTTAACACAAGAAATCAACCAAATGATGCAAAAACCACTAAACTTTCTCAAACTCAAAAACCACCTAAAGACCACTAGAAATCCAAAGATATGTAAGAGATGATCTAACCATGGCTCTTGATACCAATTGTTAGATATTGGATTTCATAAACACATAACAAACAATAATATGGATCGAATAGTATAGAGTTTAGAGAGAGAAAGTGGGAGCCTTTCTAGAGAGAGAAAGTGAAAGAAAAAATAGAAGGTTAGATTAAGATGAATGAAAGGTCCAACCCTCTACCTTGGGAGGTAGAGGGTATTTATAGTTACAAACATAACGACCTCCTATCGGCCTGTGGATCAGGTATAAAGTGGGTAAAGACCCGTCCTTCCTCCACGGTGTTGCTCTAAACTAAAAAATAACTAAATAACTAGTAAATAACGTAATGTCTACAAGCTAACATATGCTAGACTATAGTTGGGGTGACCGACTCTTTACTAAGGAATTTTCTAATTCCTAACAAATTATTACGACCAAACCGTAAGAGCTTAAGACTTCTAGTTTGAACCATTAGAAAGACCACCCGAAAGACTCTTGAAGGGATCAAGAACGTAATAAAAACCTGTTAAGGCCTCCCTTATATTTACCCTCACTTTTGTCAATTTAGGTATAAAACAAGTGAACTTTTCTTATAAAACTACAAGTATAAAAATTGTAATTTTTGAAAGATAAAGGTTTCTTGGGCTAAAAATGTAAATTCTTCAAAGTTAATTATACAAGGGCTGATTTTGTCAATAACCCATACTTGAGGGTTTAAAGTGTCATTTTTGAAAGTACAAAGGTAAAAACCGTAAATATTTAAAATTGTAAATATAACATTTTGGAAACATATCATATTTAACAACTTGGGTTTCGATAAAACTTATTAACAATCATTCGAGCCATAAAAATAAGTATGATAAGTATTTCTAATTTTTGAAGAGACTTCATGTTTACCCAATTACCGATAAAGCATTATCATCGCATAAACTTGAATTGGAATACTAAAAACATGACATACTAACTCAGGTCACGAGTCGAAGAAGGTTATTCACATTACTTAATTTGTTTTCCATCCAGACTACTATAACATCGAGGTGAGTCATAGCCCCTCTTTTCCTTATTTTGAACGTTTTTGGGGGAGATACATGCTCAAATATTGCTTGATATTTTCACATTTATTTTAAAATCTTACGAATTACTGTGAGTTTGTAGCTCCATTTTCTATCATTTATTAGTTTTGTAAACTCTTTTAGGGGAGATACATGCTCAACTACTTTCTTTTATTATCACAAATACTCTAAACTTTTACATACTATTGTGAGTTCATAGTCCCACTTTTTACTTGTTTTTCAAACTCGTGGGGAGATACATGCTACAAACCTGAACACAAGTATTTTTATATGCTACACTACACCTGATTACTATTGCTTAAGTTACTTACACCTGCCACTGAAAGTCCCTCATTTCATGAACCATTAATCACTTGCGAGTGAACGCGAATATAGTGAATAGATCTATTGGCAGTTGACGCCCCATTTGTGTTAGCCGGATAGGTAACCAAATGCACTTTATTTGAGAATATTAGGATAATGGAAAACTCCTACCGGAGGGCATTGTTGCTCACATCATTACTATGATGTATGTAACTTACGTCATTATTATGACGCGTTTGTGTTAAGGTTTGCGTTCATGAGACTTAAGGCAATATATACTATGTTGCAATGATAAAAATGCTGCAACTACTGAATTTATGGGTACAACAACGTGGCCCAACCTTGAAACTTATGTTCAATTGATTACTAAACAAACGAACTATGGGTGTATAAGAACGTAGCCCACTACTTATTTTATAGATATCTGTATTTATTACGATTATCACTCAAACTCGAAACTACTGAACTCAATTGTTTTTACCTATAAACTCTATGAACTCACCAACCTTTGTGTTGACACTTTTTAGCATGTTTATCTCAGGTTCATAATTTACGAGGATGGCACGGAAGGGCACGGATACTCAAGAAGGCTATATTATCATTCGAAAAATTATCTAATATACTGTAAAACCCTTTGGGACCTCATTTTTTGTAAACTCTGATATTTATATAAATCAAATGATAAATCTTTTAAAATGACACAATTAGAGTTATTTTTCTGTTATTGTAACTGTTGAGCCATGAAGTAACACCCAGCTTGAATTTCGCTGCGTATCATAAAATTGGGGGTGTTACAATATGAACACTTCATGATTGAACCAGGGGATACATTAGAGTCATATCATCATAGGTTCTCAGATATCATCAATGACTTGGATAAACATAATATCATTATGCCAAGAATTGCAATCAACACTAAGTTCCTGAGTTGCCTTGGTCCTGATTGGGAGAAGTATGTTACATTCATCCGTCAAGTGAAGAATCTTCATCAAGCTACTTACGGATTGTTGTACGACTATTTGAAGCCTCACCAAAAGGAAATTGACAAAGAGAGAATCATCCAAGGAGTCCCTGCTTCACCTTCACTCCCGGATAATCAAACTCTTGCTTTGTGGGCTCAAGCATGTTATCCTCAATTTCCAACACTACAAACTGTCTTCACAAACCCTCCAAAACCAACTGCTCAAATCACACCATATGATCCATCACGACAACAATCACAAGAAACTCAACTGGTTCCCTACAAAAACAATACTGATTTAGCACTTTATAGTGAAATTCCAGATGAGGATGTTGCGGCCTTCGATGCATTGAATGAAGGATTTGTCATGATTGCTAGAGCCTTCGGTCGTTTTGCTAACAAATCCAACAATCGCATTCGAACCTCATCCAACACACAAAATCAATCTATTGTTAACAATGGAAAAGTTGAAGTTCAGAATCGTGGAAATGGTCGTCTAATGGGTAGTGGTCAAGGGTTTCATGGAAGGAATAACATGGTTGCTCCACGGCAAAGGGCTCAAATTGTCGAACAGGAAATTGCTCAGAATGGGATTAATGGTCTTCGATGCTATAACTGTAATGAGTAGGGTCATCTGGCTAATGCATGCCGTAAGCCGAGGACAAGAGGCAGCGGTTATCACAAAGAGGCTTTACTCTTGGCTCTAAAGGATGAAGCTGATGGAACTCTTACCAACAAGGAACAGAGCTTCATGGTAAATGCAGATTCTGATGATGACATGGAGGACTTGCAGGCTAATGCAGCAGTGATGTTAATGGCAAACATGCAAGAACTCCACATGAGTGACACAGGCCCAGTGTATGACACTGACGGCTTGTCTCAGGTACTGGATCAAACTATATTCATTACTGATCCGATATCTCCACAAACATCTGCATCAGAAGCCGAGGTTCAGAGTGTTCAACATGAACCTTCTACATCTCATTCCGATGATAATCAAATGGATCCCGTAGTTATATTTGACGATCAAGATGACCTTATGGTTAATATTGATAATCAAGTTGACTCCGTGGTTATATTTGAGGTCTAAATAATGATCATGTTGAGACTCACGTTGAACAAGCTGAACCTTTATCAAATCCAGATCTTGAGCTCATGACTAACTTAATTCAGACTCACAAATCCCAAATGGAAAAGTGCCAAGACATCAACAAGGAACTACAAGATAAAATTGCAGCTTAACTAAGGATAATGAATGCTATAAGTTCCAACTCAACATTTGCTAAATCATACCAAAATAAAAAATCTTTGGAAAAACAGATATGTGATCTAGTTGCATCCAAGAATGCTTTGCTGTCTCTAATAGAACAATTGAAATATGATCATAAACAACAACTTAACGCTCTCACTTTAGAAACTCAAAAATCCAAGTCTAAGTTGTTAACTTGTCAAAAACAGTTTTGTGAGTACAAAAAGCATTCGAGGAAACAAATAAATGACTATCTTGAAGAAATTGTCGACTTACAAAACAAAATCGAAGAGTTTTGAAATGTTGTTTACAAACATGGTGAGTCAATCTCGACAATTCAAAAGTTCACTTTTAAGCCAAATCCAAATTGATATGGGCCGAATCTTGCTGATTACAAACCAAAGTTTTCTAATAGAGCATTCAAACCAAATCCTCAAGTTTACAGTGCAGAACATAGAATTGATGACTCCATTATGAGTGTTGTTGAATATAATCATATGAAGGAATTAGATGCAAAAGACGAGAGTTGGTCAAAAATGGAAAATGTTGTTTATCATAAACCATTTAACTATTCAAAAGCCATAACTTTCGTCACACAACAGGATAAATCTTACACACCTTGGGTTATCACACCAATTTCTGAGTCTTCTAATGTTGGTCCCCAACACAATGGTGCACAAATTAATGGTCCTTTACCTTCACTCAGTGAAGTTAAAACAATACCCGAAAGTTGTCAAATTCTTAAATATTTTGAAACATTCAAGTCGGACATCAAACATTTGGAACGTGAAATCGAAATCAATTATGACATCAAACATTTGAACATTTTCAATCGCCTCATGCGCGACATCAAAGAGATATTTTTCAGAAAAGACTTTTAGCTCTTGTCCGAAATTTGAAAATGTGTGCACTATATTGGGAAAGGGATTTTCACAAGGAGCTTGGACTTATGAAAAAAGTTTTTGAGAAAATAAAAACATCGATTTCAAATACTAAATGTAAAAAGAAAATGTTAAGAAAAGATGTTGATCGACTCTTGGAAGCTGTTATCTGTGTTGATACCATAAATGTTGTGTTACTACATTCTGTTGCATATGCATTTGATTATATTGCTGCTGATTCGGTTGACTCTGTTGATAATGTTGAGAATAACGATAATGTCTTTGCAAATCGAGTCTCTAAAAGATGAAAACGAGCGTTTGTTAAATAAACTTTCTAATGCAAAACGTCGTCTTCAATGGTGTCAAAAAGATTGTCAAACTCGTGAAATTGCTTTGCAAAACAAAATCAACCAGTTGCGTGAAAAATCTTTCGGTCCAAAACTTGAACAATTGGATGATGACAACGTGTCTTTAAAATTTCAAATCTCTAAATATGAACAAGAAATTGCCTAAGTAAAAAACGAATATGGTGTCATATTTGATTTGCTCAAAAAGACTCGTGTTGAGGCATCACAAGAACTTGATAAGCATCTTGCATACACTAAAGAAGTAGCTTATGTTAATGCAAGCATTCGCTCTGAAAATCAAGATTTGCTACACACTATAGTTGAGTTGAAAGCAAAACTAGGAAAGTATGCACAAGATAAGTCTAGTAACACGAAAGTTCTTGCACCTAGATTGCTTAAAATTGACACTAAAATGCCTTGTGACACACCACAAGATACTAATGTGCTTCCTTCCACTGATACAGGAATAGTTACTTCTTTTCCCAACATTTGCACTTCACAGCTTAAGAGCAAATCAAGGAAGAATAGGAAGTTGCAATGTAAGAGAAGAACAATAAAGACCTCAAAAGTAAAAGAAAACCTTAGGACTCTAAATAACACTCAAGTTGCACCCACTTTAAACATTGCGTTAGCCAAATGTAATAGCAAAAGTGATGTAACGAATGTTGAATCTTTAAGTACTTTGAATGTTATGTTTGAAGCTTCTTGTATTGGTTGTCATAAAAGCATGTTTTCTAGTTGTCATGATAAATGTGTTGCTAAGGCTATATTATCTCGTAAGCGGAACAATAGAAAACAAAATACCTCTAGGCCTACTAATGCTTCTAAGTCTGTGCTAGGAAAACCGCCATCTAGTGTTTCTGCTACGATCATTGATGTACCCATAGAACCCACTTCACCTCCTAGGAAGAGAATATCACCTAGTGCATTCACTAAGGCCAAAGCTAAGACTAGTTGGACATGGCAGAGATGGTTACAGAACATACCAGGCTTTAAATGGATTCCTAAAATCATTAACAAGTGTGTTTCAACTGTAACTGTGAACGAACCCTCTAACTCTTCAGGTTCCACCTCTACTTCTATTCCACCTGTGTCGTTTGTGTGTAATGCAGGTGTCTGATCATCCTCTGGATTGTTGATAGCGGATGTTCCCGGCACATGACAGGCAATCTCAAACTGTTCTCAAACTTTATTTCAAAGTTCATCGGCACTGTCAGGTTCGGGAATGATCACTTCGCAACTATCATAGGCTACGGAGATTACATCAATGGGAACATCAAAATAAGCAGGGTTTATTATGTGGAAGGTCTCGGTCACAATCTCTTTTTAGTCGATCAATTTTGTGATGGTGATTTAGAAGTCGCTTTTAGGGAGAAAACTAGCTTCATTCATGATCTACAAGGAAACAATCTTATGTCTGGCACTCGCACATCAAGTCTTTACACTATCTCAATGCAAGAAATGACTGCTTCATCTCTCATTTGTCTACTTTCTAAAGAAACATCTACAAAATCATGGCTGTGGCACCGTCGTCTTTCACACTTGAACTTTCAAACCATAACCAATCTTGCACGTTACAAACTTGTTGAAGGTCTCCCAAGATTTCGGTATTCTAAAGATTATCTATGCTCAGCTTGTGAACAAGGGAAAAGCATTCGTGCTCACTTTCCTTCAAAGGTGGAACACAGCTCTCAGCATGTTCTTCATCTTCTTCACATGAATTTGTGTGGCTCGATGCGTGTGCAGACGATTAACGGCAAATGCTACATTTTGGTAATTGTCGATGATTACTCAAGATGGACTTGGGTTTACTTTCTTCGAAGTAAAGATCAAGTTCCACAGATGATCGTTACCTTTCTCACGAAAATTCAAGTTCAGCTCCATAACACAGTCAGACAAATCTGAACAGATAAAGGAACTGAATTTGTGAATCAAGCTCTTCGTGATTATTATGAGAAAGTAGGAATTGAGCATCAAACATCAATTGCAAACCGTTCTATGATCACCAAACGCCACAAAAAAACACCTTATGAGCTTATCCATAACCGCAAACCGAATCTCAAACACTTTCATGTTTTTGGTGCACTCTATTATCCAAATAATGATCGTGATGACTTTGGAAAGCTCAAGGCCAAATCTGACATTTGAGTCTTCGTTGGATACTGTGAAAACTCAAAAGGATACCGGATCTGGAATCGTTGTACAAGAGAGATTATGGAAACGATTCATGCTCATTTTGATGAACTCACTGAAATGGCTTCTGAGCAAAACAGCTTGGAACCCGGACATAACCGTCTAAACTTCCCCCAAACCCCATCATCAGCTGAACCAAGCTTACAGCTTACTCGTCATCAAATGTAACAGCTGTTTGCTCCTCTGTTAAGTGATGATATTGACCAACGTGCACTAGATGTATCAACTGTTTCCGCTGCTCAACCTGATCATAATCCAATACCTGATACACATGAAACCACAACTTGTGATCTTTGAAGCACCTCCAATTGACTCTACAACAACAGTCGAACAAACTGCATCCAATGACGCTGAACCAGCTGATGATCTTCTGAATCATGAAGTACCTACACCCGCAAATTATGATCCAAATGTGTTCTTTAACCCGTTTGCTAATGAAACTGCCACTTCTGATGTTGTGGAATCATCTACAAACCATTTGAATCCTCCTAATCTGCACAATGTATATCAACACCAACCCTCCACACATCGCTGGACTAAAGACCATCCTCTTGTGAACATTATTGGAAACCCAAATCAACCAGTCGTAACTATACAACGCCTTCAGACTGACAGTGAACATTGCATTTATGCACTCACCGTTTGTCAATCTGAACCCAAAAACATTAAAGAAGCAATGACTTATGACAACTGGATCGAATCCATGCAAGAAGAACTGAATCTGTTTAAACGTCTTGAAGTATGGGAATTAGTTGAAAAACCAACAGGGGTGTACGTCATTGGTCTTAAATGGATTTGGAAAAACAAGTTAGATGTTGATGGTACGGTTATTCGTAATAAATCACGATTGGTGGCTAAGGGCTATGGTCAAGAAGAGGGAATTGATTTCGAGGAATCATTCGCGCCAGTTGCTATACTTGAGGCTACGGGATTTTTCTGGCATTTGCGGCTCACATGAACATCACGGTCTATCATATCGATGTTAAAACTGCCTTTCAGAATAGTAAACTGAAGGAAACGGTATATGTTAGTCAGTCAGAAGGATTTGTTGATCCAGAGTTCCCTAATCATGTCTACAAACTAAACAAGGCTCTTTACGGTCTCAAACAAGCCCCCCGGGCGTGGTATGATAAGTTATCATCCTTTCTCATTGCCAATAATTTCATTAAAGGATCGGTCGACCCAACACCTTTCATACAATATCACGGGGCTCACATTTTAATCGTTCAAATTTATGTGGATGACATCATTTTTGGGTCTACCCACAAGAAGT
This sequence comes from Chrysanthemum makinoi, assembly GCA_910596185.1. Classification (NCBI taxonomy): domain Eukaryota; kingdom Viridiplantae; phylum Streptophyta; class Magnoliopsida; order Asterales; family Asteraceae; genus Chrysanthemum; species Chrysanthemum makinoi. The sequence continues at coordinate 1,090,714 of OU343220.1, forward strand.
ACTCAAACGCTTTTTCAAGACTAATGAAAAAACATTTTGAAATGTGCATGATGGGTGAACTTACATTCTTTCTAGGACTGAAAGTTCATTAATCACCCCGTGGTATTTTTCTAAGTCAGTCCAAATATGCTCTTGAAATTTTAAACAAACATGGAATGAAAAGCTGTGACACTTATGCCACACCAATGGCACACACCAAAAAACTGGACGCTGATTTACATGGTAAGTTGGTTGACCCTACCAAATATCGAAGTTTTATTGGGTCTCTCATGTATCTAACAACCAGTAGACCTGACATTGTATTTGTTGTATATCTTTGCTCCCGTTATCAGTCAAGACCAACTGAAACCCACCTCTCTGAGGATAAAATAATCCTCCGATACATAAAGGGAACCATTAATTTAGGGATCTGGTATCCGAAGGATTCTGGTTTTGAACTAATCGCATTTTCAGACGTTGATCACGCAGGTTGCTTAGATTCTCGGAAAAGTACTTCAGGTGCTCTACAATTTCTTGGTGATAAACTGGTGTCATGGCAATCGAAGAAGCAGGATTGTACATCGCTCCTTAACCAAAGCAGAATATGTAGCCACGTCGGCGTGTTGTGCTCAAGTCATTAGGATGAGAACACAACTCAAAGACTATGGTTATGTATTCGACAGAATCCCGATGTACTGCAATAATCGAAGTGCTATTGCAATCTCGTGCAACTCCGTTCAACATTCAAAGTCCAAGCACATCGATCTTCGATATCATTTCATAAAGGAGCACGTAGAAAAGGGTACTGTTGAATTATATTTTGTGGGTACTGAACACCAACTGGCGGATCTTCTCACCAAAGCCTTAGCTCCTGCTAGGTTTACTGATTTGATCCACTGGATTGGTATGAGGTGTTTGACTCCAGAAGAACTGGACGAACTTTTGACACATTCTTAAAACCAGTCAAACACCAAAACCTCTTTTGTAAATATTTTTTTCAAAAACAAAATAAAAAATATAAAACTTCATAAAATTCAAAAATATTCTTCTATCTAAAATTTCTTTCAAACATCGCAGTACAAATCTTCCGTCAACACTTTACTCTTTCAAACAATTCATCATTTTTATCGATCAAGTGTTGAGGGGGAGAATGTAAATATTTTCTGTTTCATAAAACCTTGTACTTGCATATTACCCAATATTGGTTGTATCTTTGATAATGGTGGATACGTTTCTTGTCTCTTGACACTCCTTGGACACAAATTTGTAAAATTTCTCAAATTTTAAAGTCGAGGGGGAGTGTCGTTATGTTTCTTTCTAAATATCATGCTTTGCTTAACCAAAATGGAAGTTATGGGCTGTGGATGAAAATAGTTGAGGTGAAGGGACTATTATTGTCAAAATTTGAAACCAATTTTCAACAAAACACCTCACCTAATATTTCTTTTCATTTATTACTTACATTTAAGATTTCAACCACCTTCATCCACGCTCCAAAATCAAACTTCAAATTCGTGTTATAAACTTCAGATTTGTAAGTGTTTATAGTTTCTTTGAACTATTTCTAACATTGGTTTTAAATCATTTGCAAATCCAACGGGTAGATTTTCAAATACGATTGATTTTAGTTTTACGCATATGCGTATAAACTAGAAATAATTCTTGGTTGATTCTGATGAAATGGATTGTATTTTCAAAGTTTATATCAAGTTTTTAAATCATTTTCATCAAAGAATCTAACCGAGAAACAGTTTTCACTTATTCAAATTTAGGGTTTATGCGTGAAAATTGGGTGTTTTCTATTGAGTATGATTCAGGACAATTAGAGACTTGTAATGTGCTTGAAATATGTTTAATTAACCATTTACACTCTTGATTCTTACCCAGAAACATTAATTTTGCAAAATTAGATTTTAGGGTTTTAAGACTCGTTGAAATGGGTACTTTTGATTCAAGAGGTGTTTGATGTTAAAACTGGTTGAAAGCAACTCATAAGATCCCTCATACATCCTAGAAATCATTTTTTTGTGTTTGTATGGTTAGATTGTTCAGGCGTAGGATTTGAATCCCTAGGGTTTAACTTTACGCTTATACTAACTTTACGCATAACCATTATAAACCTATGATAACATGTGATTTTGATAGAGGTAGAGTAAAACTGTTAATTGAAATGTTATGAATGATTTATTTCAGGTTTTACGCGTGCAAAATCAGAATCAAGGGTAAAAATGGACTTACGCTTAAGGAATGCCTTACGCGTAGATGTTACACGTAAGAGAAATCTTATGCGTAACTCTTACGAGTAAGGGTCTACAAAGGGACTACGCGTATCCTGTAAAGGATATGTCTAAACTTGGAGTCTTACGCATAAGGTTCACTCTTACGAGTAAACCTTACGCATAAGCTCCCAACATATGCTTACGCATAAGCCTTATGCCAAGAGCCTTTTCCTACGCGTAAGAGAGACTCCTACGCATAAGCTTAGGTCTACGCGTATGGTTACACATTTTTTACGCATAAGCTTCCACTCTTATGCTTAAGCCAAAACTTTAACTTTACCAATGAAATGTTACGCATACAAACTTGTAAATAAATTACTCATAACGTCACAAGACCAAAATGTCACTAATAAGCTATAACGGTTAAAAATGTTGTGTGAATGAGTGAAAATTTGGACTTTAAAATTAAAAATTAATATACTCACGTAACTTATCACGACTACTTTGGCCTATTGGACAACAAGTGACATTGGACTCGTAACATTCATTAACATAACAAATTCAATAATTGGAACAATAATATCAACTGTTGACTAACATAATGTCTTTCGATATGTTGGTTCTTTTGTCTCAATATCTTTCAGATCACAATATGGATATCACCATGGAAAACGTTAACGCACCAAATGATCTCACAATGGAAGATATATTCCCTAATTGTTATAGCATAGAGCTTGGAAAGAACAACCTCAAAGTTGATTTTGAGAATTTCACCTGCACAGAGTCTTCTGGCACACAATGCTCACCAACACAGCAACTGTACCAGAGATTTACATTCATCAGTTCTGGCACACAATGAAGAAAGTTGATGGTCAAGATGCTGTCACAGTAACACTCAACAATAAACAAGTCACTGTCACCGTTGCTGATTTACGGGAAATTCTTCTGCTTCCTCCCATCCAGCCTGCCGAGTATGTACCTACTCCAATTAAAGAGGCTACACTACAATTCATTGTCAATATTGGCTATGATGAAGCTGCGGGAATAATTACCAAGCACTCCTCGGTCGATTTAAAGAACATTCCTCAACCGTGGAGAACTTTGTACATCATGATCGCCAAGTCTGTTTCCGGAAGAGACAGCGGTCATGAGCATCCTATACTAATGCACCTACAAATCTTTTGGGGCATGCTCAACAAAATGCACATCGACTATGCAAGTCTGATCTGGGAAGACATGATGTCTCACCACAAGAAGCCTGGCACAAGGGTTCCTTTCATCAGATACACAAAGTTGTTGATCCAGAAAATTCTCGGGAATAATCGGGAAATTCCCTTGAGACTTGATGACCCCAAACAACATTCTGCATTTTTTGAGTCTACGTTAAATGTTGTTAGATTTAAAGACTCTATGCAAAGTCGGTTTTATGGATGACAAAACTTCAGCCATTCCAGTCAAGAAGACAAGAAGATCGGGCAATGCTGAAGTGCAACAAGCACTGAGAGTGGCCTTAGGTATCCTAAGAGAAATCCTCCACGCAAACAAAAAGTTCCATCTAAGGGTGCCACTCCTACTCCCACACCGGCATTTAAACTAGAAGACGAAGACTCTGAGGATACTGTGTCTGAAGAGGTGGTACATTATTCCGAAACACCAATAGATGAAACAACATCACTGAGGTCTGAAGAAAAACCACCCAGTCCTAAATCAGACAATGGTAAAACTCCAGTAACTGAAGAAGAAGAAGACAGCTCTGATGAGGATGTTCCCCCGAAGGATGAATAGAAAGAACTCCACAAAACTCTGAAGCACTTGAGGTTACAACATGATGCTGCAGAATTCAATCTTCAACAATCAAGAGGCCCTGGAGACTCCAGTGGTGGTGCTCTTTCCACACCGGTTCTCGATACGGTTAATCAACCCGTTAAGGGAACTGGGACCGCCACTACGAAGTCTACAAAGCAACAACAGCCTGAAGATGAAATCTTATTTGATTTTGAGAAAGATGAACAAGAAAAGGAGACTACTGAGATGATAACCGATGAAGACATAGAGAATGATGATAGGGAGAGAGCTAAAGAAGAGGCTAAGAAAAAGGCAGAAGAAGAAGCTAAGGCTAAAGCTGATGAGGAAGAAAGGATTCGAGAAAAGACTCAAGCTAAACTAAAAGCTGATAGTTTTCTTCGTGGCAATCCAGAACACAACCCAGAACAAACTTCTGAGCCACTAAAAGACCCAGAGCCATCTCACCACTCATCTTCATCAGATTCCTCATCTCATTCATCTCCACCACCATCCAAGGCAACCACCAGATCCACATCCAAATTGGTCAAGCAACCAACCAACACTTGGGGATCACGTGCAAAGACCAAGATTGTCAAAGCTGTCAGGCAAGCTAGGAAATGCAATGTAGTTAACAAGAAATTGAATCAGCTCGCCGACAGAGTTAACTTACTTCAAGACATGATAAACGAGTTCTCGGAGGAGAGGGAAAAGATTCAACAATTTCTCAATAGGGATACAAAGGGTGAAATGGACAAGACTATAAAAGACTACACTCACAAGTTCCTTCTTGACACTGTCCTTGAAGTTACAAGAGAGATGTACGCCAGACAACTCTATCCACATCTCATGGCACTGGTCAAACACACAATGGCTAATACCCTTGCGGTAATGGAAATCAAACCAGATCTGTCTCTAGTTGTCTCTGATGCTAAATTGATCTCGAAGTTGGTTATGAAAATGTCTTAACGATCCGCAACTTTCAAATCTGACGAAGCTAAACTTTTTGAGGCATTGCTGGAATATCACCTCAAGACTTCTTGTAAAGAGTCGACTGAAAAGGCTAAGCGACCAAGAGACGACGATGATGTAGATAAGGATTCCGAGCCTAAACGTCAAAAGAAAACAGGCGAATCCTCCTCTATGCCTCCACCACACCCAAGAACCACCACCACAACAAGCTCTGCACAACAACCACCTGCTTCCGATAAACCTCGGGACTTTGAGTCCTCACCACCAAAGGAAAAAACTGGTGACCATTTCGAATACACTGGTGGTGACGACGAGGAGATTCCTGAGCCCCAACAACAACCCCCTTCTTCTACATTAACTAAGAAACCAGCATCATCCTCCAAGCCACAGGAGAAGACGTCTACAAAAGTTGCATCTTGGTTGGATGAAGATGACACTGCAGAATACGACTGGCTTTCTAAACTTTTTGATGCAACCCCTCAATTACCGGAAGGCCAAGAACCGGTAGATGGTCGAACTATGGAGCATGTCAAGATCATCCAAGAAAATTATAAAGTGAAGAAGATGACGAAAGCAGAGTTAAATAAAATCAAGAATGAAGCTTTTCAACTACTTAAGGACAACTCTGACAGTGCCATTGAAGTCGAATTTCATCTCGACAACATAGCACGAGCCATGTCTAACAATATTGATTGGCTCAACCCTGAATCAAACATCGACTTCACCAGACCTGACAAGGCTCCTTACTACACTGACTGGACCAAGCCACTACCCACCATTGGTCGACTTGGTCAACAACGGATTCCCTACCAGTATTTCTTCAAAAATGACCTGGAATTTCTTCAACACGGTAGAGATGTTAGCAAGAAATACACTACCTTACTCACCTTCCCAATCTCGGCAGCAGTCTTCTCCAACAATATTGCCATCGAGGAAGAAGCCATACGAATATTTGTTGATAATGTGGTAAATTATGACATCGATGCACTGTATAGAATTCATCACTGGCTTGAACGAAGAAGACTCTACTACAGAAGCTGCCAGGTACTCAAATCGAACAAAGAGGTGTACAATGACTAATGGATCGTTGCTATAATGCATGTCAGCCTGTCTACTAAGTGGGACTACTCATTCCTGAAAGCAATCAGAGTCAAACAACAAGACGAATAAGAATATGACTTTACTGAAGCAGATTTTCCGAGGCTGTCACTCAATGACATTGAAGACATGTATCTTGCTAAGGTACAAGGTCGAATGCATATTCTCCACCAACATCCAGCCAGACATCAAGTCTTTGCGATATTCAGAAGCATCGTTATTCAGGAACGTGTTGAAGACCTTCAACTTGTCATGGAATCATACCAAAACGCATAATCTCACACAACCACAGCTAAACATTCCCGATATCAACCAACCGCTCAGACACCCATTCTCAAGAAACCAAAGTTTGGTGTCGTCTACCGCAGGAATCAACTTCATAATCAAGTTTCATGGCATGTAATGAGCTTTCACAAGTTTGTGATCACACATTAAAGAAGGTTCGGGACGGATTAGCATATCGGTTAAAGGAGATTCATGAAGGCATCGGGTCAAAAAGGCGATGGAATTCGGGTCAAAAGGCGATGGAATTCGAGTGAAAAGAGGGATGTGAAGAAAATCATCACAAGGATTGATGAAAGGTTGTTTCGCATCGATGATAAGGCTTTGGAGAGCTTCGTGGGCTAACCGGCATCTCTAATAGGCTATCAACCGTAAAGAACTCCCCGACGTGCTGTTGACCTTAATTGTTTTCTTGATTAATATTTGGATCTCTGTTGATCTTTATTTATAACTATGGCTTGCACGTATAAAGGTACAACCCTGCACTGTAATGAAAGGACCCTGTGGTAACGATCGCTGCACAATATAAAAGGAGCGAAAGCTTCTTACTTTTGAGTAAAACTTATCAAAACTTTTATTTTACAAAGTTTTGCTCAAAAGAACAAGTACTTCCCCTTATGTTTTCAAAACCTCAAAAGTTAATATTACTTGTTGAGGGGGAGTATTTGACTTATAAATCTTTGTTCACAGATTGTTCTACGTGGATATCTTCCCACAAAACTTAAAATGGTCATATCCGATAACAAAATTTCATCAAAAATATCATTTATATGCCATTTTTAGGGGGTGAAAAATTATGTGATATGAATTGTGTTGTGAATTGCAAATGAATCATCATGTGATTAGACTTAACCATTGAATTGACGAGCTCATAAATGTTAGTAACTCAAAAAGACTTGTCCCGGATGGGTAATAATTTCAAGCTAGTTCGCTAGTGATGTAAACATATCTCGCAAAGGACTTGTCTTAGTAGAATGTACCATCCGAGAAACTCTTGGTAGACATGAACCTTGACGGGTCAAACCTCCTCACCAAGGAGTGTTTATAACTTCAAGTGACCTAGTCGATGTAACAGTGTCTCAAGGGAATTGTCTATCTTAAGTAGATCAATTCAAAAGTAAGTAAGTAGTTTCCTCACCTATTTCAAAAATACTTAAGCACGTGTGGAGGGGAGTATTTTGTAAATTCAAAACTCTCGTTAAACATGTTTTAAGTCATAAACACTTTGAGATTTTCGAAAATGGTTTTATGGCAACATAGGTTAGTCATGGAGTTAAGGTGACTAAGGTTAGGAATAACCGTCCTATGATCCGCCAGAGCCGGAGGGATCTACCCAAGGACACCACCAATAAAGTTAGAATTTCCTTAGGTTTGATTACAAAAAAGGAGGAAATGAGAATCGGAGAAAGAAGGAGTTGAAGAATTAAAAGAAAAGTAAAGAAAAGGGTGAAAAGAAATAGCCCTCCAAATTATTCAACTTAGGTAGACACGGTTCAATACATATACCGGTTGTTACTAGATGACACCCTATTGAAGATTAATAGTCGTCATGGACCCAGTGACGCATGCACTAAACCTGCTTAGCCACTCAAGTTTCTCTCAACAGAAGCTTGTTTCATTCTTACAGGGAACCATACATAAACTATCGGCTCTCTTAGAGATTGCCGGTATTGAAGAAGAGGAGACCCTCTCCCTAGTCTCCGCCTAAAAACCAAAGCGCACTATTGAGTCTAGAGCCACGAGATTCATCAAAAGATCTCTTAGGAACACTTAACATTTCATCACTTGTCGTTCAACATTAAGGACCCAAGTGATACAATTATAGAGTCCTACACATAGCAATCTGTCGAGAACATTTATAAGGGGTTCACACATGTGAACCTCAATGATTGAATGGAAACTCCTGACAGGGTCAACATCAAACAGCCCTGACAGCAAGTCACTTCGGTAACTCCTTATGGGTTACGCTTAGTATGTTTCAAACTCACAGTTGTGGGTGATGCTTTGGTGTACCTCACCGACTCACCGAACCGTAGATGTACTTCAAGATATCGTGTTAGCCTCTTGAGGCATCCGGTTTGTAGAACAACCTTTGCTAGAATTAGAGATGTGATTTCACATATTTTTAACACTCGTTCAACTCTGTAAGTGCCGGAAATTCAAGGAGATTCCTTTCAAGAATCGAGTCCTGAAGATATGGGTCATTACTTAAACTTGTTCAATGTAATGCCAACCGTCCCTCTGGGATTGGATCGGGCTGATTCGCCCCAACCAAGGTGAATGGAATCCAAGACATTCATCGTATAACAATCGTAGTAATCAATTTTAAGAAAGGATTACAATGATCGATTGGTGTTCGTGGATCGTACTGAGATGTCTGCGTCGATGGATGCTCGTAGGAGGAAGAGATCGTGAAGACTCTCCACATGCTCATACCAACCACATCATATAAGAAATTCTCTCATAATCAAAGGCAACACAAATACAAAATGATTCTTCATCAAACAAAGAATCTACAAAGCTTAAAGACTTAAGAGAACTACATCTAAACTGATATCCAACGTCAAAGGACGTATGAGCATGTTGGAGAAGGATGCGGAGACACCTGAACAACGAAGCGGACCTAATGTGCGACAAAACAACATAATAACACCATATCCACAACAGTAACAAAGAACAAAGATAAATGAAGACGCCAAAGCTAAAACTTCAAAGAAAACAAGATCCTCATACTTTGGAGATTGTTAGAATCCAGGCACTTTTTCTCACAAGAAAAGAAGAATGTCAAGACGCCAAATTACATGAGCACCTACAATGTTTCAAGATTACTTAAGTCATTAATTACCAACACTTATGGGGAGATTGTTGGAATCACTCCTAAACTATATTTCAAGTGTTTGTAATCAATATGTAATAGGTTGCTTAATTAGGCTTTATTTAGTATATTAATGGCAAGGCTTATGTAGAAAGCCCATAAGCGCTGGGCCCATCCCATGGGAGGGGAACTTGTAGTGTTGCCCTAGCCCCCTATAAATAATGTTGTAAACCTTCATTTGAAGGTTGGTTGTTCACTTAATACATTTCTCCCGCATAACATTTCTCATATCATGTGTTTGTGTATTGTATGTTCATCCTCTCTTTATCTATATACTTCTTAATCATTGATGCTTGTGTTACAATATGGTGACCTAACATCGGGAAACAGAGATGAAGACACTTATGAGCACGTTGAGAATGTCTTGTACATTGCAATCCTTTCAACATACCTGTGTTTCTCACGATGTGCGTTATACCCTCGTTTTGTCCCATGACTCTTTCCGGAGCTGCTAGAAGATGGATTGAAAGATTTCCCGCAGGGGTAGTTGATACATGGGCTCTTCTTAAGAAGCATTTCATCCGAAGGTATTGTCCTCCTTCGAAGATATCTAATCAGCTCATGGAGATCCGTAATTTCAAACAAGATGATGATGAAACGTTGTATCAAGCTTGGGATAGATACAACGATCTCCTTTACAAGTGTCCAACTCATGACCGAATGACCAAAGAAAAGGTCAACGCTTTACAAAGGTATCAACGTAACTACAAGAAAGATGCCGACTACCAAAGACCAATTCCAAGCATGACTCCTACTCGCCATTGAGGCCATACAAAAAATGGCCGATCATTCTTAATGATATGCGTTCTTGATTCATTGGATCATCCATTAATGATACGTGGTATGATATATGGGCTTCGCGACCGCTTAATGAAATTTTAAGGCGAAGGATCGAGGATAGGGTTAAAGATAACAGATACATGTGGTCTGCACTTAACGACGAGGAAACATTAGCTAAATTCTCAATCAAAGAAGAGGAGGAACCACCTATTATGCATTGCTGCACACCCATAATAATCACGAATGACGAGTCCACACGCCCACTGCATACTCATGCAATCTTTCCGCGAGTATTGCAACGGAGGTGGTAACATCAAGGAAGAAGAATGGACATGCCCTTACGAGCTCAAAAGGAATGATGTTAATTTCGGAGATTTATCCTTTGATGATTGGATTGGTACGATTCTGATGCTACAATTAATCCTAATCTTCTAGAAAATCTCAAGATCGAATATGAAGAGCATTGACTCCAAAAAGAGTCATTAAATAATGAACCAATCAAAGATGATGTCTACTTCATGGAGGATCCCTAAAATGACACCGATGAAAAAGTAACTCAGAGTCATTGGTGTGAGAAGATAAAAATCCTTGGCGAAGTTTTTTGCACATCTTGTAACCCATTTGATAATGAATGTAACGGAGGAAGCAGCATAGAGAGAGTTGGGGAAGAAAAGTTCTTGTGGACCTCAACCAATGATGCGGCGAGGACGAAATTACCTTGGCTAGACAATTTGGGTTTTGACAATTGGGTCAAAATCAAATATGGAAAGGTAGATGCTTTGACTAAGGAGAAAATTTAGAAAGGATGTATGAGTAAAAAAGACCCGAGCAAAGAAATTACAAACGACATAAGTGAAGTAACGGATGAAGATATCAAAGATTTTACGGGTAATGAGAAAGAACAATGCAAACGAGTGCTTGTGGAAGACTTACTCGACGATAAGTGGTTCAAGGGTACTGAGTCCGATGATGATGACATTGAGGGAATATTGGACTGCCTAGCACTACAAGGTGAAGATGGATTCACTGACCCCGATGATGAAGCATATGAGCAAAGAAGGTGCAAACTTCTTGGCATTCCGTATAAGAGGCCACCACCAATTGTAGCTGAGAAGTATGAGTTTACAAGATACCACTTGGGGCCGGACAAAAAGTTTTGTAAAATCTGGAAGATCGAGACTAAGAAATATCTCTACACTGCTACAAATGTTGCTTGGGTCAGACATAATTTGATGAAGGATATGGAGGAAGTTGGTCAAGTCTGAAGGCCACCGTAAAGCCCCGTAGCCTTAAGTCTAACTTAAAGACTCATAAATAAACAAAAGTGCTCTTTTGAGAGACAACCCGAATTTTCTCTTTTATTTGTTTTGTTTTCATTTCTGTTGGGTTTTGTGTTTTTAACCATGTTTGCAGGAAATTGGAGAAGTTGCTGCAGCAGCCTGAATGGGACTAGATCTGTCCACAGTTACGACGTAACTCATTCCTATGGTTACACCGTAACACATCTTTAGCAGCAGTTCTCTCCAGAGCATTACCAATTACTAACGTAATCCCATTCATTGGTTAACGCCAGAGCTCCGCTAGGTTTTCCATAATTACTCGTAACTCCTTTTGAGTTACGACGTAACTATCCTCTTAGATTCTTTTCTCTTTAAACACATAACCTTGTATTCGTTTTTAAATGAACTTTTTTGGTATGATCCCTGTAAGCCCTCACGAGACTACACTCATCCACTTGGGACACCAAGTGGTTTAAAAGGCTTGTTGCATGCGCTAAATGCAATTGTGATTCCTACGAAAGTGAGTTAGATTTGTTTTTAATTTCATTTTTCCTTTTCTTTTTTACAGTTATGCTTGTTGGTAGTGTGATTTTAGGGAATGAAGTTTTCTCGTGGATGCTTAAGGGAAGGCACGATTCTTTTTGTGAGCCTTCTTTCTTTTTCGGAGCAAATTTCAGGGAAGTGTTTGCTCTAATTCTACTTTCTCTTCACCTTTATTTAACGCTTAGTACAAAAGGGAATTTGTACATTTCAAGTGGGGGGACGGGAGTAGAATTATCTCTTGAGCTTTGTTTGCCCTTGTTTTTCTAGTTAATTATGAAAAATTGTGCCATTTTTAAAGTTTTGAACCTTAGTCGAGCACATTATAACCCTTGATATTATATAGTGAGATTAGCCTTATCCGTTTCCAAATATTTACCCCAAATCCACCATATATTATGAGTGCGTGCCTAGCTTGTAAACTTTATAACTTGGCCTTTGCATCATTTCGAGACCATAGATGAGGTATGTTGAGTTAGCTTAATGTATTTGGATTTTTCAGTTTAAGAAGGCAATATCACCCAAACAAATTTATCTTGTGTGTTTATCGATTAGTCACCGACTTCTAACCATGTTTAACCCTTTTGTTGCACTCGCCTTTATTGCAAGATACCCCTAGATACACCCATCTGAGCAATTCCTTTTATTTTGTTCATCCAATATATTGTTCTGATACAGCCATACACCTTAGCCTACTATGTAGTCTTTATTTGTGATCGGAAAGTCATTGTTTGCCTAAGTTCAAGGTTCAAGTGGAAAGGTTGAGGAATCACGCTTTCAAAGACATATTCGAAAGATCATTGAAGACCCCCCAAATTCTCATATTGTTCATCTCAAGTGGGGGGATGTTATGTTTAGTTATGCTAAAAAATGTGATAAAAAAATAAAGTTTTTTGTTATAGTTGCTTGTTATTGTAAAGTGCGAAGTTATAAGCACTATGAGCTCATCATTGATTTAGTATCGAGGAGGCCACCTCGGTCACATTTGAAGAATGAAGTTGGCAATTATGGCGCCAACAGTTGAAGAATGTAGTGTGCCCATCATGACGTCCGCTAATGGCACATCTACTTGGTATATCATGATCCGATTTCTTATATTTGAAACTTGAACTTTGGATGAATGGTAAGCGGTGATGACTTGGTTATAGATTTATACTATTTACTTGTTAATTTTATTTTACACCAATTATATCTCATGTCTTATCCTCTCCTTTAGTCATGAAGCGTGTCTAGGTGATGCACGAGCAATCTTTGGCTGTCTTGGCCATCGATGGGTCATGTATCATTGATTTTGTCCACTCACCACTGACATGTTAGTAATGACGATTCCCCTAACCTTGGTCGTATCTACCTATATTGCCTTCGAGAATTGTTTAGTCCTTAACTCTAGAGGTGGAGATTTGTGTGAACCGCCAAGCTTTATGATAGAATAAATGCTATGATCAGTAGTTTGAGTGATCACCCAGAAATTGACACTTAGAATAGTTGAGAGATTTGAGTGTTTTGTTCCCATTTCGTGGGGTGTTCGGCTTTGTTTTATTCTAGCATAAGGGATTTTTAAACTTATATTTTCCGTATTGGGAGATATCTTTTTAAAAATCTATCTAATAAGGTCTACTTTAGGGCAAGTAGAGTTCAAGTGGGGGATATTTGATAACATCAAATAATCCTAAATATTAGTGTCAATTTCCATAATGCTCAGATTTATATCATTTATATGGATTTGCGCTTGTTTTCCTCTATATTTATATGGATTTGTGCAACCGCCAAGCTTATGATAGAATACGCTTGGATTACGCCGTAACTAATTATATAAAATGATGTTCCACACCGTTGCAAGCTTACATAACTCTTTCCACGATTACGGCGTAATCATGATTTTGTAACATATATTGAAGATACGCGAACTCATTCCATGTGTTACGCTGTAACCAGCTTTTCCAGAGCAATTTACGAGGATATTGATGTTACGGCGTAACTCTCAACTTAAGTTACACTATAACTAGATCCGCCTATATAAATACCACGCCCTAAATCTGCATTTCACATCATTCACTCAACACACAAAACAGAGAACGTGCGGAGAAGGGATGAAGGCAGATCTTGAGGAGCATACGGAGCCATCTCCAAGGGAGAAATTACCCTAATGATAAGCATTAGCGATTTATCATTTCTTTACTTTCCATTCATGTATTTCATTATGTCAAACATTGAATTGATTGTTTTAGTTAATATGAGCACTAAGAACCTCTCGGTGCTAGTCCTAGTTATGATTCCTTATTATGTTTATGTTTACATTGCTTCCGTATAATTGTTTCTAGTGTATGCATGCATAATTTGTTGGTAGCTACCCTTGTTTCGGTAGTTTTGAATGGCGGTAGTGTCTAGTTGCTTAGGAAATATGACCAATTGATCCTAAGTGAGCGGACTGAGATGGGAAGAGTAAGATATCACCAACTGACGACCCTTCTTTGCTTGTGCGATTTGACCACCTGATCACCTACCGTTTGGATGAACTTAAGAAGTTAGGGATGAATGTCTAAGATGATAGCGCCCGGTCACTCATGATTATGAATCTTTCATGTAGCGAAACTTAATGACTTGGCTTAGTGGACTAAAAAAAACTTGGCTTTCAAGGGTAGTAGCTTGATCTCCGGTGGAAGCCTTTGCTGATAGGTTAGGACGACTGACCAAATGTTGTCCTAGCGACCTAAACCCCCACTTGAATCAATTGGAAGTAATTAGACGTGAACATAACATGATAGGATGAGTAGCTAGGTTCGCACACTTCTCCTTTATTGATCACAACCTTTGCCTTTCTTTGTTTTCTTTTATTTTCTTGTCTTATTAGTTTATTAATCATTTCAATCCTCAATCCTATTAAAATCAGTGACACCTAGACTTAATTAGAATGCGCTCACATACGATCGGGTACACTGCCCGTTAGTGCATAAGGTAGACCATAGGTATAACAAGACACTTATAATTATTAAAACCTCGGTCAAGAAATTTGCATCATATATACAAGTTATATTTATGTTAATGTCATGTTCATGCAAGTTCTTAAAAACATATGTGATCTTCCCTACATTTATCTTTTTGTAAAATACCTTTATATGCTATTAAGACGAGGTTAAAAACAAAATAAAGCATTTTCACAAAACAAACATGAGAATTAACAAAGAATGAAAAAGATATATGAAACACACAAACAAAAGTTGAAAAACAAACAAGAAAACAATTAAGCATGGGTTGCCTCCCAAAAGCTTTTCTTTTTTATGAGTCTTGTAGCTAGACTCGGTCATACCCCTACACCTCATGCATACACACCTCCGTGCTCATATCTAAGCCACTTTTAATGTCCTTTCATCTTTCCTATAATCATCTTCTAACTCTAGGCATTTTTTATAATATCTCTTAGTTTTCTCATACGGATACCTAAGTCCATTTTTGTTTCTTCTTTCTAAGTAATGAAATAGGGCCACCATGACACATGCCTCGATATCTTTGTGTTTAAACCTAGGGTGTAATCGGGGCATTTGATAGAAAATCCTCAACTTCATTAGAGAATGTAGTTAAACCATCACCATTTGTTCATTCAACTTAGTCATTCTTTTAAAGGGCTTTCCAAATATTACTTGCGTGATGCTTCTATTTATGAATTCTCCTAAGTCTTCTAAGACCATGAACTCTACCAAATAAACAAAACATCCAACAAACACATGCAAATGAGTGACTACATTAATGACATTGTTCCCTTGATAAGCTAACTCGTTTACCTTAATTTTATTGTATAAATTCCTTGATATTAAATTTAAAGGTAAGAACGAATTCAAGTAAGTATCAAGACCTTCTAATCCTATTTTACAATGGCATTTCATGTTGAAGGGACTATCTTTCTTAATTCTACACCTAGGGTCAAAAATTTGAGAAGGATCTTCTTCCATCTCAATCCTAACTCCATCGATGACTTCCCCGTCGTCTCGTGCCTTCACATCATCAAATTCCTCATCGGAATCCGAATCATAGAAAAGACTATTATGTTTCCAATTTATTTCATTATGCCCTAGGTGATTACCAAAGTGATGAACGGGTGAGAGATTGGGTGGATTCGCATTCTCCATAGTAGGGATTGGAGCGGGTAGTGTAAACACAATAATAATTAACAACTAGTTTTCATAGATTTAAGCAAACACAATAAAAATGTAGCTACTCATGATAAATAAGCATGTACACACACAAAAAATTGAACATATGATAAACATGGTGATATAATGGATTAACAAACTTATCTCTTGATGTAAAGAAGGTTATGGAATCCTAAAATACTGTCCAAGTCGGACCTTACACGAATTAGGGTTTGCTCTCCAAAATACTATCATTTTAATGTAGAAAAATAAAATTCTATATATATATGACGCTGCCGCCTATTGATGGCACGCCATTTGGTCGCCAGAATTAGGCTTCGCTAGGCCAAGTCATCATTGGGACAACGTCATTGAGAAGTGTGACGCCGCTGCGGCTTCAAGAGACGCCCTTGAAATGGGTCTTAGCCGCCTGTAAAATAAAGAGAGTCGCCTTTCAGAATTAGAGTGTGACGTCGTCATGTTGTAGAACCAAAATGTAACCTGAGCCGTCTCTTAGAATTTAATTAGAAAACTCTATAAGTGACGGCGTCTCCCTTTGAGTTGGGACGTCGTTAGGCTTCAGAAACAGCCTTGGATCTTGACTCTGTCGTTTTCTTCATGTTTTCGCTCCTTTTTGTCCAAATATGCTGGATTCCAACATTTTGCTTCCAAAAGAACTAAAATGTGAAAAGGAATGATTTTAAGTAGTAACGAATATAAAATGTATCGATTTAAAGCTTAATGACCCCATAAAAACGTATGTTTTAAATCCTTATCAAAGCGATAATGTTAGGGCTAAAAGCCAACAACAGGCCCAACACCTTTCTTTCTTTTTTTATTCGAAAAACATAAAAATATTTAAATAGGAACCGTGTAAACTAAACCAATAATATATCCTCTATGTCTTAACGTCGAAAGTGATGCCACTCTCCATTTCCTTCCTTAGGTGGCTTATCCCAATTCAACGTATGCTTAAACAACCTACCTGTTAATACAAATAAGCCGTAAAAACGTTTGTTTATATTTTACGATCTTCTAATGTTTTGTCGATAACAAACGTAAAATCATATTAACGAAACAAATAAAATACGTAAATGGTTTGAACTAATAGTTTCTAACATATTCACATTTTCACATAAAACACTAAAACAAGTATAAGTGATTTTATGATTTAGTAATACATATGTACAACAACTAGTGTTTACATATTTGGATAAAATATACACATAACTAGTATGTAGTATATTGGGTAATATAAATGGGTAGAAACTTAAGTATCACAACCCATTGGGCAAATACATTGAATGTAGTTGGGTACAACCCAAAGCCCATAACCCATGGATCTTGACCCATAACCCATTGCATAACATCATGCTTATATCACATATGGATAATACCCATAACCCATGGATCAACCCATACCCGAGTGACTAAGTGCATTGCAGTCAAAGATACATTATATCTAGCCAAAGATCCATGGTTCAACCCATGACCCATGACCCATAACCAAAATACCCATGGGCAAAGAGGAGCGTTCCACGGATCCCTAGCTTTGTGCTAGCCGGATCCCTTATGGTAGGGATCCGTGGGATCCAGGGAACAGTAGGATTTTTCCTCTATAAATAGTGAGCCATTTCTTCATTATTTCTCACCCCTTTCTAACACACTTTCTCCCATGAGTTAAATCTCACTAACCTTAGATCCAAGAGATCTATGTTTGTAATTTTGTTTTTGTGTGATCTTTTAGGTTCCTCTTAAAGGCAAGATCACCACCTTTGAAGTCGGGCAAGCTCAAGTCCATGAGTTGCCATGCTTCCTCATAATCAAGGCTACTGAAGTCCTTTTGTTGATGATTCCTTTCTTTCTTCAAAGAAGTGTAGTGTTGAAGACACTAGTGAAAGATGTCTCAAGTGTCAAGACAAAGATATTAGTGAAGGTTATCTATCGTCTATAGCATAAGCACTTGTGGTAGGTGCTTAGAAGTCAAGACAAGAAGCATTAGTGAAAGGTGCTTAGAAGTCAAGACTAGAAGCATTAGTGAAAGATGCTTAGAAGTGAAGACACAAGACATTAGTAAAAGGTGTCTTGTAGATCTAGTCAAAGGCATTAGTGAAAGGTGCCTTAGATGTACATTCGATATGGTGTGTTTCGATGTACAAGATAGACTAGTATTAAATCCAAGGATATTGATGTCCTTGATGATGTTGTAAAGGAGTAGATCTCCTTTGGGATTAGTCGTTGGTGTATTGTGGTAGTAGTTCCTCCATTGCAATGGAACTAGGTGCTTAGCCTAGTACCCACAAAAGGGTAGGCTTACAGAAGCTGTAGTTCACTTTGGAGTGAAAGAACTAGGTACTTATCCTAGTACCTTATAAAGGGTAGGCGACGTTGTGTAGGTGTGGTTCACCTTGGAGTGAAAGAACCCGTGGTTAGCCTAGCACCGGAAAAATGGTAGGCGACGTTGGGAAGGCTTCTCCGCCATAAGGAGATTGGTGTAGTGATTACGAACTCGGTAGGTGACCCGGAGTGGAGTAGGGCAAGGAAGGTGTCCTTGAGCCGAACCACTATAAATACTTGCGTTTGTGCTTTTACTCTTTACTCTTTTCATTACTATTATCTTTATATGCTTGTTTATCAACACCCAACACACACATCCAAATAGATTGACATAAGTCGATCTAAATGGTTTAAAAGGAAGTTTTAATTGGCAAAACTATTCAACCCTCCCTTCCTGGTTTTCCATAATTGGCATCGAGCTTCAAGTACCAAGTTTCTTGAAGTATATTTTACTTTAAAAACTTGATGAGAGCCATGGTTAATTGAAAACTACAAAGAAGGTTTTTCATAAAAACAAACACCGTGTCTTTTAAAACTATATGTTTGGATGTTGATTTAATAACAACATTTTTCTTATTTATTTTTAATTGCACTAATCTTCTTTGTCATGTTGATTAGTCAAAGCTCATACCCACCAAGCTTTAGGAGTCGCTGGTAACAAGAATACCTTCCTTAAGAAGGTATCTTAAACGTAAAGGAGCGGGAATCGTCTAAGTGACATTTGTTGTGTCATTTGTAAAGACATTCCTAAGTGCGCAAGAGGTATGATTTTCTTTTTACTTTTCTTGATAATTAAGTATACCTATTTATGTATTTATATGATTATCTTTTGTGCTTATACATGTTTTACATGAAGCTTCATTAGGAAGCCTTTTTCTCACATACGTGTTTTATTTTCGCCTAAAAGTCGTGGTATATAAAACTTATGTTTTGTTTCTTTTAAATCCAATAATAAAAAACAAAACATGAATTTCAAAATTCTCCTTCCCTATAAATAAACCACCATCGCCTCAATAACTCTACCAAACCCTCACTTTTTCAAATCCTCCAATTTCAAAAAACTCATCTTATTCAAAAACTTCATCTTCCTCCTCATTTCATCTCAACCGAAACCAAGAAGATCCGCCATCAACATGGTTTACATCGCACTCGTGCTCATCGTCCTAACACTCATCGCACTTGTGTTCCCTATGATGAAGTTCACATACGGAGACATTTACTTTGTGTTGTTAATCTATATATGGGATATACCCAATCCTTTGCATCATCCTTAGTATTGAAATGCAATATTACTAATAATCTAGTTATCTAGGTTATTGTTATCATAATGTGTTTGTCATTTCTTTTGATTTACTGTTTCATACCTCGTGCATACAGTCATGTATGCATGTTTAAAAGAAAATGTAGGTTAAAACATATATCTTGGTAAAACTATGAGATCTAAAACCAATGCATTTTCATATAACTGGTTTTGTAATTACAGATCTACGGATCCCGAAGTTATACTAGCCGGATCCCTTTGAAAAGGAACCGGATCCGGCCCTCATGGAAAACAGTTTTTTTCATGCAAATTAAAACCACTATCTTTCTAAATGTAATAATCCACTAGAAAGTCAAAACCTTGAGTAAGTTAAAGTGTTAAATACCATTGTTTATAAAAAAATCTAGTAAAAACATTAGATTATCATATAGGTTGACACACAAACATCTTTTTATTAAACTTATCATTTCTATAGGTTCAACTATGATGCATGAATATGAGTTTTATTTTTCACTCACTAGCGTCTACATCACTAATCTCTCTCGAACCCAACACACCTGGCAATCATGTCCGTTCAATAATCTCAAACCACTTCCACGAAGGACGTATTGTAGACACCCTTCTACACCAGAAGGTATCAATACCTCCTTCCGAGCCATAGGACTAGAATGTTCTTGAAATCAACGAGAAGATATGTCCAAGGTTCATAATGGAATTCTTCCTTAAGTCGAACTCTCGTCGTAACGAGGATCGCTCTCTATCTCTTTGGTTTTATATCAAAACCAAAAGTTCACTCTAACCCTTGGGCATTTTGCTCACATCCTCCGGATTCCAAATCATGAACAATGTGCCTTCACCGAAGATTGGTCTCTTGACTCTCTCTTCAACTTTCGTGAAGAAAATAGCCCATATTGTTCACACATACCCTCTCCGGATGATTTATAATATGCAAACCTTGACCATATTACTCCGATCCAAACATTATCTTTACAAGGGATATCCGAGAAGAGTACAAGCCTCTTGCACTCATCCTACGTGAAAATGTTTGGAGCCTTAGGGGAAATCGAGAAATTATTCCCGCTTGTTGTGCTCACATGTTGTACTGTTTGCTAACACAACAACCATACAATCCGCCTACTTTCGCTAAAGGCCAATTGCATCTTCAAGGCTCCAAGAATAAACTCATCCCTTATGGAATGTTCTTGACACCTTATCATAATGTTATGCACTTCCATCCTCAATTTCAAAGTCCGTTGTACGTATTTGTGAACAAGATGATGGAACCCCTAAACATATCTCTCATGAAGACTCTCTTCATTCTTGATTCCACCAACACTCATCAATCACATAATGATTCTCCTAGTGAAAACACTCAAGGAACCTAGTAGTATTCCAAAATAGGATCAATTCTCTTGTACTCGTTCTTTATCAATGTAATCCAATTTATTTCATGAAATAAAACATCTTACATTTGATATCTTAGTATTAGAACTCTTTTAGACTATCCTTGAGATATAATGCATTGTCAAGATCATTGCATACCTTAGTAAAGGTCCACCGTGATGGGCGGATCCCAAAGTTTGTGCTAGACGGATCCCTACACTTAGGGAACCGGGGGATCCGGCAAACAGAAAATGCAATTGCAAGCATTATATTTCAAACATATCCTTAGAACACCTCACACTAAGCTAAACATAGTTTCTTAAGGCAAATTAAGTCCTTATCCGGTTGATCCTTCCTACTCACACATAACTCACCTAGATCACACTCTAAGACGCTTGTAGATTCATCGTTTCACTTTTAATCCATTACTCTTCCGCTCTCAAACTCACACTTCATTTTTTACTTGATCCCTCACATTTAGCCTTAGAAATCTTTCGATTATGGAAAAATTGATCATAAATCATCCTTTCCTCAAAATTGATCAAAATTGATCAAACTCTACTTTTTCCCATCTCAAAGCTTCTAGGATATTTTCCAAAACACTATCCTAAGTCACAAACTGATCTCTAGGATCATTTAGCTTCAATTGACACCCTAAATCTTTAGTGTCATCCTTGCTCATCCATTGGTACTCTTGAAAGTTCCAAATCCTTCCATAAAAGACAATCATTAGCAACATCATTCATTACCTTCAAGTACTTAAGCACCCCTTCATTTAAAACACTTAGGAGGACTGAAACACTCAAGATGTTATAGCTCTTAGATCTTAGAAACCTCATTTCAAACCTGTCATAACTGCTGAGAGTCGGATCCCTAGGATTAGCCTAGCCGGATCCCTCCAAGGAGGGAACCGTGGGATCCGGGTGACAGTTTATGTCAAACATTGCTAAAACAATCATTTCAACTCATCTTCCTAACTCAAACACTCCATCTCATCTTAAATGAGTTCCTAAATCAGTGCAACCTCTGAAGTAGACTCTTGTGCATGTTAATCATCACATTCCAATGAACCCTAGTGGCTTAAGGCTTAAATGCACTTGCCAAATCTCTTGGTTTATAAACCACTTTGTTAGGACCTCCATAGTCATCACACTCTCATCCTAACTTTCAGCTCTTGCAACCTCTTGAAATCATCTCATCATGAGGAAACCCCAAGTAGTAACTTATCCACCAAAGAACCACCCATGAAAAGGCTCGTGTTATACACAAAATCTCTTCAACCGAATCATCTCTGGTCAAGCCAACAAATGATAGGATCCTTCCACATCTAATCAAACCAATTCCTAAAAGGATAGTACCCACAAAACTACCCTTGCCAAACACCACCATACCTCCTAGGCCAAACAATATCACCTCCACTAAACCATCACCATTGGTTCCTAGAGCTATTTCATTTACATCCCACTATCATCACCACACCTCTACAATTTAGAGGACTTGCCTCCAGGCCGCCTCATCCACTCCGCCGACAACATTTTCTTCATTAGGAGGAATAATGGTTCAAAATCAAGGTGTTGAGTCAACACTTGCTCCGGCTTCCTTTTCGATGTTTCCATCATATAATCCTATTTGGATTATGAGAAATCATCAAAGTCAACTACCCGACCATATGGAAGTTGACACTTACTACCACCATCATCATCTTGGTTGAGTCATTCTCAAATGCACCTCCACCAATCCTCCATCGCTTGAAGCTCCAAGCCGCTTCACTTGATCCTACGCATCAAGCCATTTCATTTCTTCCACCACCACTACCTATCCATGACAAAGATTGCTATCATTGTCAACATGTTGAAAGTTTGATACATGAAGTACGAGAAGACCAACGCTTCATGTTCTATCATCTCTAAACATTTCGACGAGATAAAACCTAAACAAAACTTGAGCTAGAAGATTTTAGTGGTGTCCTAGCATCAAGTGATAGTTGGTTTAGAAATTCCTAGTCATGTATCTTCTTTTATTTCTTAGTTTTAGAGTCATGTATATCATAAATCTAGTTTTATTAAATGGAATTACATGCTACTTGTTATTTTCATGAGCATATGATTACCTTGTATTCATATTCTTTTGTGATAACATTACTTGTTATATCACCTTTGCCGAAATTATTAATCAATACGGATCCCTCAGAATTGCCTAGAAGGATCCCTACTAGGAGGGAACCGCGGGATCCGTGAGACATAAAAGCTTTTTACTAACTTGGACCAATTTTGCAGGAAATTGTGAATTATACTTGCTTTCTAACCTTTGTTTTGTAGTTATTCAATTTACACATGAAGACTTTGACATCCTAAAGCTAGGAGGACCTTTATGTCAAAGCAATACATTGCAAATTATTTGCAATACTAGGTTTACATTTCATGACATCCCCTTGCAAAATTGCAATCATCAAGGGGGAGTACCTACGTCACTTAGACGAAATCTTTTGCAAACTTACTTGCAAGCAAACTAGATTAGTATCACTTTCTTGACCCTTGCATAGGATGGACTCGCCAAGGGGGAGTAAAGACGAGATCCTTTCCCGTTACTTGCTCTCTATTTCTTTTACTTTTATTTCTTTCACATGTTTTACTTAAAAACGATGTGTTGCTTCTCTTCAAACACTTTTGTTTCGGCAAAAGTGGGGAGAGAAAGAAAAGTAAAGAAATTTGTTCCTTACTAATTTTAGCTTTTTCCTTAAAATAATTTTATGTTTTGTCATCAACAAAAAGGGAGATTGTTAATACAAATAAGCCGTAAAAACGCTTATTTATATTTTACGATCTTCTAATGTTTTGTCGATAACAAACGAAAATATATAAACGAAACAAATAAAATACGTAAATGGTT
Organism: Chrysanthemum makinoi; assembly: GCA_910596185.1. Classification (NCBI taxonomy): domain Eukaryota; kingdom Viridiplantae; phylum Streptophyta; class Magnoliopsida; order Asterales; family Asteraceae; genus Chrysanthemum; species Chrysanthemum makinoi. The sequence goes on from OU343220.1 coordinate 1,114,518, forward strand.
TGAACTAATAGTTTCTAACATATTCACATTTTCACATAAAACACTAAAACAAGTATAAGTGATTTTATGATTTAGTAATACATATGTACAACAACTGGTGTTTACATATTTGGATAAAATATACACATAACTAGTATGTAGTATAATGGGTAATATAAATGGGTAGAAACTTAAGTATCACAACCCATTGGGCAAATATATTGAATGTAGATGGGTACAACCCAAAGCCCATAACCCATGGATCTTGACCCATAACCCATTGCATGACATCATGCTTATATCACATATGGATAATACCCATAACCCATGGATCAACCCATACCCAGGTGACTAAGTGCATTGCACTCAAAGATACATTGTATCTAGCCAAAGATCCATGGTTCAACCCATGACCCATGACCCATAACCAAAATACCCATGGGCAAAGAAGAGTGTTCCACGGATTCCTAGCTTTGTGCTAGCCGGATACCTTGTGGTAGGGATCCGTGGGATCCAGGGAATAGTAGGATTTTTCCTCTATAAATAGTGAGCCATTTCTTCCTTATTTCTCACCCCTTTCTAACACACTTTCTCCCTGAGTTAAAAACTCACTAACCTCAGATCCAAGAGATCTATGTTTGTAGTTTTGTTTTTGTGTGATCTTTTAGGTTCCTCTTAAAGGTAAGATCACCACCTTTGAAGTCGAGCAAGCTCAAGTCCATGAGTTGCCATGCTTCCTCATCATCAAGGCTACTGAAGTCCTTTTGTTGATGATTTCTTTATTTCTTCAAAGAAGTGTAGTGTTTAAGACATTAGTGAAAGATGTCTCAAGTGTCAAGACGAAGATATTAGTGAAGGGTATCTATCATCTATAGCATAAGCACTTGTGGTAGGTGCTTAGAAGTCAAGACAAGAAGCATTAGTGAAAGGTGCTTAGAAGTCAAGATTAGAAGCATTAGTGAAAGATTCTTAGAAGTGAAGACACAAGACATTAGTGAAAGGTGTCTTCTAGATCTAGTCAAAGGCATTAGTGAAAGGTGCCTTAGATGTACATTCAATATGGTGTGTTTCGATGTACAAGATAGACTAGTATTAGATCCAAGGATATTGATGTCCTTGATGATGTTGTAAAGGAGTATATCTCCCTTGGGATTAGTCGTTGGTGTAGTGTGGTAGTAGTTCCTCCATTGCAATGGAACTAGGTGCTTAGCCTAGTACCTAATAAAGGGTAGGTGACGTTGTGAAGGTGTAGTTCACCTTGGAGTGAAAGAACTAGGTACTGAGCCTAGTACCTTATAAAGGGTAGGCGATGTTGTGTAGGTGTTGTTCACCTTGGAGTGAAAGAACCCGGTGGTTAGCCTAGCACCGGAAAAAGAGTAGGCGACGTTGTGAAGGCTTCTCCGCCATAAGGCGATTGGTGTAGTGATTACGAACTCTCGAGTAGGTGACTCGGGGAGTGGAGTAGGCAAGGAAGGTGTCCTTGTGCCCGAACCACTATAAATACAAGCGTATGTGTTTTGTGCTTCTTAATCTTATCTTTTCATTACTTATCTTTATATGCTTGTTTATCAACATCCAACACACACATCCAAATAGACTGACATAAGTCGATCTAAATAGTTTAAAAGGAAGTTTTAATTGGCAAAACTATTCAATACCCCCTTCTAGTTTTCCACACTACCTAAAAGTGAACTAAGAACCAAATTACCGTTACGTTTTGTTACGCGAACCTAAATGGGAACAATATACACCCAACCAAAGATATATCCTCAACGTCTTAACATCGAAAGTGATGCCACTTTCCATTTCCTTCCTTTGTTGGCCTATCCCAATTCCACTTATGCTTAGGCTTTAAACTCTCAAATTTTCATCTATTCATTGAAAACACTAAAAAGTCAAAAGGAATTCAATAGTAGGTATACAATTTTGTTTTTGGTAGGCGACGGAACTAGAAAACAAACTTTCATATAGGTATAAGTTCTCGCTTTTGGTAGCCCATTTGAACCAAAAAGCGAAACACCTATTATAACTCGATAGCAAGCATTAACTCAAACAAACACACAAATATATGCTCATCATGTATTATTAATTCTATTTTTGGTTCAAATAACCTACCTAAAATATAGTTAAAGTTAAAATCGAAAAAAAAGAACTTCAATAGTCAAAAATAAATATTTATTTTAAAACGGAGATAGTAATATTTATCAAACATGGATTAGTGTTCTTGAAGAGTAATTTATTTTGATAAATGTCAAAATACCTCTTTAGCTATGCTGATGACATAATGGCTCCTTGATCTTTGATAAAACTTCAAAATAGCGTTCAAACTAACTAAATTTTCTATTTTAACACTTTTTATGTTCACTAATAGAATAACACCTATATCAACTAAGCTTTATGTTTAAGATTTTCAAGATTAGAATCCCATCCCATCACCAGAAAAACGTATTTAGGGTGCATTTGGTTTACAAATGGTATTAGAATTTAGAAATGGTATGAAAGATTTAGAAAAAGTTTGAGAAAAAAGTAAGAGGGATAAAATATATTATTTTATATTATTATATTGGATTTATTAAATTTATATTAGATATAAAATATAGTGAACATAATTAAAAAAAACAAATCAATAGTCAAAGAAAAAAGTACACAAGTTTATGGTTGAGAAAATTTAAAAAGTATGCATTGTCAGAACTTTTGGTTTAAACCGACCAAATTAGAGTGGTATGGGTTTTGTGGGTTGAATCCTTCATTTTTCCAAGCTTATACCAAACTACAATATATATATATATAAATATATATATATATATATATATATATATATATATATATATATATATAGGTAGGGTTAAAATGAAAAGTTTTATATGAAAAGATGAGAAGATGCTTGGAGCATACTGTGTCACCTTGCACATCACCATGCCATGTGTCACCCCCCACCCACCCACCCCCCCACCCCCCAAAAAAAAAAAAATTTTTCCGCTAAAAAAAATTTTTTTGAAAAAAAATTTCCCGCCAACAAATTCCCGCCAAAAATTATTATGCATCACAAGTTATAAATACTGCATCACAATCATAATTGTGATGCAAAGTAATATAACCTTAATGCACTAAAATCATGATTATGATGCAGTAAATTTATAAACCGTGATGCAAGAACTTATAACCTTAATGCACTAATAGTTTTGGTGCATCTTTATTATAAGTTACCGCATCATTCCACAAAAGGTGTAGATTGGGCGGAACACCCGACCGGGTGCCTTTTGGCACCAACCATTGTCCACCCCACAAGGAATAGCTCCGCAACTCTCCCGCCTAGTGGGGCACAAATGGAGTGAGCACGAGCCAAGACTCCGGACCCCTAAGCTCTTATTCCACAAAGTCTCCAAAGTGTGCCCACAGTGTTTGGCGGTGGGTACCTATACGAAGCAAACGCCAAGGATGGGACTTGAACTTGGGTCAATTGACTCCGCCACAAGTGCTCCAACCATTAGACTAATGCTCCATTGGTAAGTTACCGCATCATAATAATAGTTCGCTGCATTAACTATGATGCGAATCCTTTATAACCGGTAATGCAAGAATTTATAACCTTAATGCACTAAAATCATAATTGTGACGCTAAAGAACTTATAACCTTAATGCACTAATAAGTTTTGGTGCATTTTTATTATAAGTTATCGCATCATATTAATAGTGCATCAACTATGATGCACTCACTAAAATCAAGGGTTATAACATCAATGCACTAAAATTATGATTGTGATGCGCAACTTTATAACTGCGATGCAAAGAATTTATAACCTGAACTATATTCATAATTGTGATGCAAGAAAAATTTGGCGGAAATTTTGGCGGAAAATTTGTTCTCCAAAAATTTTTTTTATGGAAAAAATTTTTTCGGGTGGGGTATGGTGATATGTGGCAAAGGTGACACATGTCAAATCCACATGCCTTCTCATTTTTTTCATTATAAGAAACTTTTCATAATAACCCAAACCTATATATATATATATATATATATATATATATATATATATATATATATATATATATATATATATATATATATATATATATAGTGTAAAGATCAAATAAAAAGACAAATATCCCAGAAAAGATAAAAATAAATTTTTTTCAAAAAAAGTTCTCGAAAAATGCAATAAAAATTCCACAAGATCGGGTATGTTGGTGCATGAAAAAGTTGAGAAGGATGTTTTTCTAAAAGTGAATACTTTTACCGAAAAAAATTTATGAAAGAATACGTTTGTGCATTAAATCGCTTTTTGGTGCATCAAAAATTCGTTTTTGCACCCAACTTCTTTTGAATTTTCATCAAATAACATTAATGTTCAATACGTTGGAAATTTTGTGCATCAAAATTTTTTTTAAGTGCAAAAAGATCAAAAATTCGTTGCATTAAAAACGTATGCAAAAACTGAAAATTGAGGAAAACTTTTTTCGTTTATCCAACATACCCGATCTTATTGAATTTTTAATTTTTAATAACTTTTTTTAAAAAATTTTATTCTTTTACTTTCTTTAGAGATATTTGCTCTTTTTAGCTTTAAACCTTTTATTCTGTATGAGAGAGAAGGAATACATATATATGTATATATATATAGGGAAAATCTAATCCAATAATGCGAAACCTTAACATATCAAACATTTTTTTATGTAGGGTAACAAGGTTTGTGGTCCAAATGAAAGGGTAAAGGAA